>JAPYKE020000102.1:1607500-2207500 GCA_028554795.2 Sinohyriopsis cumingii | reverse complement strand
TTTGTCTCAGTTATTCCTTAGAATGGTTCCAACATCAAACTTTGTGGGTTCTTATAGTTAAAGCGCGGACGTGAAGGAAAACATCCCCTAAGACATAAAATTGATATTACCTAGATCATAACCTAACAACGCGCGGACGTGAAGGAAAACATCCCCTACTTTTCTCATTTCATATGATCTACTATCCACATACGTGAAGCATCAATAAACAAACCCCTAATCTACTATTTACACACGCAAAGCATTAAAATGAAACCCAAATCTACTATCCACACTAACCTACGTCAGCGCTTACAAACAAACACTCACACACACAAACACACACACACACATACACACACAAGAAAAAAGAGTCAGAGTTTATATTCACACTACTCTACATACACACATTGGCAAATCGATTGTTATTTCTTTTCTAAAGGTTTGGGTAGCCCTGAAAAGGGCTGTTTGTTTTTTGAACTCCAGTGACACCTGGTTAATGATGGCACCTTCCTGGCCTGGCACCACACACACATCTTCTTCCCCAGTCTCCTTTTACCTTTTTTCTTGCGAGTGCAGAGGTGGGATAAGTGGCTTCAGAATCCCAATTTTATGTCTCTGGGATTCTGAAATTTCTTCTCTCCTTTTCCTCCTCTTCTTTTTTTCTTCTTTCCTCCTCTTTCATCCTTCCCTCTTCGACAATGGCCTCCGCGGCCAGTTCATTTAGTATGCGCCTGGCATATTCCAGGTGCATCTGGAGTTCTAGAAGCTTTACAATTCTGGCATTCATTGTCTTGTTAACAAATGAACAGGGTAGCTAGACTGCCGAGTGATTTTTAATTTATACTGAAAGCGCGGACGTGATGGAAAACATCCCCCTAAAACAAAATTGATCTTACCTAGATCATAACCAAACAACGCGCGGACCTAAAAGAAACACTCACTCACTTTTTTATACTGCCCATCACTATTCTAAAAAAATTTCATTAATCACTTCAATATACTATTCACATACCCAAAGCAATCCAATCAAACCCCAAATCTACTCTCCCCACACCTCAAACAGCAAAAAAAAAATTGATCTTAATCTGCTATCCACACAAACGTACGTGAGCACTTACAAACACACACAATCATATACACAAACACATACACTCACACTATAAAAAAGAGTCAGTGTTTATATTCACACTATTCTACATACACACATTGGCAAATCGATTGTTATTTCTTTTCTAGAGTATTGGGTAGCTCTGAAAAGGGCTGTTTTTTTTTGTTTGCTATGGCAATCTTTTAGTTTCTAAGAATGCGACATCCTCTGAGGATAGACTTTGTGACGATAGGTCTGCTTCTTCGGAAAGAGAAGAAGAACTCTTTGTTGTCGATACGACAATCGACAAAGCCTCTGTCAGGTTCAGATTGCTGCTGCTGCTGCTGTTGTTGTTGTTACTGTTGCTGCTGTCTCTGAAGTCTGTACTTCTCTGTCCATTCTTCTTTCTCCCTGTTCACTTCTTCTCTGAAGAGCTCTTCTATCAGGTCTTCAGTGACTTTTAACATTCTCACATTCTCTATCTCTTCTGGCTTCGGTATCAGACTGTGTCTGACCCAATGCAAATTCACGTAGGCTTCGTTTAGCTTAGCTAGTTTGGAGCACATCTTCGTAGGAGGATGAGTCGACAATGGATGGTTAGACTGAAGGCTGCCCCCGGCTTTAAAGTCAAAGCGCGGACGTGAAGGAAAACATCCCTCTACGGTTTTCGAGCCGGAACGTTCAATGAGTGTCATGAGAGGGATAGTAAGAAGTCAAAGAGCATGAATCAACATTCCTATAGCCAAACAAAAGACAAAGGCATTTTTTCAAAACACAACATTTTTTTATTCAAAATCACTTAACACTAACAAACAACTATACCATTTTTAACAATAATCCAACAATATAACATCAAACATTTTTTTCAAATCACAAACATTTTTTTTCAATTTACACATTATTTTGGACAGGGCTGACAACGTTGTGAATGAAATTGTGATTTCCACTGTTGGAAGTCATTAGGCCATTGATGGACACTACGTTTCCCAGCTTGAGACAAAAGATAACCATAATGGTCACAAAACCATTGGTCTACTTTCACATCGTTTCTAGAAGAAGAGCGAGGATCAAAATGAGTCACTAAATGTTCTAAGGAATAGCCCAGGCTGCGATGATGCAGAAAATACACACAGTACTGTCCACACACCAAGGAATATGTGCCTTGCAATTTCACATTATTGAATCGGGTGGTCTGAGCATTTCTTCTCATAAAGTCAATGATATCGTTTTCCAAAGGGGGCCATCAGTACGAATCGAAATATTCCACACATCCTTCTTGAGGAAAGTAGACGGCTACCCAGTGGGTTCCTGGGAAATGACTGTCGTCCGTGTTGATCACATAAGCTAGATGGTCTTGAGGTTTGCGATGAGGGAGTTCATCTTTAGCACAGACGACAGGATTCCAAGAAGCCGTATACGAACTGTGGTTCAAAAGGTAATAAAGTTCCCAGGTATCCATGTTTTTTTCTTCTTCACAGGTAATGATAAGTGATCAATTCGATCCTGGCCTTTTGCTTGAAAATGTCTGACAAGTAAAAGGCGTTTGGCTCCGACTTCTTATTCTGGTCAAAGAGAGATTCGATGCGACGGTGCTCTATCTCGATGACACCCCAAGCTTTGTCCAGATATTCGTCCAATTTTTCTTCTTGGCTCAACATCAGACATTTGTCGTGTTGAATTTGACTGGGATGATCGTTGTGACATCCATAGCACTCTTCCTTGATCAATTCTTTCATTACATCTGTCAGGAATGTAGCAAAACAGGGGACTAAATGGGCTTCTTGTTCTGGCCCTCTTGACTTCATCATGATAACTTCTTCGTCTTGGGATTCTTCTTCTTCTTCTTCTTCTTCCATGGTCTCCTCACATTTCATGTCCAAAGTTTCTTCACTAGGTAAAGAGGGATAACAGTCTTCCATAGCTTCTAATAATCTAGAATGACTTCTCTCAAACTGTTGATTTCTATGGTATTATCGAATTCGGCATACAGGAGGACGTTCACCGCCTCTGTTAGATTTGTAGTAAACTGAATTTCCACACGAATCTGGCCGGATTTTATAGGGTGGAAATGTCCCTCGTCGCTGCCTTGGTCTGGAGTGAAATCGAAAGCCCACAAAGCATAGCCTCCTGCGTAATCTTCGTACGTAATGCCGTGACTGGTGCTGGTTCCTAACTGACCGGTAGCTTCGTACAGGGACAAGTACGATCTCAAGTAATTCTTCTTGTTAAAGTTAAGTTCGAAAGGTCGGGTACACAAGGTCTTGCAATCGCGACTGACTTCGATCTTGGACACGTCAAAGTGTTTAAAGTGGAAAGGATTTTTAGCCAAAGCTCCGTTGAAGGCTGCATTCTCGACGATACCAATGATCAAACGTTTGGGTAACTGTCCTTGGAACAGATGATCTTCGATCATGGATCGCAGCCCCGTAGGAATGGTGAAGGTTTTCACTTCCACGCGTCGTATCGGATACTTGGCGGTCGTTCTGCTCAACGTCTGACTGATGTCGTTACCCACTTTAGGTAACACTTCCACGCGTCGTACGTAGAGCCTGGCTTCCTCGATGACAGTTTTGCAAGCACTAGTACATATCAAATGGAAAGCGGCACTACTACGATTCAGTCTCAGGCGGAGATTCACTCCGTCCAGCAAATACTTTTCTTGTAACCACATGTCCAAATGCAAACGATGCATCAGTTCTAAACTATCTCCACTTTTGATTCTGTCTCTTCGTTCTACAAATCCCGCATTGTGTTCTTTGGTTGTATTAATTTCGAATTCTTCAAACTGGCCTGCATCGTCAGCTTCCCATACCACACAGGCATTGAGATGAGTGTTCTTGGCGTCTATTCCGTACGTCAAGATATTTTCCAGGTACGCTCGATAAGGGTAAGTATCCATGCTGCTACTGACTAGTTTGTTATTCAAGTACAAGTCCACTCCACTGAACAAGGAATGCATGAAATTGTTGACGGCGTATTATCCTCATCGACAACTTTGACTTTCAGGTACAAGTAACTGCTATTCAGATTGCTGTAATCTTCAGGCTGTCCTTTGATTTCAAACTCGATGGGAGCTGAGGCTGTCAAAGAGGAGACGGGGTGAAATTCCACCCACTGGGATTCTTGCATCGTCATCATGGTGGGGGGCATGGCAAACAGATCCAGTTCCGACTTGGAACAAGCGCAAGACTCTCGGTGCATCATTTTTTGTTCTTTCTCAATAATCGAAAGCGTCTAAGTCTCGAATGGTTTTTCTTTTCTTTGCCTTTCTAGAAGTGTGAAGTCTGGTGAAAGGGTGTTTTCTTCGTCGTCTCTTTCTGCCTTGTCCTTGCTGAATGCCTGACTCGGTAGCGTGCAGGGCATTTATAGGTGTTTCTCGTCGGCCCAAAATGTCTTTACCCGTTTGCAGCAAGACATTTTTGCCTGATCTCATGAAAGCTTCTTTGGGGTTTTCTTTGTCGATGATGACATTTTGGAGAAATTCTTTGCCTTGCTTCAGTGCCGAATCTTTCAAGGCGTGCAATCCGCGTGTCACCATCGGTTTCAACACCGGGGCCACCGAACGAAAGGCTGATTTTAACATATCTCCTAAACCGTGTCCTCGCTGTCGAGCAACCCCTCGGTACATTGGATACATGACTTACGAATCGTGAGAGAACCGTTTTCGACAATGGAGTTTCACCGTGACTTTTCCTTTGGTGAATGGAATATTTTGTCCCAAATCTCCTTTTATAGCAATGTTGACCGTGTCCAAATACGACTTGCTGACCGGCAAATAGTGAGGATGTACAAATTCGCGGTGGACGTGGTAAGTGTTTCCACCTTCCTCGTCAGCGACCGTGGCAGAATCCACTTTGAAAGGAATGACACGCAGTAACGGTACAGACGTGTGTCCCACCACGTTATACTCCACCACATCGGAGTACACAAACATCAAATTCAGTCCTTGGTTCAGTTCTACCGGGGCACGAAAAAACTTGCTAAAAGAATCGTTGTCGTAAATAACTGCTGATTCGCCTTCTTGTTCTTCTACTTTCTTCCTCAGTTCCATGTATCCGCCAAACATGTCAAACAATTCAGGACAAATAAAATGGACGCGATTTTACTCCCGTCAAATTTCATCAAGAAGCGACGAGCTGCTTTGTGGTATTCCATAGTGACACTTTTTTTGACACTTTCCAAAGCTTTCAGAAACACGACATTAAACCTGGAGCCAATGGTGCTCACCAAATGTTGACCACTAAAATAATAGCCTGGGGGAATGAACAAGTGATAGGTGGTGTACTTTTGATTTTTTGTGCCAGGGGTTTTCTTGTCATATTTGCCATGGGTATCCAAGTACAGTTGCATTTGCTCGTCATAAACTTCCACATCAAAATAATTTTGATTGGGAAGGACATTGAGGACTTGGGTCGGGTGAATGATTTCCACCAAAGCCACTTCCCAATGGGCTTCGTGATCTAATGGGATGGCCTGAGGTAATTTGGCCGTGTAACAGCACAACGTGTTGTGGGGAAACACCTCCATGGAACTGTCACTGGGTAAGGTTAAGTAAAATTGGTTTTGGTGACTCATAATTCCAGAGTTCTGTGGCTGTCCGAGGGGTTACTGGACGTCAAGAGGCATGTCTCCGCCCAAAATAGGGTTGTTGTTGTTGTTGGAGTGGTGACTGACACTGGCACTGGACACAAGGTTCCCGTTGTTCCCGTTCGAGGACAATTTCAGGGAGGGATTGGGAAGCAGGTAACCGATGCAACTGCTCAATAAAATGGTCCACAATTGTTTGTCTCCTTGTTGCAAACTCAAATTGGCGATGGCTGCCCCGATGACACAATACACCACGAAGATTTGGCAGAAAAAGACGATTTGCGTTTTAGGCACACGTTCTCCGCACCATACCCACAAAGGTTGTTTTTGTAAATCTTGCAGAGAAGAACTGGGTGAAGGAGTGGTCGACGTAGCTGCGTCTGTGTGAAAGGGCATGATGGTCACTTCTTTTTATAGTCGATGACTTGCGAAGCGTCGATCCAAGAATCAAAACTGGGTGGATATCCTTTCCAACGTACTTTGACTTCTTTGACACGTCGTTTGCCTACTTTACGGATTATGCGTTCGAGAATGCTCTCGATCTCGTACACGTCGTCTTCTTTTTTGGTGACACGTTGTAACTCGGGCATATAAAACGTTCCCTTGAGCACTTCTCCGTTCATGTCTTCCAATTTATAGACGGCAGGATGACGGCCATGCACTCGTCCAGTGACACGAAACAATTCGGTCGTCCAGTTACGTAAGTAACCTTTGTCGAAAGTGCGTTTGGTTTTGCCAATGCGCACCCAATCTACTACGGTCAACTCTCCATTTTTCTTGCGGACAGCCCTCGTCGGGGATGTACCAAACAGGTGCTTAAACACCAGCACTTCGTTGTCGGGAGTCACTTCTTGCGGGGCACGTCCGATGCTTCGATGGTAAGATTGGTTGTACGCTTGCACCAGGTGCGGTAAGATGTTGATGTACTTCAGAGTGTGGTGATGCGTAAAATATTTCCACATGCGTTCTTTCAAAGTGCGTTGAAAACGTTCCACGATGCTAGCTTTGGTTTCGGGATTCTCGGTAGTAAAAAAATGAATGTCACGTGTCTTTAATTCTTTTTGGAAAGCTTGTTTCAGAAATTTGGTACCTTTGTCCGTTTGCCATCGAAGAGGGTGACGACCGCTTTGTTTCAACACTCGTTGCAGGGCTCGCACTAATTCGTTGCTGGATTTGGAAGTCAAGGGCACGACCCAGGCAAATTTGGAAAAGACGTCGATGACACAAAACAAATATTTGTAGCCACGATTGTAACTGGCCAAATGCGAGACATCGGCTAAATCGGCTTGCCATTGATGATCGATGCCTTCCACTCGGGTGCGACTTCTGGAAAACTTGCGTCGAATGGGTTTGTGTAAAGTGTAGGTAGCTTGTTCTTGTAACCATCGTTGCACTGGAGGTAAACGGAGACTTTTCAGTCGGGTTTTGGCAACACGATACAATTTTTGAACTCCTGCGTAACCTGCAGGATGGGAGGGATCGTAATAAATGCTGGCTAAGACTTTTTCCATTTTTTGTGTTTGTTTGTGTGTTAATAAGTCACCCACTCTTCGGTGATGCTACTTTGGGTGGGTCGAAAGGGTGGCATAGAAACGGATTTACGTGTCCGATGGGCTACGGGAGTAGAAGTCGAAGGTGGTGGAGGTGGCAATGGAATGGCTTTGGTCTTCTTTTCTTTTTTCACTTCTGGTTTCCTTTCTTTCTTTTTCACTTCTGTCGAAGGAGGAGTGGACATCATCTTTTTAACCCAAGCTTTCATTTCTTCTCGTTGGGGTGTGGATGACGGGGTCAACAAGGATGCTGCAATCTTGCTCGAAATGGGAGCTGCTGATTGTTTGAAACACTTCTCGCATCTCTTCTTCCTCAGGTCTTCGTGGGGTAGCATCTCTGGTGACCCCTGGGGATGGTAGTAGTGGTGGTGGTGGTAGTGATGATGGTGCTGGACTTTTCATCAAGGTCTTAAAATCTTTCAGAGTGGGTAGAGCTGTTTCGTCTAAAGCTTTCTGGTGAAAGAGTTGCAGTCGTTGCAAGAGTTGACCGTACTTTTGCGATTTTTCTGTTTCGGACAAATCTTGGCGATCCATCAAGGACTGCAATTCGTGTTGTAACTGGGACATCTCGCTCAAATGGGGATTGGGAGGTAAATGCGGGGTGAGTTGTTCTTGCCAACGATGATATTCCATCCATCGTTTGTAAGGCACTAAAGCTAGTTTTCGTCCTTCCATGGGGTTGTCAGGGGTCGATTCTGAGATCTTGGGACTTCAGAGGGCCTTTTTATCTTGCTCCCACCAGGCCTCCCAACATGGTTCCCAAGACTCCTTTCACTAAGGGGCCTAACAAGAGGGGTAAAATGCCTCCACGTTGGACCAACATCTTCTTCTTTTGACGAATGGGAATTTTCTTTTGAACCATTTGGCGCAGAACGTGACGATGTTTGCCTAAGCATTGTTTCTGGTGTTTGGACAAAGGGATCGTGCCTTTCAAGACGTTCAAACAACATTCGCACACGGTATCGATGACCTCTTTGGAGGCCGATTGAATGAGTTTTTTTCGTAGGGTTGGAGAAGCTTTGGACAGGACAGATAACATGTCCCCATGTTTGACAAAACGTGGTGGCAGTCCTTTCCTTTTCTTTCCTTGGGGTTGTTTAGAAGAGGGATGTGTTCTGGAGGGTGACATCTTCAGGAGCACCAAAACACTGATACCCTACTTGGTCACACACCTTTTTTATACTGGAACGCGTCGCCACTGATTGTCGTTACGTCGTATCAACTTCAGGACAGGCATGACACGTCGTGCAGGGGTACGTAACGGACTAAATCGAGCCAGTTCTTGCTTGGACAAATCCAGTAAACTTTGTAACATGCCCGATTTTTCTTGGACTTTGATTTTGGGAGAAGGTACTTTGTGAGCAGCAGCCACTGCCACTAAATTGGAGGGTCCTGCCACTGGGGAAGTTCTTGGGGTCATCAACGGAGAAGTTCTTGGTGTGATCAACGTCTTCAAGTACTCTTCAGTTCTTGGTGTCATCAACGGAGAAGTGGATGAACTTGAGGCTGCCGGAGACGCGGTCACCGCCGTGGCAGGTCGTGGTTTGCGAGTGTAAGGTTGCGTCCTGGCCGAAGTGCCTCTCTTGCGACTAGATTTCTTCTGTGGGCTTTTCTTTTTCTGGGGACTTTTTCTCTGTTTCTTTTTCTGGGGGCTTCTTTTCTTTTTCCGGGTTGGTGTCTGGTAAGAGGAGGGTCCCGCCACTGGAGAAGTTCTCCTTGGGGACCTGGTCTTTTGCTTCTTCTTGGAGCTTCGTTTGACTTTTTTCTTGGGGAGAACTTTGGGGGCATTAGGATCCCATCTTAAGAGAGAGCGAATGACGACCCATCCTAGAGTACCGCTCCCTCCAGGTTTCAAAATGATTTGTTTTTTGGTTTGAGTGTCGATGCGGAGATCGGCCAGTTGGGTCAAAGCGACTTTGTTTCGATCAAAAAAGCGTTTGGTTTGATGAGGAATCTGAATGATCCCTTGGAGTAATTGACGTGCTGTCACCGTGAACCATCGTAAGACTTCTTTGAGACTAGCTTCTAAGACACGAGCTCGTGTTTGTGGATTTTTTTCTCGACTGATGCCATACAAGGCACGAATCAATTTGACGGGAAGATACGACTGAAGGGACGTCATGTTCAAACTGTGTGAGACAGACGAAAAGGGTCTGAGGTTTTTATAGATTTTTTTTGTGGAGTGAAGTTAAGTCAAGGACGGAGACGTGTACAGGACAGGCCCTCCGTCCTGGCACCAGTGGTGAAACAAGTGGGTACGAAATCGCAAATCATCGGGGGTCGTAGGTTTCAAATCGACGAGTAAATAGGCGTGTGGAGTTTGAGTGGCATCGTCGTACGCCTGAGTCAGCCAAGGCGTTCCTAACTGTTTGGCTAAGACTTGCACTTGCGATTTATCTCGAGGGCTTTTAAACAAGACCACGTAATGTGCATTGAGACTGATGGTGTGATGGGCTTTACTTTGTTGAAACAAATTTTGGGTGATGTAAATGACACTGGCATTACGATGATGCCCTTTGCGCGTGAACCACAGTTTAATTTCTTCTTCGTCTTCTCCTAACATGTCGTCGAAAATGACCAAATGGGTTTGACGGGAGTCAGAGACGATGCCGTCGTCTTCTTTAGGAATGCCTTCCACAAACACGATGGAATCGCCTTGACTTTCTCGCAAGAGGCTGTACGCCGATTGCCACTCTTTGTAACACCACACGATGCGTTGAGGTGGACGATCGATCAAATGATGTTTATGTTCGATCAAACGTTTGACGAATTGGGTTTTGCCTGAACCGCTAGGTCCAGCAATGAGCATGTTAAAGGGATGGCGAAGATACAAAACCTCCCAACTGGCACGATCTAAGTGTTCGTCGATGACTTTGACAGTGGAGGAAGAGAGAGCAGAGACAGCAGAGGTAGGCATAGTGTTAGGAATGTCACTTGTGACACGAAAACAAACAAGCCGAGAGTTTATTTACTTTTTTGAGGACACGTTTATTGAATGTTTTAAACATGAATACGAAAGACAAAAATACATAAAAGCCAAAGGCTTAAGTACAAGGATAAAAGGCACATGATAACCATCAACGTGGAATAGAAACAAGTGTCTGTACAACATGTTTTGGATAATGTTCGGACCAGTTCTATTGGGGGGTAAGGTCAGACAAGTGTCCTCCCGAAAGGGTCTTTCAGGCCTGTCCACGACAGTCCTGTCCTGGGTGACGGGTTCTTCTGGTACTGTCACTAACACAGGTTGAAAAGTAACTTTTTGCTTTGGACGTTGAAAGGAAGGATCACAACTCTCGTGCATACTGGGCCACTTCTTGGGTCCAAGCCTCAAAATCCCATTCTTTCCAGGCACGGACATCTGTCCAATGGGGATGTAAGTCGCAAGCTACACACACATCGTCATACACGTCTTGGGTAGCTAAAAGTTGACGAATCTTTTTTTCCCGTAGAGGTCGAGAAGTATCCAGATGAAAACGCAAAGCTTTGAGCAAAAGGAGTCTTCGGTGACCATTTAAGGCCATTGGGATGGTAAGTACTGATCGTAAAGAGTCCACAAGGAATCGGCTGGTAAACGAAATCCTAGAAAACAAGTCACTAAGACACACACCACTTGTCGACCCAAATTGAATGGATACAGTTCTTGTCATAATCGATGGTAATGATCCACGGTTTGAATATGGTCATTGAGTTCCTTCCACGGAATCTGTTCAATTACATGTGATAAAAGTCGTGGCATGGCAGCCTGTTTTTATACGCTCCTTGTTTCGGAAACAATACACGTACTTTCTAGCCAGAGATCTTCGTTCTCCAGTGGGAAATTTAAATCTTGCATACTGTAACCGAAACGTCAGAGTTCGATTAGAAGTTTCCTGTTCCGCTAAGCAGATTCCACGTAAAATATGTTGGTAATCCTTTAACTTGTCTTCCTCAATGCGTTGCTCTAGGTGAATCTCGAAGTAACCAAAATTATGAACACGTGGATCATCGGGGGCCTGGAAGTATTGAACAAGGTCTGACCACTGAAACAATTTCTGACGAATCAGTTCTCTTATACCATTCAGGTACCAGTGGTTAAAGATCTGGTGACGTAACGGATGCAACTGTTCTTTACGTTTGACTTGTATTTTGACCAGCTCTCGGTAAATGCGTTCTCTCAACTCCACAGGCAAAGCACGAATGTTCTCTTGTAAAGTATCCATAAACAGATTATGGTAAGTTACTTCAATGTCTTGGTCCCACTAAGGGTAAGTAATGACAATTAGGTGACCATCGAGCATGTTCTACGTAGGCCGAATCTTGCGGTTCCCAGTGGTGAAGTGACACACCGCAACTGAAGCACTTGACTTTATCTCCTTCGCCCAAGTAGAACAATCCGGCTCTGGCTAATTCTTCGGGGGTCGGTCCTCCCAGATACTTAGGCCATTTTCCTTTGAACGATTGAAGACGATTTTGAAAGTCGCAATATTCCGACAAACGCACAGGAAACGAATATTCGTCTTTCACAGGTTCGTTTCGATGAGGGTTGGGTGACATGGACAGGAGTTTGCTCAGAGCTAGATGACATCCGTAGGGGGGTGGACGTGAAGGTGAACATCCACCTTTAAAACGAAACCCAGTAAAATGTCCAAGAGGACGAGCGGCATCGCTTTCGCATCCCTCAGGTTTGACACGCTCAGCATCACTTTCCATGATAGGGGTAGTGAGAACAAAGTTCCCATGATGCTTTACGGCATCGCTAAGGTCACAATGTACAGCATCGTACCCATCGCAAGGCTCACAATCGCATTCCACTTCAGAAGCCCCACACTTGAATTGTGCCTTTCTAAACTTGTTTTGTGTTTCTCTGAAAGTATTCATCTTGTTCGCTTGGTCTTGGTAGTCACAATGAACTATCGATCTTGCCTAGGGTTCCTTTTTACGACGTTGCTGTGGAAAATTTCGAGAACTGTTCATGGAACACGGAGGGGTCGATCCTTTGAAAGAAGCTTGCACCATTGCCAAAGCGTGTTCCTTAGTGTATCGGCAACGATTCATGCCTGAAAACACCGTGGCTGTCATCAGTCCTCAAACGACCAACTATGTCAAACGTCAATACTCGGTCAAAGCCCTACGCTGGTTACATTACTTATGCGACAAGGAAGACAAATGGATTCAGTATGCCCGCAACGGAGGAGGCGAAAAGACCATCGGAACGCATTCGGTCGATGGCTGGGACTCAGAAAACCCTAAGATCGTGTACGAGTTTAACGGTTGCTTATTTCATGGATGTCCCGTCTGTTACCCTGATCGTAGCACTAAAAATCAGTTTTTACAACGAACCATGGAAGACTTGTCCACGTAGGAACGACAATACTTTAGCATTTCTTCCTGAAAGTCGAAAGAGTCGGAGGCGTGAGCCTGGTACCAAGCGTAGAAAGCTTCTCGTTGTTCGGTACGCATGTTGTCGGGGTCGTAATAGTGAGCCTCAGGTAAATGGGGTAGAACGGCGTGTTGATTGGCTTCCGTATTGAAAAAGTGTGGAAAGTACCCTTTAGCCATTTCTGTCATTCCAAACGTTTTAGGCATTCGATTCAAAGGCATAGCCAAATAGCTCATCGAATCTTTAAACTGCACTTGTCCCACTTGCATGAAAATGATTTTGGCTCCGTTCAAAGTGACTTTAGGACGCTCGGTGCCTTGTTCCGTATAGTATCTCAAAAGAAACTGTCCATCGTATCCGGAGAAATTGTGAGCCATCACTGTGGCATGGCGATGACAATCTCCGTAACGTTCGATGTCCTCTTGGCTCCACGTCTTGTCGATGGGGTCTAAGACCCATTTGGCAAAATCGGCTAACGTGTTCGGTCCCCGAAAGATTTTTTCACGCCCTCCGGGAATCTTACTGCAGTGAGGGCAATGACTGAAGATAGGTTCTTGAATGCACTTCTCGCACGCTCGATGAGCCACGCAGAAATTAGGAATGTGAATACCGGTCTCTTGCATGCATTCGAAATCAAAAAAGATGAAATTGCCTTTCTTCTTGTGACCGTCCTCTTTCTCTGGTGGGGGTTGGTATTTTTGCACGTAGCATTGGTGTTCCAAGTCCACGATGTGGTGACAAATGTGACATTTTGTTTTTCCTGAACATACGTGTGCCTTGGTACTATTGGTACGTATGCCTTGTCCACACGTAGGGCACAATCTCAGGAGTTGACAAGCACATTTCTGCTGTGAACCTTGCGTCTTCAAATGTTGTTGGTAACAGGTAGGGCTGACAAACGTGCGCAGACAAGTTGAACAATGCACTGGTCCTTCGCTCAGACAGGGTGGAGAGGCCAAACATCCTGAGCATTTCGATCCACAATGTTTGTGTTGCTCTCGATTATTATAACCATGGTCACATTTCTCACAGTAATAACCGTATCCCAGGAATGCAGTGATACTGGTAATGGTATCGAAATGGTTATCGTGTTAATAGACATGAATGTATTTTCCGTCCTTAAAGTCTTGACCTCGAAACAACAGAGGCCCACGCACTTCTTGAGGGTGTACTTTCAAGGTGTAGAATGGAGCTAGGGCATCTTGCAATGTTTGCATCTCAGGAATGCCGCAGGGTGTGTCTTTGGACAGGCCAGCTTGTCGTAACAGGAGTTCTGCTTCGCTACTTTGTTTGGCTCGGTCCGATTGTCGAATGTTCTCCCAGGCTCTTTTCCATTCTGTCGTGTCGTTCTTGTTGGCATAGGTTCGTCCCACCACGATGGCTCGGGCTAAACACATCGGTCTTGAGAATTGTGAATTTGGACGAGACTCTTTTTGGTGCTGCGAAGGTAGTTCACCAGTAACACCTTATTGCGTTGTCCGGTCCCTTGAGAAGGAGAGACGTGGGTCATGTCCAGTGTGGCTTTTCCATCGGTGATGTCAAACTAGTCATTAGATTGTTGCACGTGTTGAATCTTGTCCATGACTTTGGAAGCGGTTAGTTCTGCGGGTCTGCTAAACTCGATCCAAACAGGGGATTTCAAACCGTCGTGTTGTGTGGAGAGTCTCAAGCGATCGTCTTCTTTGGGTTGACATTGTCGCTTGAGTGTGGTGAGCAAAGAATCCCACACCCCGGTGATGAACCCTTCTGCTTTCTCTAACGATACTTCGGCCTTGAAATCTTTAAACTTCACCGTGTATTTGTAAGCCGTGGTTCTAAATTTTCTAGAGGAGCGCTTTTCCGTCTCTCGAATGGAATAGTACTTTTCAGGGTTGACTGAGGGTGGTGAACCTTGTTTAGAGGGTTCGGATTCTGGTTCACTCATGTCCTCTTCAAAATCACTGGCATGAATTTGTACCAAGACTTCAGCCCTGGTACGAGGCGATAGATCACGTTTCTGCCTCTTACTTTCTTCTTCTTTCTTCTCAAATGAATTTAATCGTTTCATCTTGAGTGAAAAACGTCAAATGACTCAAGTTTAAACAGCATAGACTAATTTATAGTCATGGCAGCCCAGCGTATATAAAAGGGTGTGTGTCTTGTCCTTTCACTATTCATTTCACTCCCTAACCGAGCACAACGATGGAAGAGACTAGCCAAATCGAACGTTTCATCGGAGCTTTGCGAGGGGTCATTAGAAAATTCCCTTCAGACCAGCCGAACGACTACTCTCCTTCCTTTCGAGATAAAAGTGAAGATAGTTGCTATATGTGTCAGAAGAAAGGGCATTGGTCTTCAGAGTGTCCAGACCGTCAAAAAAGAAAAACAGGGGTTAAAAGAGACAAAAGTCAAGATACCTGTTATTATTGTCAAGAAAAAGGACATTGGTCTCCAGATTGCCCAAAAAAGAAACAAGAGGAGTCAGAAGAAGAGAAGGATTGGTTAGAGAAAGAAGACGAAGAGGAAGAAAGCAGACAGGTGAAGAAAAAGAAACAGGAGAAGAAAAGAAGAAGGGAAGAAAGTGAGGAGGAAGAGGAGGAAAAGACTGTGACGGTGAAGAAATTGAAAAAATAGAGAGAGTAAACAAAGAAACAGAAGAAGTGAATGTACTTTTTAAAGTGCTCTGTTGTGAATTGTGAATTGGATTGTAACTATTGATAAAAGAATAAATTAGATATCAAAAGGTAAGTGTCTTTGAGTTTTGATTTTAAAATAAGAAGCTACACTCATGCACTCATATACACGTACTATAGGGGTAAAATGTTTTTTTTTTTTTTTTGAATTATTGGCAATTGAAAGTGTATCTCTTTTCGAGAGAAGTGGGTGGCCCTGAAAAGGGCCTTTTTTGGTGTAGGGGTGAGTTTAAGCAATCAACTTTAACTGTCTTAAGCCTTTGCCACGGCCGAGGCATACTTCTGATGATGATGATTTGGTTGAAATCACTATGGGTGGTACGGTAGGCTTATAGTCACAGGGTTGGCGTGTGTAGCTCGGGAAGGTCGTATTCTCTTCGGTCGTGATAAAGAAGTCTGATACATTTGTTTCAGACTTCTTAACTCCGCTAAAATGTCCAGCAGTACCGTGACGATTTGACTTTCACCCTCTTGTTTCTTTGCTGATTCTTCTTGTTGTTTTTTTCTTACCTCTTCTTCCTGTTGCTGTTGCTGTAGGAGAAAAGCTTGTTCTGCTTCCTTTTGCCGCTGTATAAATTTCTCCAATTCTTCTTTCTGTCTCTGTCTAAAATTCTCCACTTGCGGTAATGAAGAAGGAGACGAAGGTTCCGGAACAAATTCTTGCGAGGTAAGAAAATCCACAAAATCCCAATTTACCTCTTCTGAAAGTAAGTCCGGGTTCCCTTGGGCGGTCTCCACTGCTGGTGCACCACAATGGATCGTTTTCTGAGTTTCCGTCATGTTGAATCACTGTCGCATATATTGACTGCACACAGGCGCTAGCGAATCTATATAGACCACGTGACGTCACAGACTGCTCTCTTCGGATTGGATGCTGGCTGACTGAATTTTGTAACGCGTGTTTGGATTGGTCAATGAACTCAATCCGTTTCAATCCTTCCTCTACCTATAAATAAGCGCAGTTCACTGCATTGATTCACCTGTTCTCGGCGCCTCAAGATGTGGACTGATGTGCAATCTTCTACGCTTGTGTCTTCAATGATGTTCCGGACGGACATACCCATGTATGTCCGATCCAAGTGGACAGTTGTCCACAGGACAGACAACAGTCTGTGGATACGTAGGATCTACGTTGAAAGACAAGGATGCCTCAAAAGAGTCCTGATTTACGGTCCTACAGTGAGGCGCAGCCTAAGGACAAGAAGAAGACCAATGCGGTGCCTCTTATGTTAATGGATACATTAACATAAACCCAAAGGCCCTTTTCAGGGCCACCCAGATCTCTCGAAAAGAGATAGACTTTCAATTGCCTACCCCATTTTTTATTTTTTTTATTTTTTTATTTTTTTTTATTATTTTTTTTTTAAACAAAACATAGAGACCCTCCCTGTTTCAATTTTACATAGACCCTATACAGTCCCAGGGGTTTATGTCCATGTTAAATTTACATAGACCCTATACAGACCCAGGGGGTGTTAATGTTAAATTTACATAGACCCTATACAGTCCCAAGAAGGTCTGTAATGCTAATTCCCCTAGACCCTATATCGTCCCAGGGGTTTTCTCCATGTTAAATTTACATGGACCCTATATGGTCCCAGGGGTGTTTTTAATGATAAGTCCCATAGACCCTGAATCGTCCCCATATACTACTTTTACACCTATATGGGAATCTAACGTTGAATTTTAACACATACCATTCGTGTATATTTGACTCGCTTTAGAAACTCGTACTCAATTAATACTCATGGACAATATTCAAGGAATTTCATAAAGAAGGAATTTTCTTAGCAAATGGTGATTTGTTTCCCTGGGATAGAGATTTCAAAGAGATAAAAAAAAATCACGTGGAATAAAGCTCGAGTCCTATTTTAAAAAACAGAAGAAGAAAAAAACCGGGGTGGTGAATGGAGATATTGCTCTACAAATATTCCCGGAATCTAACCTGGTATCACAGAGATGTGGGAGTTGTTGAGAAGTATCAGTCTTTTATCCAGGCCATATGTTATCTCAGGTCACATTACACGTAGAGCGATATCATTGTTCTTTCATTCAAGTCACCTATCATCTCCGTTAGATCTCACTGCACCTGCTAGATCCTTCATACAGGGTCGTGTAAGCAGAACAGATGAGATCATTCGAAGTGCCATAAATAAGAAACCCCCCACCACCACCACCACCAGTGTTCTGCGGGATCATACAGTTCCGTAAATAATGCATAAAAAATAAAGATATATCGGATCATATTTAAATTATTATACCTAGTAATATCTGATTCTAAGAATTTAACGTGCCGGACTAGTGGCAAAATGGACGCAGGTGATAATCGTATTATCAGATCAGCCGCGTCGGCAACCTTGGTGTGCCTTCAGGCAATGCGCTTTACTCCGGTTACCTTTGTTGTGCAATAAAACACCGATCCTAACCAAAGTGAATAGCGGGACTTTACACTACGTACGCTCATTTACGTGTAAACGCTAAATGGTGGAATAGACCGGGATGCAACGCTGTAACACTGCGTCGCATGATGAATGAATCAAAATCTATATTTTGTTCTTTGTCTGCGTCCATTTGACACAAATGATATCCACCATGATTACTAGTACATATCGACATTTAGCGCTATCTGTTCGGAGGGCGAACTATTTCCACCGTGTTATGGGAGTTTATGTACGACCTCTCTTTAAGTTGGATACATGTAAGTATATTTGGAAATTAGTATTTAATGGTGAAGTTACTAAGCACTGATCATAGGCTGAAGTGGTCGATCCAGATCAACTTGACAGTAAGCTTCGGTGTTATGAATGGCACGTAGTGTCGCCAAAGAAAATACGGTAGCCTGAAACATGGAAATGCGCTCAAAATCCAAATTACACAGGAACTTTATGCGAATTAAATGCTTTCTAGCACGTCATGTAATTACGTCACTTGATCGTGCATGATTTTACTTGATTGGACAAGTATAAATGACGAATGGTAAATTTAAAATGTGTAATTACGTCACTTGATCGTACTTGATTTTACAAGTATAAATGACGAATGGTAAATTTAAAATGTGTAACTACGTCACTTGATCGTGCATGATTTTACTTGATTGGACAAGTATAAATGGCGAATGGTAAATTTAAAATAGTACATGAAAGAGTGAGATTATGATTGAGAGAACCCAGCAGATGTATTTACACGCTTACGGTCTTTTTGTCATATTAGTTTGTGTTTTAGAATAAAATAAGACTTAACTGCGGTGGATCGAATCACCTGAACGATGTAATCACCGGAACGGACGGTGAAAGTCGGTTTAATTTGTCTTTGTTTCTTTTTAAGTAGTTAAGTGACTGCACACCCTGGGCCGTAGAGAGCGATCACGGGCCCTGGATAAGAACCACCCGGGCCTCTCCTAATTCTTGTTCTTTTATAAAATTAAAAAGCATTGTTCTTCCCGGGTCCCCTTACAGGCCCGGGCACCGGAGATATATCCCTGTCTCCCCCCCCCCCACTCTTCGGCCCTGTGTGCACCCATGATTTTCCACCGTTTAATCCCATTTCTTATTCAGCCTATGACAACAATTACACAAACGGCACCTTTTGCTCAATACTAAATACTGCTGATCACAATGATCAGCGATTTAAATAACTGATCCATGTCAGTTTGATAGCAAATTTTGTGTCATGAATGACACGCGGTGTTGCCGTAGAAAATAAATTGCTCAAATGAAATTAAGACCTAAATTAAATGAAATTAAGACCTAAATTCATTTCGTCTGCAGCTATTGAAAACAACAACAATTAGCAACAAAAAGCAAGCGTTTTATGTTGTTTTCATCTTCAGATAAATCATTCCTTTCTTTTATCCAGTGAAATATATGCGAATAGGTCATTCTGTAGAATACTTAGCAAACCCATGAAATTCCAATTTGTAGCATGCAACCCGGTCTAGATCTAACCATGGACTCTCTTATACTGATTTAACGTCTAGATTTTCTCAGATATGTCTCTTCTCCCTATATCTTTTCCCGACAGTGACATATTACACGAGTGGCCGAGTGGACTAAAGCGCTCTCCGTTACGGTTCACTGCCATCTCACCTGTCTGCGTGGGTTCTATTCTCGGATTCGGCCAATGTAGGAATGTGAGAAAGCTTACCAGTAGCTTCTCGTGGGTCGGTGGTTCTTTCCGGGGTTTTCCCGGGTTCTTCCTCCACCATTAATACTGGCCGCCATGTATAGCCTATCGTGTGCTTAAAAATGGCGTTAAACCCCACAACAACAACAACATATTACAATCTTTTCCAAGATCACAAGGTCATTAACCTTACATCTAAAGTCTATAACAATATCACTCCCTGAAAAACACGCACCACCCTGCCTTATTCCTACAGGTAAGACCTTGACGCTGATATTTATGTTTTGGGCGTCAGGGTCTTAACAGCCTAACTAACAGCACTGTGTAGTGTGTTTAGACGTGACTAACATCGTAACGAAAGTCAAATTTTTAGGAATATTTCACACAACTGGCAACTAAGATAACCGCGCTTTTCTATATAGTAAAATCATAATGTTTTAGTCAGACTTTACTTACTCTGATGTCTTTTCTCTAATAAATTCGAATTCTCACAAAAGAAATGGACCTGTTTTAAAGTTTCGTTGGTCTACATTTCAGTAGACTGGAAAGCGATGAAAGCCGGGAATGCCGAAATCGGGTTAAGTTGAAATATTATTATTTAACGAAACGAATAAAAATATATTATGTCTATTGGAACTGTAAAGTAACCTTTCGTTTCAATCAGGAAACATATCTGCCACATAAACCTACGTAAACATACTTCGGCATACCTTGACTACCGTCACATTGCAAAAAGTCAAATGTATGTCAACGGAACATGAAAATTCGTCCATTTGCTAGCGTCATATTTTCATTCCGCAAGGATAAAGACAGTACAGTAAGTATATTAATTACACATAAATTAGTGGAGGAGTGTCGATATATGTTGCCAAATGTGTGAGATATTCCTGAAACTTCGACATCGGACCACGCTATACAAGGCCGTTATTTGGATAGTAAGACATAGCACTTAAATAAAACCAACATGTGCTATGTCTTATATTGTAGGACTACAGCCAGTCTCTGTCCTTATCAGATCGTTTCTCCGTTTTACGGCGTCATTAGACAAACACACTGACCTAGTGTGATCTCTATCACTTAACAGGCTAGCTTTGGGAACTATTTACAAAGTCAGCAAAGATACCTTGCTACCAATTACCCATGCCTCCGAATAAGTGTGTCCTCACACTAAAACTGCAATGTATTTAGATTTTTTTAAAGCTTCCAAATATATTCAACATGACTAGATATTGTAACGAAAAATCGTTGCGATTCAAGTTCTTTTTTTAGCATAATCAAGCTCTATTGTATAATTCAAGAGTTCTAAGTGCATAGTCACACACTGCACATCCAGAGAATAATTCATATAAGTCCTATTTTAGCTTAATGGTTTTCACTTTCAGCACTTTTTACTTTTTATATTTCCACAGTTGAAGTTTATAGTGTCTCGTACGAATTGTGGAATAAAAGTTTCTCTCTAAAACATATGTTCTTTCCACCAACTCGGGCGTCGCTTTTGGCGTCCACTCTGGGCTGTTGGTAACGGGTGTTCCGAGGCGGTACTTTCCATAGGGTAAGTCCTTTGTTGATCCTTAATTCTGGATGGATCATCGCGATTATTGCAGCTAGCATTGTCATGCTCATCTATATCATCATCACATTGCTGCATATCACCATTATCGTCGTTATCACTGACGTTACAGGATTTAATTCTGTCCACGTGAATCACTTGCGATTTGCCCCTATATTCACATTTTACGCGGTATGTCACATCACTGAGATGTTTAACAACTTCAAATGGTCCCTTCCACCAAGACTGCAATTTACTTGATAGTCCTGTTTTCCATTGTGGAGTGTACACCCAATCCAAATCACCTGATTTGAACTGTTCCTATTTCAATCGACTGTCGTAGAATCTCTTCTGGCGTAACATACTTTGATTAAGGTGGTTCCTTGCAAATTGATGAGCAAAACGCATTGTTTCCGAAAGGTTTTCAACCCAGGTATTTCGAGAATATGTATCTGGAGGCCGTCCAAATAGAATATCGAGTGGAACGGTCACTTCCATACTGTAACGTCGTCCTCTTAGTAAGAGGGGTGGTTAATTGGGTTTGGCTGGCGTAATCTAGAGGATGACCGCCCTCGATATTATAGCCCGGCGGGAGTGAAAGAAGAATGGAATTTCAACAGAGAACTGAGCAAGAACACTGGGAAGAAACACAAAACAATACGAGCCCCCCCCCCCTTTTTTTTACAAGAAAATAACAAATTTAATCAGAACAAATTAATAACGGCAATTCCAATTCAAGTTAGATTATATAAATATAATTTAACAGGTGTGTCCAATTTGGATTTATTTTATCATCATAACGAGAGGTGAAAAGAGCGCAATGTCCACGATTGATTGCATCCCTTCCTGTCTGACGGTATATCAACGTCTCCTAGTTCCTTTTTCCTAAGCTCTATGTTCTGCCCCTTCATGGACTTCCAGGTCCCTTTATTTTGACTTCGTCCTTCTTTCTTTCAACGTACTTATGACTCCAGACTGTCTTGTCTTTCTCTCAGAAAGCTGTTCCTTAAAGGAGAAATTTACCCCATAAGTCTGTATACCCCACTTTATAGAGGTACATACAATTCACTTACGTTATTCAGATCATGTTGCTATCCACACATCCCGTAAATTCTGACTTAGTACGGTAGGACATTGACCTCGCTTCCAATAGCAAGTCTTAAATTACCACGTGAACATCTACCAAATCTTACCGCATTATTTTACATATGCTACTACATGTTCGATTACTTTTGCATGAAATTGAAAAGAAATGTAACTCACGGCATTCCTTAACCTACAGGATTATCCAAACATTACGAAATCAGATATAATTAGGTAATTATCGTTAACTCACGATGATCTATATCGTCCTAACAACAAAGGAATTTTTTTCATATAAACATATGAAATCCTACCCATGTGAACATTTGAGTCGCGTGCAATCAATTGTACCTTTGAACTAATAGCTGTATAATTAAAAGGTAAATGGCATAACAATTCTATCAACAACATTTTCCATGAAATTCAATAAAATAAATTGCATAATAACTCTAGCATCAACACTTTCCATGAATTGAATAAACGATACATAATATGGAAACCTAGTCATAGCAAACACATTTGCATAAAACAAACAATCAAATAATAGAATATTACGTGAAACTAAAATTGCGTACCTTATCGAGGTTTTCTTTCAGGACGTGTGCGTCCTAGCACTAAACATGTCTTTCTTTTGACAATACGACCACCTGGCACCTTCCTTGTTTCACGAGGAAATCACTAATCTCTTTATGTCTCCCGGAGTCGAGACTGAGTTTCCTCTTCTAAGAAATTTCCAGACATAACAAATTTCGTATAGGGTCGGCACATTAAAATCAGATTGCTCTAAAGTGTACGCCCTAATTTATTCTGCCCAATTGTAGGCAGTGGTCCCTAGTTATTCCCAAAGAAATAATTAATTTCATCAGGTTTAGACAGCTCAGAATCTGTTAACGACAGTGCGTGACAATTTCCCTATGAAAATATGATAAGTGGACATAGGTTCCTACCAAGCGGTTAAGGTTGGTAGCTCAAAAGTTTACTTTTTAAGGGCCGTGTTAAGATACCCCGGTCAATTTTACTGAGCTGGAATGCAATCTCTTTGAAGTTTACAATGATAAGGGGGAGATGAAAGAAGAAAGGTCGAAGTGACCCTTCTCAAAGACATTTCAGGCTGAAATGCGATAGGACTTTAATGCTCAATGCATTCAACTTTAAAATTTTCTGTAATTCAAAATTCAACACCTAACATATACCAAGCATCAAGAAGTTTGGAATGAAATTTATAGACTCTTGGACTGCTGCGCGATACGCCATTGTTAAATATGGCAAGTGTTCATCCCAGTTATCCTGATGTTCATTTACATATGCAGAAAGCATCACAGCGAGCGTTCTGTTGAACATTTCAACCATTCCATCGCTCTGTGGGTGGTAAGCAGTTGTCCTTGTCTTTTCGATACCCAGTAATCTGCTCATTTCATGGAAAATTTCAGATTCGAGTTGTGCCCCTCTTTCCAATGAATTTTACGGGGCACGCCAAATCTGCAGATTATGTCTTCAACAAGTACAATAGCTACAGCTATGGCATCCTAATTAGGCAGTGCAAATGCATCTGTCCATGTGGTAAAATAGTCTCCAATTAATAGAATATATTTATTCCCAAGTGAAGTTTCTGGCAACGGTCCCATAATATCCAATGCTATTCTATCCATTGGACTTCCTGACTTGCAGAGTTGCATCGGGGCTCTTTTCTCTTCTCTTCTACTAGTCCCTAGCATCTTGTTGTGGTCCAACCAACTAATATTCTTGCCTGATTTTAAATTAGGGTTTTCGAAATCCCTAGGTGGCCTCCACTTTTACTAACATGAGAACATTTCAATACACTTTTCCTGAGTTTCTAGGGGACAATAGCTTGATGACGTCCCGCTTTACCATCACACGTTTGGTATCTTCGGCACAATAATCCATTGTTAAACTCAAGTTGGTCCCATTGAGTCCATACACTTTTAACTTCATTGCTTCGGCTTGATACTTCATTCCACCATGGCCTAACGCCACCAGTCACCCACTGTCTAGCTATGGATAGGTCATTATCGGCGTGCTGAGATTTCAGCAGCTTTCATACCGTATCTGCCGATGTATACGTACCGTTATTATGATTTTTGGAACATCTCGTACTCACAGCAGCTGTTTGTAGTTCATTTTGCTCATCAACATTTCCAATGTTTTCATTTTGTCTCCAGCAATGTCGGCATGGCTTTCTTGATAATTCATCCGCATTTCTATGACGCAAGCCTGGTAGGTGTAGGATTTCAAAGTCATACTGAGACAGCATTTCAAGCCATCTGGACAGTTGAGCTTCTGGGTCCTTTAACGTCCGAATGAGAAATCGTTTCCCATACAAGTATGGCTTGAAATGTTTCACAAAATACACTATAGCAAGTAATTCCTTCCGTGTCACAAAAGAGTCGCTCTGATTTTGACAGTGTCTTACTTCCATATGCCACGACTTTTTCGCGACCTTCTGAATTTGGGAAATTACTGCAACGATTCCATTTTCACTAGCATCAGTATTCAAAATGAATTGTTTTCAAATGTCAGGGTATGTGAGTATTGGTACTGTTGTTAACTTAGCTTTTAGCATTCCAAACGCTTCTCCGCACTCCATAGTCCATTTAAAAGCCCTTCCTGACTGTCATCTTATGTAAACAACTAGCGATTGACGAAAAGTTTTTTATGAATCTCCTATGTAAAGCCCCAGGGAGCTGCGAAGCTCCTTCACATTCGTTGGCTTAGTCCAAGATTTCACTGCCTCGAATTTTTTATGGTCGGTTTTAATACCTCTTCAGACATGATATGCCCTAAGAATATCACTTTATGTGCAAACAAGTGACACTTGGAGGGTTTAAGTTTAAGGCCTGCCTGTTGCAATCAAGTGAATGTTTCCTGTCGACGGATTAGCTCCTCGTCGAAAGTTTCGCCGAAAATAATTATGTCATCCAGATATATCAAACACGTTTTCCATGTAAACCTGATAAAATAGTCTCCATCAGCCTTTCGAAGGTGGAACCTGCATTGCATAATCCAAAAGGCATTACACGAAACTGATATAATCCATTTGGTGTTATAAAAGCTGTTTTGGGTTTATCCTGCTCTTCCATTTTTACTTGCCAATATCCACTCATTAAATCAAGAGTAGAAAACCACGATACACCTGAAAGTCGATCCAATGAGTCGTCTATACGTGGTAGAGGATACGCGTCCTTCACAATCAGTTGATTGACTGCTCTATAGTCGACACAAAAACGAGTCGTTTCATCCTTCTTACGTACCAGCACTATGGGTGAAGCACAGGGGCTTAATGACGACTCTATAATGCCTTGAGTTTAACATACTCTTAACATGGTCTTCAATTTCATCTCTTGCGTGAATCGGAATTCTACGTAGCGGTTGTTTTACTGGTCTTGCATCCCCTGTATTTATCTTATGACGTATTTGATTGGTTCTGCCAAGATCATCTTTTGATTTAGCAAACAAACCCGAGAACGTACATAGAAGTTGGTCAACGTTCTTGGATTGGGCCGATGTAAGACCCTTTTTCGTTTCTTAAGATAACTTTTTCAGGTGTTCAGGCATTTGGATGGTTTTCACTTGAGCCAGAAATTCTCCGGAAACATCACCAACATCATCGTCATCGACCGATACATAAAGACCCATAATAGTTTCAGCATCGTCATAACCCTTAGCCGAATGACATCATCGATGTAGCCCTAATAAGTACTTTTCCTACTAGAAGCTGCTTATTTTCAATAAATCGTTCCTCTGGTTCCACAACCCCGATCGAACCGAACGCGTGGTTATTACCTTCTGTTTGTATTTTCAAGGAATGTTCATTTCGTGCCTTGCAGGGATCAATATTGTCTTTTATAACACAACTCTAGCGCATTTCATCGAATTTGATTTAATCACATCGCATGATAAAATGGTGTTCCCAATAGTCAAACTGTGATTCACAAAATCAATTTTGCTTCCTACTTTTTCTAGAAAATCCAATCATAACACTCCTTTTTCTGTCAATCCCATCGTTGCAATGATAACGCAATGCTCTTGACATTTCCATCCGAACGACAAGGTAAACTTTCCTTTTCGACTACTTCTAGCGGTTTGCCATCTGCACACAGAACATTCTCAGTAACCTCATGTAACCGAGGTCAATATTCCAGCGCCATCCTCTCAAAGACGTCCTTTTCTATCATGGTAATCGTAGCACCTCTGTCTATTAAGAAGTTGACATCCATTCTGTGTACAGATCCCGGAAGGGACATAGCCTGTATCATCGTTGCTTGTCCAGTTATATTCATAAGCCTGGAATCACGGTCCCACCCCTGGTCCTTGGTTTTTCGACAGTTTGGGCTTTTTGGACAGTCTCTTTTGAAATGCCCTATGTTTTCCTTCGTTCCGTTTTTCCCTGTATATTTTGCCTTCAAATCCTTTAGTAACGTCTTGAGTTCCGCAACTTCTCTCTTAATTTCCTGGATATAACTTAACCCTGCATCAGACATTGTCACGGTTGGTGCATATCTTCCAAATCCTTTAGCTGAAGTTAGGCTCTATTAAAGGCTTCGCGTTCTACTCCAATCTGAATTGCTTCATCGAGGGTTTTAATGCGTACCTGTTGTATTCTTAACCTAAGTTCGCTGTCAGTTAAAGAATCGATAAATTGCTTCTTCGGCTGTGTTTCAAGTACCGGTAATTCTTCTGGCGCTTAGGGATATGCTTGGGAAGCGAGTCGGCGTATCGCTTGTCCCAATTGTGAGAGTATTTCATGTTCCCTTCTCAGACGGCTTTTTAGTTGTACTCTGTTGTTTGTTTTTTTTTTTTCTTGTTGGAGCGAAACTTTTCTCTAGCAAATCCATGGGCCTGTCATAATCTGTAGTTCCAGATCCCAGTAGCTCTTGGGCCTGACCCCTGAGACTCACTGCTAGATATAGCCCTCTCTTCTTCAGTCCATTTGTTTATCCCAGCACAAATACTAAAATTGGTTTGAAAGTCCATCAGTGGTGTGGTACCGTCGAACTTTTGTGACGTTACAAGTGGTCGTTTCAGTTTATTTTGTTCCTAAAGTTCTAATCTTCTTTAGGAAGCTTGAGTTCTTTCCCGGGGTCTCGATGGCATCATTTGATGTTCAATTCCGATAGTTCTGCCTGTGCCTTCTTCTATTTCACGTTCCAGGTTGCCGAATTTCTTGATTAATGTTTTCTTATGCATCCATCCTTGATGAGACTGTCTGTGATCAGCCATTTTCATTTGCTCTAAAGATTTTCCAGGGTTTGCAGCTACTTTACGAAAAAATAATCTCACCGCTGCCATCAAGTTGTGTAGCATGCAATCCGGTCTAGATCTAACCATGGACTCTCTTATACTGATTTAACGTCTAGACTTTCTCAGATTTTTCTATCCTCCCTATAACGTTTCCGGACAGAGACATATTACAGTCTTTTCCAAGATCACAAGGTCATTAACCTTACAGCCTATAACAATGTCACTCCTTAAAGAACACGCACCAGCCAGCCTCTGTTCTTATCAGGTCGTTTCTCCATTTTACGGTGTCATTAGACAAGCACACTGACCCAGTGTGATCTATGTCACTTAATAGGCTAGCTTTGGGAACTATTTACAAAGTCAGCAAATATATCTTGCTACACAGTGCTACTAAAAGAAAAGAGACAGGCCAATCGATATATAATAGGGCGTATAAACGGACTACTCACTAAAGTTCACTCTCCTTCCCGTCTCGAAATTCGACACGCAGTGATTAGGAATGCAATAAAATACATTAAATATCTTCACTTTCTTAACTTGACCTTTAGATATGCTCCTCACCCCTTTTCCTGTATAGGACGCATACACCTCGAGATACATATCATATCCAGCATATTATGTATCGCTATTTACGAATTAACATTTTTCACCAGCTTGTTGGCACACACACTCAATCACTCACACACACACATACCTTATTTTTATTAGACGTTTCACGTGAAGATGTAGCCAGACTTTTAATCTCCATTCACGTTATTTTGTTTACTCTACATGTGTGCGTGTAACTTAAAAATCTTGCACAGCTTCAATAAAATACCGGGACATCAGTCAACAGGAACAGGAGTGGAACTTTTTGACCTGATTCACTGACTTTGTACAAAATAATATACTTTGACCGTAAGCAAATTGACGAGAAGTGATACATGAGGTCATAAGTCCACCATTAATACTGACGAGAAGTCATACATGAGGTCATAAGTCCGCCACTAATACTGACGAGAAGTCATACATGAAGTCATAAGTCCACCATTAATACTGACGAGAAGTGATACATGAGGTCATAAGTCCACCACTAATACTGACGAGAAGTGATACATGAGGTCATAAGTCCACCACTAATACTGACGAGAAGTGATACATGAGGTCATAAGTTCACCACTAATACTGACGAGAAGTGATACATGAGGTCATAAGTCCACCACTAATACTGACGAGAAGTCATACATGAGGTCATAAGTCCACCACTAATACTGACGAGAAGTGATACATGAGGTCATAAGTCCACCACTAATACTGACGAGAAGTCATACATGAGGTCATAAGTCCACCACTAATACTGACGAGAAGTCATAAATGAGGTCATAAGTCCACCATTAATACTGACGAGAAGTGATACATGAGGTCATAAGTCCACTATTAATACTGACGAGAAGTGATACATGAGGACATAAGTCCACCACTAATACTGACGAGAAGTGATGCATGAGGTCATAAGTCCACCACTAATTCTGACGAGAAGTGATGCATGAGGTCATAAGTCCACCACTAATACTGACGAGAAGTGATACATGAGGTCATAAGTCCACCACTAATACTGACGAGAAGTCATACACGAGGTCATAAGTCCACCACTAATACTGACGAGAAGTCATACACTAGGTCATAAGTCCACCACTAATACTGACGAGAAGTGATACACGAGGCCACAAGTCCACCATTAATAATAGTGTGCTTCGTTTGTATGGGAAAATATGGACGACTTATTTTTTTTATAGGATTAATACTGCAGGACCTTTGTGAGTACAGTATTAATCCGAGAAAATGAGTTCTATTTTCCCATACAAATACAGTAACCTTTTTATTATATACTCATTTTCTTATTATACCAAAGGCTTAATTATTTTAAAAAAATACACTACAAGAAACAAAGTAATTGAATTTGTGTTGTATTAAAAAATAAATGCACAATGGTAGATTCATCAATACACAGAGCACCTCCTAGCTAAATTTGAACTTTGTCGCGCGCTCGACAGTAGTTTAAAAAGGATTTGTCGTTTTGGTCTACTTAAAATTAAAGTTTAGAGTCATATTGCGAATGAATGAGCATTACAACAACTTTTCCATTTGGTCCGAAATGGACGGATATTTTTTTATTTTTATTTTTTAAAATCAAATTAGGTCCTGCTTTTCTGATTATGATGGACTGGATTATTGGGTCAATTCAGTGCAGATTTCCGTTGGAAATGTACTCGAAATTCCAGTAAAGTTTCGGTTTTTATCAAGTTTTGCAAGATATATCATCCGGGATTGCAGAACTAAGAAAGTACAGTTTATGGAAATTCAAGATGCTCAAATATAAGTATATTTACTACCATTCTTATCACGAGCTAAAGGAGGCCCAGAGTGGCCGAGTGGTCTAAAGCGCTCTCCGTTACCGGTCACTGCCATCTCACCTCTGTCTGCGTGGGTTAGAGTCTAGGATTCGGCTAATGTGGGTATGTGAGAAAGCTCGCCACTAGCTTCTCGTGGGTCGGTGGTTCTTCCCCGGGTTTTCCCGGGTTCTTCCTCCACCATTAATACTGGCCGTCATGCATAGCCTATCCTGTGCTGAAAAATGGCGTTAAACCCTAGAACAAAAGCAACAACAAATCACGAGCTAAAGAAGGCATATAATGATGTATCTCACTGTTGGAGGGACCAAAACTATGGCCTGTAGCATACAATATGTCTTCTATCGCTAGCCTAACACTGCATCAAAATAGTTACACAGGGACAACTGCAAAGCAGACAGTCCATTTAGCCAGAGGAAATAATACAATTTCGTCGTCTTGGCTTTTTGTCCCTCAGGTTCTTAGTTTCCTACCAAAACCTTCAGTTGCATTTTCTTTCTCGAATCTAGTATTTTAACAGACTTGTAAAATGGTACGCCTCTGACATGCGACAGCCCTTGGTCTCAATATGCTTTCCTATGCTATATTTTTAAAGACCATAGAGAGCTTTGGTCATAGTGTGAACCATGAGTTTTGGTCATGATGTGAGCCATGAACATTGGTCATAGTGTGAACCATTCTATTTGCGAAAAGTTACGCATATTTCTTCTGAATAACTGTTAAAATGATCAGAAGGGTATTTTCAAATTACTACGTCTCTCACGTTTGTTGTTGACATTGCGAATATCACGTTAATTCGTGTGCTTGTTTGAAAGTTTCGTTTCTGACTCCGCGAAATCGTCCACATCGTTAACTTTATCATATATACTTTCAAATGGACGAAACAGATTGTTTAGTTCATTCACAAACATGTTTAATCAAACAAAACCTAAACCTTCTACTACATGAGTGTACATAGTCTGTTTGCAACGCAGTTCGTAATATACTATACTGTACTATGTTTAAGCACACGGCAGGTGCGTGCAATATCAACTTGTTCACTATTGCAAAATACTGCACGATTCTGACAATGTAAAGTTAAAGGAGACAAAAATGAGCATATAATAAGACACGATATATCTGAAGATGCATGACCGGCAATAAAATTCCCAAAAATTTATAGTTTATTTCATTAAATATTAATACTGGTCCATATATATATATATATATATATATATATATATATATATATATATATATATATTACCTTTGAGACAACATTTGAGTAATACAAATTTTAACTTTGCGTAATAGTTCAGCTGAAGAAAAAACAAATGAATGAAAATGTAATTTCAGATGGCCACAATTCCCTTATTCAGCGCTGGCAGGAAGTGCCTTCGCAGATCAATGGCGTCAGATTATATTCGATGGTAATGAATTAAAGATAATTTTTAAATTGGCGAATAGTATTTTCTTTCTCTTCTATTATTTATAATGGATATTTCCTCTCGTACCTGTATGTTAACAGAAACACAGAAAGATTACAAATTACGAACAACTATCTCGTTACAATGTTAGTGCAACTAAAATGACTGGTTCAACAGTTATTGTATCTCTGCACCTCTTAATGGGCCGCATGAAGTATGTTAATAAGAATACATGCAATATAAAGTGAATTTTATGTTTTTTATATCAAAGAAATTTATATGACGAGTTCTACTATTTGCAAGCTAACGTAGGGAATAATACTTTACTACATGAGAATAAATGTTTAGAGTTGTTAATATTTAATAGTTTTGCAAGACAATTTAAATAAATACAATTTAAAAAATATATTCAGAAGTAATGATTCTGTCCCCACAGTACGCTAGAAAGCCTTGAAATTCCACGCAGTTGTTAAAATGTTGATGTTGATGCAAAAATGTATGCTCTCTGGGTGTCTGATAGATTACAACTTTACTCCTGCATTGTGATTGCGCTTTAATTTGCCGTTTCAGCCGATTCAGCATGCATCAGCACGGGAAAAGCAAGTTGTAAGCGCTGATGTGGAAAAAGATGGTCGCCAATTAGTGATCACGTGGAGAGATGGGGTAAAATCAAGGTAAAACATGCGGATATACTTTTGTGTTAGACAAAAGTCTATATTCTGCTACGTAGCAGTAGCTTGTACTGATAGTTTTAAAGAATGACCACCTGAAAGACCCCCACCAGTATGTATAATAGTCAAAATAGTCGACGATCACTGATATTCAGATTATAAAGATGAATAATTCTTAAATCTTACGATTACACTGCGCATGTGGTAAAATGGTAAAGTAGTCGCAATTTCGCCGATACCATCTTGCAAGAACATCGATTAAACTGTTAGATGCTAAATAGATAAAGTAACCAGTGTATGTTTATGGATATCGTCAAAAACATGCTACCCTAGAATCTGTCAGTAAAACTTTGAAACATTGTTAATGTACCCAAACATAGTCAAAAAGCTATGTCGCGGATATAGTTGTCACTGATCCAGATTAGCGAAGGCGAGAAGTGTGTTTGTGTGATTTGAATTATTAACGGAGCTTTAACAATTTTCTAGTCATATCGCTACGATGTCTGCAGTGTGGCAGTTTATAATGATGTCCAGCATTGGAACATCATGCAGCATCATATCCAACACAGTCACATTATAATGACACCAGGCCGACTACTCATAATACTAATCTCTTAATGCTGAGAACCAAGCCTAGTGGTTAGAGAATCCGCCTTGGATGCGGGAGATCGTGGGTTCGATCCCCGGCCGAGTCATACAAAAGTCTTACAAAAATGGCACTAACAGCTGCCTCGCTTGGCGCTCAGCATTAAGAGGTTAGTGTTAGGACTGGTCAGCCTGGTGTCAGGATAATGTGACTGGGTGGGACATCATGCTACATGTCTGCGGCATGATGCCACAGTGCTAGATATCACTATAAACTACCACACTGCAGACATCGTAGCGATATGACAATTGTTTTAAAGCTACGTTAAAAAATCCAAATCACACAGGCACACACTTCCCATTAGAATAGAGCAGAAGTGTGACGTCAATTTGAATATATAGGCGAACCAGTGTTTTACGGTTTACCATTGCTGAACAGTTCAAGTACAATATCTAAAGCTGAAAAAAAAGAAAAGAAACGAAGACATCGTATATGGGCGTGCCTGCTGCTGAAATCACGTATACTCGGAGTAATAGTAGTATGACTTCAACTGCTAACGCAACGGTAACCAATGTTCATCTTACAGAAGAGGATGAATTCAATTTAGCTTTGGCTGACTTCCTGTCGTCTCCGCACGAATGTTTGCCTGCAACGATACTACTACCTTCCCTTCCTCTGTATCATTACCATAGCTGGATGATTTCAGAAAGAAACAGAAGGAAGAATTGGAAAACTATTGCGCCGTTAGAAAGAAGCAGAAGAAACATATGTTCAACAACAACATCATCAGCAACAGTAATAGGAAAAAAAGAAGCTAGAAGATGAAAAACTGAAGAGGACAATTTTGAACTGTGAATGATAGAATTAGGGGAGTTAAAACGACTCGGGATATTTTGAAGGAGCTAAATCGTCTGAGAGAAATATATCAGACTTCTTAAGCTCAACCCAAGAGAAACAGGTCTTCACTTGAGATTTCGAAATCTTCCATCACTACATCACTCTCACCGCCACTGAGATTCCAGCATCAGTAGTTACTACCACTACCAAAGCAGTAACAGCAGCCGCAAGAGGAGTATGACTTGACTGTTGCAAAAGGGTTAAGGCAGTTAAAGCTGATGATGTTGAGTCCATACGTCTTTTTTTATTAAAAGAAACGCCAACGGTCGTTTTCAAGACCACATATATCTCTTGCAAACGAGATTCTACTATCCTCTTTACACCTGTTGTTTTTTTGGGACACGTAAAACGCTGCAATCTAAAAAATGCACCAAAAATAAAAGAGCATTGTTAGTTACACGCATTTAACTTATTGAGGAGCAGCAAACAAAAGAGCCAACCCCATTAATGAAACACTTTTAGTCCGCACTTACTACAATGCTAAACTAAAACTTTGTACCGTGCTCCCAACACCTAACTTACAAGTGTACCTACGTTTGCCGGATGTGCGATGATGGTTACAATGACAATCAACGTTCACCTTACGCATGTCCATTCGACGAAACGCTTGCAGAAGATAAAACAATGTCGCTGATACGATAATCAATGGCAAAGAGAATTAGCTGATATTTTTCATCTGGCAACGTACAATCGTGGTTATAAGTATTTGTTCTGTCTCATTCGAGTGTTTTTAAGCGCAGTTGGGTAGCTCTTTGACTTTTAAAACTTGTTCAGGGTTAAAATGAACTTATAGACTAGTTTTGAAACAAAGTGGTTGACATCCTTTAACATGGTAAGATACAAAGGAATTTTTTTCTTCTCACTTCTGCAAATCCTCAAGTAAAAGTCGGTACCTTGGAACAGTTTCGAAGAACTTTGATACAACGCATGTGGAAATGTATAACACATCAACACACTCTCAAATAAGCCGACTTGCTTGCACGTATCGTCAAATATTACGATAAACCATATCATCGATGCGTTGGATGTGCACGTGATGACGTAACCCTGAAAAACGATGTTGTCTTGGTTATCTTCTTCGCTGTCCTTCCTTTGTTATTCAGATCTATATTTTATGTAACTTTTGGTATATGACATTATCTGTTTTGTGTATTTCACTTTAGCATGTATATTGCATAGAATCTATAAATAGGTGCTGTCAATTTTCGAATAATAAACCTGTTTAATATTTTAGAGTTATTTAGGGTTGGCTAGTCAAGTCATATGGTTGAGCACTGCGACGTAGTTCACGTGGGCTGTATTGTGAAATGCTGGATTAAGTACTGGGGTTGGTCACTTGGAGATGTATTGGAACATATAATCGGATTCATTCATAATTCTTATTTTATATGTTCTTGTGTTAACATCAGTTCCTAGATGTGTTTAATGTTGTGCTTAAATATAATTTGTAAGAAGACATTTGTTGGACTATTCATAAAAATTACAAAGTGCTCATTGGACTTAAACATCTTTCTGGGACTATTCAGAATTTATTCAAATGAGTTCTGGACAATGCCACTGCAATACATGAAGACTTTTGGCTCGTCAGTACATTCGAGGACCTGGAATTCATTCGGAACACCCGATTCGTTTAGGCTTGTGCGAAACTTTCTAGGATTATTTTGGATTTATGTAGTAATACTGCAAGTTCCTCATAAATTTGTATTTGATAATTTAGAGAATTAAATTATTTGTTAAGTTTTTCAAAACTTGTTGGTTTTGCTTCTCTTTGATACTTAGTTTATGAATAGTGTCATAGCACCTGAATATAATATGGACAGTAAGAACAACTGCAGCCATGCCACCAACGCAATTACCACAATAAACACTCGTTATTTGAACATTTTGGGAAGTCATTCTCCTTTGACATAGAGCGAATCATCGGAAACCAGAACCATCGAACTATGAATATCCAGTTTTAATTAATCTTACAGAGTGACGGTTCTGGGGATGTATTTCCCTTTAATACCTTATATTATTTTTCAAAGCCAAATTGTCTCAAGCTATTCAGTGGATCGCGAAGCCTGATGGGAAGTAATTTTGATAGAAAACATTCATCCTGTACAGGCCCTGACTATCATCTAAGATCAATTCGCTATTATGGTTGATATCTTGAACAAACAACAAGCAATTAAAACGATCCACTCAGGTATGAATCTCAAAAAGCATCACTAGCCTATCCTGCATTGATCACATATGCCACGACAATTCATGTTCGGTATTATTTTAATGTTCAACTTCTGGTCAGAACGATTTCAGCTACTTTTACCTATCAGTTTGACAAAGCTCATCGTCTTAAAATACATTTTTCTGACTGCTATTGACTATTCATTACTTTTCTCCTCTTGTGTTTTCTTTTCTGGTTGGATGCATTGCTCTTGCTCCTGTGAAAGACGTTTACAACAAGATCGAGTCTATACGTTTTTCGCTACCCCGTGGAAATGAACGAACGGCTCAATCTATTGTTTGTGTTTTCTGATGTGGTGAAGTACATCGTGGTGGAAAATAATGTCACTCGTTTACTCAGATTCATATTTTTAAAAAGTGGATGCTGAATCCACTTTTTAAAAATATGAATCTGAGTAAACGAGTGACATCGTTACTACATCGTTACTACAAGGAAGGTGGATAAATGTATCACATTCACTTTGAATTTGTACATTCTCATTATCTTCCAGTTAGTAAGTCGTATTTTGACAGTCTCAACACTATTATAAAAGAAGATCTTGGACAAAATATTCGTTTATCAAAAGGAAAAGTCACTGTGATACTACATTTTCGAAAAAGTTTCTGCATTGAATTGCAAAACAGGTATTTCCTGTGTACCAAGGAGTTACTCGACAACGTGGACATGGCTTAGGATGTTTAACCCAGCTTTACGTACGGTGGCACCTATCTTAAAACCAATGGTGACTAGAGGGTTATATGCTTTAAACGAGACCGCATTGACACAGGATACAAATTTCTTCCAAATGTCGACATTGACAAAGTCCTAAAGAAATCTTCTTGAAGCAGGAATAATGATTTGCTTCAAACTGAAAAGATCTTTTGGGTCGCTGAGATATCTCTGTAAATTAGCTTCACACTTCTGGCGAATGCATTACTTCTTCCACGCCGTAGCAAGGACGAAACAGAAACTGACGTCCGTCGAAACACAGTTATATTTTATAATGCTACATATATCTAATTTAATTCATATTTATTTTAATGTAATTGTTTGTCAGTTTTAAATTTTTATTTTATTATTTGCTATTATAATGTAAATTTATTCACTGGAGATAACATTTTTCCAGAAAATTATTTGACCTGAAGCATTCTTTCGTAAACACCAGGTGTTGATTTAAATCTCGACCTTGTTTCAGAATTTTTAGCAACCTTCGTAAACAAGTTCTGTTTGATTTTAAAATGATTGGTTGTCGTCGGGGTTATTTGTGGTGTACGTGACATAAACACGATCACGGCCCCCCCCCCCCTTTCGATTTCACAATTCCAGTTTTTCCATTGCTACGCATTTGTTAGTTTTAATAGAGATGCTTTGAGAGATTTCTCAGTTTTGGTCTTTTTACACTGATGTCAAGTTATTTTGTTGTAGCCAAATTTTGAGTTAGAATTTTCTTCAGATCAGTTGGATCTCCAAAGGATTAATTCTTTTTTCTCTGGAAATATTTTGAGGCGTACTCACACAGAAATTTTCGAAAGACATTGCTTACCAATTTTATTTTTTGAACACCAACACCGGAGTGCCATTATTTGTATTTCTACAAGGAACTCTAGATAAGCACAGTGCTGACTACAGCATATGTCATCGTCATCCATCTTGGATTTTCCATCAGGATTCGAACTTGAAATTATTAGAACATTTATTACTTGGACTTTTGCAATTTAATTCGTGGATTAATCTTAGATTAGTTTTTGGATTTGATTCTTGAAACCGTAAGTTCTTCTCCTTTTTTCATTTTCACAGAATTTTTCCAGGGAAATAAATTATTTGTTAAATTTTAAAAAAAAGCTTGTTGTTTTCACTCTTTCTGTATTACTGTTTATTTGAGCCTAAACACGCAACAATAAACAAATTCAAAACAAGAATAAGAACAGAATAACAGGAGCTGTTAGAAAAATGATGCACCTATATTTTTTACGAATGTTCCAAGTCAAAACTAAATCTGTTTACTATGCCCCCAACGATGGTTACGATGCAGAATCCTAATGGTCAGAATTTCATCCTGTGTCGCTTTTGACTAACTCAGGCCTTTCGAATTTGAAATCAAAGGATAAAGAGATTCGATCTGAATAGCAGTCACTTGTACCTGAAGTCAAAGTTCTCAGAATAGACAAAGTCAATCCAGACGCCAATGTTAGAGTAACTCCCTTTAATAAATTCATGTATTCGTTGTTCAGCATAGTGGATTCATACTTGAATAACAAATTAGAGCAGCAGCATGGGTACTTACCCTTAACGAGCCTACCTGGAAAGGAAGCCAGGAACACACATCTGGATGCTTCCGTGGTATGGAAACCTGACACGTTGTAAAAATTGAACGACACAGCGTTGATTACAGATAATGATGCAGCTCGCACGGATTGATTTAACTGTCATCGAAACAAAATTAAATATGGACGCAGTTAAGAACTGATGCATCGTTTATATTTCACATTGTATTTGAAAGACAAACATTTCTTAAATGGAGTGGAGGTACGCCTGGTACTGAATCTAAGTAGCACATTACTCCATTTAATGGCCAATGCTAACAAGTACAAAATCATCTTCGAGAAAGCCAGACCGTTCGTGCCACGTGTGGAAATCTAAAGTGGGGATCAAAATTAGTCAGACTCTAAGCAGAATGACTGCTGAGTATCGGATTCAGCGAGTGGAAACGAAAACCTTCACCATTGCGTAGCCAGATATTGTTTTCCAAGGACAGCTACCCGAGTGATTACTCATCAGCAACATCAGAAGCAAAGTGGTCGATCAGACTCATTTCGAGTTCAAACACTTAAACGTGTCTAAAGATAGAAGTCACTTGTAATGGTCAACTATTATGTACTAGGTCATTTGAACCTTATTTGGCCTAGAAACATTACTTGAGATCTTACTTGACCCTATTTGAAGCCTTAATGTAGGTATTTATGGCAGCTACGATATTTCACACGACGACTATGCGGGAGGATATACTTCGTTGGGAATTAATTTCACTCTAAACCAAGGCAGTGACAAAGAACTTTCCCACCCTATAACATCGGGCCAGTTTCGCGTGGAACTTCAATTTTTAATAGCCCTGATAAACACAATGAACGTCATCCTAAATGCAGAATTTGACAAAACTCTGGAAATCTAGTTTTGAGAGATGTGATCCGAGATTATTCAAAAAGAAAAAGAATGGAACACGAAGATATATGGAGATAGGCGATGAGGATGTTTTTGACGATGAGGATATTTTTGATCCAGAACAACAAGACAAAAACAGTCATGATGTCAAAATGGCCAGAACAAGAACAACATGTTTTGCTCGTAACTTGGTTGAAAAAAATACAGGTCAAACTTGAGAACATTTTTACTGATGCAAATCGCTCATCCTAATCAGAAACAGCACGACAAATGAATGATAATTCAAAAAGAAAAGTTGGAAGAGTATCTGGAAGAGGCATAGACTCCCACTTCTGAAGAGACAACTTTGACAAAGTGATACAAAGTCTTGCGTGGCAATTCTATATTTCCATTAAATTCTCTGGAGACCAAACGAAACGAAGCTGTCTTGCAACAGGGTACAGAGACCATCCGTTCTTCAATTTACTTGACAGAACGTTTTGAAGGAAAAAAGAAAATTATGAACGGATGACTTCTCATTTCTTGAGAAAGATTAAAAAAAAAAAACCCAGAAGAATCGATACCCGGAAACTTTATAACCTTTTGACTTGCAGGTCACACATAACTTCACGGAATCACGTAATGTGTGCTAAAAATGATTTTCTCCATCGCAAACCTGAAGATTTTCTGTCCTTTGTCATTAGTACACACAACATCGCCAATGAACCCACCGGGAGGCCGTCTACATTTCCAAGGACGACAGTATGGAATATTTTGTTTGTGATGGATTATCTCCTCTGGATGACATCATAGATTTTATGAGAATAAATGCCGTGTTGACTTAATTCAATAATGTGAAATTTCAAGGATTAGGTTCCACGGTGTGTGGACACTATTTTGAGTATGTTCTTTATCGACGCAGTCTTGGATTTCCCTTAGAACATTTGGTAACTTGTTTTCTTTTCTTTAGCTGAAAGAACTTAGTGTGCATCGCTAGCAATATGAAGTCAAGTTTGGCCACATAATGTGAACTCGTCAGCCACAAACAATGAGTGAAGCTATGGTTCGTTTACACCGGATCAGGTAGCAAGTTAGGCAAAATAGTGCTAACCGGAAGAAAGTCATCTTCTTTAAAATGGCACTGGACATAATATAAAATCTCCTTGTGAGGAAAGTATTAAAGGGAAAGAGGAGAAGCGAAGCAGTTGCAACAGTGGCAACAACAACAAGAATGATTAGAGATAATGTGCAAAATGGAGACTGGGGACTTCTCATAATGTTCTCATTTTGTAAAGGGGTGGCCATATGCTGTGATAAGGTCAATTGTAGGATTTGGAAGTCCTCCCAGGAACACTCACACAAACATAACAGCCCTTTTCAGGGCCACTCACATCTCTGGAAATGAGAGATACTAATCTTTTTGCAATAACTTGTGTTTGCTGTTGTGTGTCTTTGCCTTTCTCGTCCAAAAGACAAAAAATAAAAATTATAACCGCCATCTTGATAAAAGTGCATCTTTGTTGGGTATAGTGTATTTGTGTCAGTCATCCTGATTGGATGCTGGAGGAAAACACAGACTGGGAGAATGAGGTCAGCGAGCCTTGTTTTCGGTTTGTGGTCTCTGTGAAGGTTTGTGGTCACCATGATGACCTTTTGGAGGAAGAACGAAAAATCTGGGGACAGAGATGTATGGTCTGTTGTTAACAACCTGAGAACCCAGAGGCACGACCACTAAAGAGAGTGGTGACAGAAAACCAAATGATCCTTTTCATGACCACCCAGATCACTAGAAAACAGTGTCACCTATGATGTTGCCACAACATTGTGTTTGTGTATGTTTTTGTGCATGTCTCTGTTGTTAACATCTAAAACTTGAAACCCTTTAAAACATTCTCTTTTGTGAGATAGTTTATATGTAAGGGTATAGTAGTGTGCCTGTAAGCACTTACTACCCTTGTGTTTATACAGACTCCTACCCAATATCGCTGGATGGTAGGTTTTTGAGTCTGTTTGAATAGTAATTGAAAAGCAGATGCTGGATAGTAGTAGTGTGTGTTTGGATAATGATAAAAAAGTAGGTGCTAGATAGTGTGGACTGCAATAAAAATGTGGGTGCTGGATAGTGTGTGTGTGTGTGTGTGTGTTGGGAAATTATATTTCGTTTGTTGGGTTGTCAGTGTGCTTTAGATTGTAGATCCAAATGTTAACATTACATTTCCCCTTATGCATCCAAGGCACCTACTGACTCTACCTACATTTCTAGGTCAGTATTGGGCATAAATCAGTCCTATGTTCAATTCTCCTTATTCCCAATAGTCTGTGGACAACTTTATACCCCAGACGGACTGACAATAAAAGCCTATCTCATAATGTTATGCCCCATAGTGCCCCAGACATCACTACACAAATAACAACACAGGTAGCTTTGGTATGTTTGGATGCTGTTTGAGTTGCTTTGTTTATACCGACATGTTGGCCCAACTTGAGCACCAAATATACTTGACCTGGTGTTTATGAAGGAGGGAAATATGATAATCTTAAGCATGTAGCTCCGTTGGGTAGGAGTCTCCTTCAGATGTATTGTTTTCACTTAATTTGCTATATGGATATCATTGATTCTTCTAGAGAAAAGTATACTTAATTGAAAGTTGACCATTGCATGCAAAGAATATTAACAACATTCGGTGTATTATACAAGATAAAGATGGACTTGAAACTTGGGTCTGCTGAAGATTTAGTCATCTGTAAATACTTGTACTCCCAAATTTTCAAAACTAAGTAGCTCTTGATGAACCAGGATGTAAAAGTTAAAAAAGGAGGAGAGCATACCATTGTTTTATTATTATAGGTACCAGAAAAGGAAAGGATTCTCATAAGGCCAGAAACCAAGCAAAGTGTGCTTGTTGCAAAGCAATGTGTGATGTTGAGAAGTCATTTACTAAGGAGGCCAAAAGGTTGACATGACCTTTCATTCACCTGCAGGAGATCCAGACACCAACACTTGCACATGGGAAGTTGGTGTTTTAAGTAAAGTCTTCTGCAGTGTATTTGCTACTGATGTTTTGGATACCTTACCTGCCCCAAACTTGTAGTTTGGTCTGTTGATACGGATATGGGTCAGACTGTATTCATCATTTGCTTTAAAAGAATTATATCAGATTGCAGAACGTTTGTCCATTGAAGAACGTGTTTTGTCTCAGACATAGAATGATTCCAATATAACACCTTGTACCCTAGCTTGAGAAAGGCTTCATGAGTGATCCTAGAAACTATTGCCCTGAGAGACTCGCCAGTGTAGAGTTCAAGGTAATGAATGCTGTTTTGAGGGATATCATGGCTTAACTTGTGACAAAGGAAGATAGCATGCTAAGAGACCACATGGTTGATCACATGCCACTATATAACCATGGAACCTTTAGCTAAATATAAATTTGTGAGATTGAATGTTGAAATTAAATTCCCTAAATTTACTGAGATCCCAATGAATAAAGCCTGTAGTATGTCGAGGCTGGTGACAAGGGCACTGCCTGATCTTTGAGTCTTGCAATGCATGCTGGATACCATGATTTATCAAGGACCATCTCCTGATAGAAGACGTTCAAATAAGAGTGACAAAGGTAGTTGGAGATCAACAAGAATATGAAAAGAGATTCGCTGGGGAAAAATAACCCAGTGTAATCTCTTGAGAGTAAGAGTAGATCCAGACAATGTGTTTAGGATCATTGCAACACAGAAAAAAACCTCCTAGAGCTGAAAAAAGCTAATCACGAGAAGACATGTTTGCAAGCTGAAGGTTACTGTAGGACCTGCACAAAATGACATTTCTTCATTAGGTTGTTGACTCTTATATTGGTCTACAATTTCAAGTAGTTGAGGCATCTACTATTAATACCTTCAAAGCTTGTCTAGATAAAGTATGTGCCAAATGTGTCTACCATAAACTTCCCTGTTTCACAGGCAAAGGTTTCAGTGATATTACCAGTAAAGAAAGCCAATATCACTTTACAGACAACTAATCTATTAAAAGCTGAAGACATTATGTACCTGTATTTATATTGGTAAATTGATTTTCAAGATCATCATCTGCTTGCTACATTGCAGGTATCACAGCTTATGGTTGAGGGTTAGCTGTCAGTGTCCAAAGTGTCTGCAAGCTGCCAGCAACATGAAACTCATTCGGGTCGAAGAGTTAGATCGTCAAACTGTCCTGGAGAAGGCCTCAGTATCCAGTAAGATAAACACTAGTTACATTCCATTTATGAATCTTCTTGTCTAGTAATGTGAACAATCTAGTTATATCTCCTCACACCAATCTAGTTATGCCTCCTCATTACAATCTAGTTATACCTCCTCATTACAATCTAGTTATACATCTTCATTACAGTCTAGTTATACCTCCTCATTACAGTCTAGTTATACATCCTCATTACAATCTAGTTATACCTCCTCATTACAATCTAGATATATCTCCTCATTACAATCTAGTTATACATCTTCATTACAATCTAGTTATAACTCCTCATTACAATCTAGTTATACCTTGTCTAGTAAAGTGAACAATCTAGTTATACCTCCTCACTACAATCTAGTTATACCTCCTCATTACAATCTAGTTATACTCCTCATTACAATCTAGATATACCTCCTCATTACAATCTAGATATACCTCCTCATTACAATCTAGTTATACCTCCTCATACAATGTAGTTATACCTCCTCATTACAATCTAGTTATACCTCCTCATTACAATCTAGTTATACCTCCTCATTACAATCTAGTTATAACTCCTCATTACAATCTAGTTATACATCCTCAATACAATCTAGTTATATCTTGTCTAGTAAAGTGAACAATCTAGTTATACCTCCTCACTGCAATCTAGTTATACCTCCTCATTACAATCTAGTTATACATCTTCATTACAATCTAGTTATAACTCCTCATTACAATCTAGTTATACAGCCTCATTACAATCTAGTTATACCTTGTCTAGTAAAGTGAACAATCTAGTTATACCTCCTCACTACAATCTAGTTATACCTCCTCATTACAATCTAGTTATACTCCTCATTACAATCTAGATATACCTCCTCATTACAATCTAGTTATACCTCCTCATTACAATCTAGTTATACCTCCTCATTACAATCTAGTTATAACTCCTCATTACAATCTAGTTATACATCCTTATTACAATCTAGTTATATCTTGTCTAGTAAAGTGAACAATCTAGTTATACCTCCTCACTGCAATCTAGTTATACCTCCTCATTACAATCTAGTTATACCTCCTCAATTCAATCTAGTTATACCTCCTCATTACAATCTAGTTATACCTCCTCATTACAGTCTAGTTATACATCCTCATTACAGTCTGCTTATACCTCCTCATTACAATGCCCACATCATCATTTTGTCTGTCCATTAGCTTGCTCATAACGCTGCTTTTAGATAGCATGTCTGCAAGAGTGCTTAAAGACTATTCATTTTTTTTATTGTTAGGTCTGAAATATTCCTCTCTTGTACACACACACATACATATGCACACAACTCTGACTCATTAAGCTTCTGTCAACAGTGTTTTGCATTGCAGCCAATGTTGCCCAACAGACTGATTTGATATATACTCTTTCTGGAAGTTTTAAATGGGCCTGGAGGGCTTCAAAATCTTTCAGCTGTGCTTCTCAAGTTTTGTAAAAGTAATGAGCATCCAAAAGTTGTTTTCCACTCTCTCCTCCCATCATTTTGTCTTTTATTCTTTGGATTGCATCAACAAGAAAGCTTTCCAGTTCCAAATAGCAATAGAGAAGTGAAAAACAGGTTGAACTACGCACTTAAATTTTCAGCACTTGACATTTGAAAAGTGAATGTCTGTTTAAACTGGACTACCCACTTTCAAGTGTGATTGTGGTATCTCCCATGGATAAGATGAAATACTACACTCACTTTTTTGTCGACATTCCTCGGCACATAAGATGGGATTGATGGCCATGTTTATTGATACTAAGTGTCTTATAGTTTATAATATCCCAATTTTGATATATTTTCACTGAATCATCAAGACATTTGATTTGCCTTTGTTTGTTTCAGACGATGGCCTTACCATGTCACTGATGTGGAGGCCAGGGAGTCACATGGGCACCATTGGACTAGATTATCTTAGGGTCAATAGATACGATCCAGATGCTTTGGCGACTCGACATCACTTGACCACACCCCTCTTCCTAGAGGAGGTAAATGATAGAGTAAACTGAACAAAATAGTTCCAGTTAGTTTTAGACGTGTAATCTTCTGAAATAATTTGATTTTGGACTTTAGGACTTCACAAATCTAAAATACACAGCAATTGTTTCAACTATGTATAAGACCTTGAGACTTTAATGATTCTGGCGATGTGAAAGTGCTTGTAAAGTGTCTTTAATCGATATTACGTTTTAGTAGTAGATTAGGACATGATTATTGTTGGTCTTTGTGTATTAGTTGTGGCATTGGTGATTCATTGTCAAAGAATTTTTTTGGAACTAAAGGCCCAAAGAACACTTTGAAAAGACTTAATTTCTTTTTGCAAAAAAACATTTTGATCCATTCCGAGTATTTTTGTCTTTGTGCAGAAAACTGCGTTTTTATAATCTGGATCTGCTTACTATCACTTGCTAGATGCAAGCCACAAATTCATCGTGTAATTGTTTTGTTCACACATTTTTTAATTTAATCAGTATTGTCAAATTACAGCTGTATTTGAGAATTCAAAATTATTAGGATTCAATAAAATTGGTGCAACATTTAGGAAACATTTACCTGCAAAAATGGCTTAAATTATTCTATTTTTAAGAGAGTAAATCCAATTCAAATTAAAGGCTGAGATATGGTTACACATTTTATCTTTTCCAGGGAGAGACAATTCCTGAAGTAAACTATGAAGAGGTGAATGCGTCAGACAAGGGTGTGTACAAGTAAGCTACCAACAAGATGCATGTCATGGTATTGTACAAGACATCCATAACAAAAGTTTTTTGACTTCGATGATGATCGATTATAGCAATACACCTTCATGTTCTTGAAATAGCCTTGATGCTGATAATAATAATAATAATAATAATAATAATAATAATAATAATAATAATAATTATAATATTAATAATAATAATAATAATAATAATAATGACTTTGTACAGCTCTTAATCTTTAAAAACTCTCAGTGTTTTACAATTATATTAGTCAGTAATTAAGGACAAATATAGACAACTTTACCAAAACAAATGCCATTCAATTACAAAGAAATAGATGCTGCAAAATATTTAAGCTAATGAAACATTGCTACGTCTTAAGTCTGTTCTTGCAGTTGAAATAGATGAGTTTAAAAGTACTCTTGAATGAAATCACAGTGTCATTGTGTTAAGTTCGACAGGCAATTTGTTCCAGTTAGGTGGGTCTTGGTACACAAAAGAATGGTGTCTGTAGAACTTTGTTTTATTAGTGGAAATAATGAGAATATGAAGTTCTGTCGACAAACTTGGATTGCTATATTGTAGCAACATAAAAGTAGGACAAAAAGAGATATACTAGTTTGTCACATCTGCATTCTTTACTAAATTGGGACCAATATTAACGTGATAGGATAAATTAATACCAGGACGAAAATTATAGTTGTGCCTTTCCCCTGTATAAAAGTGAAGTATTTCTTTTAAGCATTATTGTGTAAAACTATGCAAATAAATGTTTATTCTCACTGTAAAATGTCTCTCTTCATATATTTCCGAAGGTGGCTCAGGTACATCAATGATTACGGAATTTGTATGATGAGAAATGTTCCAACAGAGAAACTGACAATCCTACAGGTGAGAAATAGTACAACAGATTAACGTTCCAACGGGATGACATCTGCTCAATAAAAAAAAATAGAGACGACTTTTCCCATGTATTATTTGATGTGAATAGATTGTTTACAAATACTATTAATGGATGCTTGCATGTGTAAGTTAATAGGTCATTTAGGAGATGTTCAAAACCAACAGTTGACATTAAACTTTCCTGATAATTTAGCTGTGTGTCATAGGATCACTAACTGTTAGCTTAATATAACTATCTGGCTAAATAAAGAAACATAAGAAACTCATTTGTAAAGTAGTTCCTTTTCAGTTTTATAAATTAATAACTTTAACGGAACAGTTTAAATAGTTTCATTGATATGCGGGTATATTGAGCTATGTTCCTTCAGTAGCAAGCTTGTTATGCTTACTTTTATAACTATGAAATCGGATGCTTCATGCTCAGTTTATTGTCATTGATGAAATCAGTTTGGAAAGTATTGTTTTAAAATATTTTCCTGCTGTTTCTCTTCCAGGTTGTTGAAAATATTGCTCCCGCACAGAGGACAATTTATGGTACAGTACGTGTCAAACTTGCTTAAATTAACAAAATAAAGGGGGTAGAAACTAATATTCATTTTAGATATGCCACTTATCCTATAAAAAATACAACACTGTCATCAGTTCAGGATAATATATTGTCAAGAATTCAATATTGTACAGGTTACATGAGATCTGAGGGTTGAGAATACTTTAGAACCAGCTAGATCTGAAACCAATGCAGTTAGCAAATTACAATTTTTAATCGTTTCTCAGAAATATGCATAAGGATACTTAAACAAATCAATGCGAGTCTGAGTAAAGGTCTCAGAAGGGTGGCCTAACATGACCTTGCATGCTTGCATGCTTACTAAGAGAGCCTAACAGACCTTTGCTTCCAAACAACGTCACTTATAGATCAATTAGAGGCCACTTTCATTGATCTATAGGATATATATAATTGACTTGTTGATGACACAGTTTTGTTTATGTTTATTCATGAGAAACAAGGAAATCACATCACACACAGTCACTGGAGATAAAAAGAGTAAGAAATTTTCTCCCACGGTTTCCAGCAATGTCCAACCAAAATTATTAGTAAATCATTCCCACCGAGTATGGTGGTGACTAATATCTTTCATGAACTCTTCCGTTTAAGATGTCTTGATAGGTTGGTTCCAGTACCTCCCAGAGAACAGCTTGATATAAGTAGACATAGAGAAACCAATCTTCAGCATTGTACAGAAACTTCTTAGTCTTGCTCTTAATGGTTGTAACAAAGATGTTGAAATATTGCTTCCATTTTTCTCAGATATACTTTTTTTGTACCAGTATTCCAACATTTTAAAATGAAGCTAAGATAGAAGGAAACTAACAGAGTGAATTCCCATTTCATCCGAAATTGGTTGTTATAGAAATTGGATGCTATAGATATGAAAGATTCTAAGAGGCTTCTGTTTCATTTCCTAGGTTTTTGATGTTGTCCAGGAATCCACACCTTCCAATTTCGCATACTCCACAGTGGAGCTACCTTTACACATGGACCTCACATACTATGACACTACTCCTGGGTTGCAGTTTCTGCACTGTCTTCGGTAAGTCAGGTCCCCTGTTAGCTGACATTTATAGACACATATCATTCAGTAAGCCAGGTCCCCTGTTAGCTGACATTTATAGATACATGTCATTCAGTAAGTCAGGTCCCCTGTTAGCTGACATTTATAGACACATGTTATTCAGTAAGTCAGGTCCCCTGTTAGCAGACATTTATAGACACATGTCATTCAGTAAGCCAGGTCCCCTGTTAGCTGACATTTATAGACACATGTCATTCAGTAAGTCAGGTCCCCTGATAGCAGACATTTATAGACACATGTCATTCAGTAAGTCAGGTCCCCTGTTAGCTGATATTTATAGACACATGTCATTCAGTAAGTCAGGTCCCCTGATAGCTGACATTTATAGACACATATCATTCAGTAAGCCAGGTCCCCTGATAGCAGATGTCTATAGACACATGTCATTCAGTAAGCCAGGTCCCCTGTTAGCTGACATTGATAGACACATGTCATTCAGTAAGTCAGGTCTCCTATTAGCTGACATTTATAGACACATATTCAGTAAGCCAAGTCTCCTGTTAGCTGACATTGATAGACACGTTATTCAGCAAGTCAGGTCCCCTGATAGCAGACATTTATAGACATATATCATTCAGTAAGCCAGGTCCCCTGATAGCAGACATTTATAGACACATGTCATTTAGTAAGCCAGGTCCCCTGATAGCAGACATTTATAGACACATGTCATTCAGTAAGTCAGGTCCCCTGATAGCTGACATTTATAGACACATGTCATTCAGTAAGCCAGGTCCCCTGATAGCAGACATCTATAGACACATGTCATTCAGTAAGCCAGGTCCCCTGTTAGCTGACATTGATAGACACATGTCATTCACTAAGTCAGGTCTCCTATTAGCTGACATTTGTAGACACATATCATTCAGTAAGCCAAGTCTCCTGTTAGCTGACATTGATAGACACATGTCATTCAGTAAGTCAGGTCCCCTGTTAGCTGCCATTTATAGACACATGTCATTCAGTAAGTCTATCTAAGTAGATTGCCAACAAAAGCTGCTTCAAATGTATACTTCTCTTCATTCATAAAAGTCTGTACACAATTAAGAAGAATGGATGTTTTATCTATGTGTTCACTGGAAATGTACAGTATTTCATGTATTTTTTCGTACCCTTTAATTTTTTGTACATAATCCAGTTATCAGAATTATAATTATTTAAATGTATCATAATTTTTCCTACATATCACTTTGTATTTTTTAAAAATTCCATTAAATTATTGAATATACAATTTATACTCAGAAGATATTTGTTTGCAAAGAAGATCGATAATACTGTATTGCCATTTTGTTTCTTCAAAAATTAATAATTAATTGTTTGGTGAGAAAACAGAATGATTGATGCATATGCTCTCTTATTGTCATTACAATATCTGCTGGTGTTTATCTTTAAATATTATCATTAATTAGTTCTCTTTATAAAATCCGTCACCATAACAAAACAGCATGTGCATTTTAAAATAAGTTCAGAAGCCCTTTGATGTTTTCTTATACAACAATAATTACATCTCAGTACATGATAAAGAGAAGACCACAGACCCTTGGTCAACTAGTCTTATTGATTCATTATAGTCATACAAACATAAAATATAAAAACCTTGTCATTTTCTGTCGTAAATTCGAAAGTCACGGGCTCCGTTAAATCGATTCTTATATATACATATACTATCTTTTAAGTGTTTGTTATCTTTTGTTTTGGATATAATTAACATTTTATTGCAAATCTATTCAACAATATTCCCCTCTATTATCTTTATTGGCGAATTTGAATAACAAGTAATGAATATGATTGCTTGTCCTTATAACAAATTCTGTATGGTCAACGGCTTCTATAGCACATTGACAGATTTTCATTTCCTTAAAGAGAGCCTTATTTCCCATATGGCAGCCTTGCTGATTTGACCTATTCTGTCAATTCTTATCTTCAATCTGGTTTCAACTGGAACAACCAAGCGCTCAGCATGTTTAATTACTGTGTAAATAACACTGCATAGCCATGTAGTTGTTGTAACAATTTACATTGTAATTAAAACAAGAATGAATTGTTGATTTAGCGGTGTTTGTTGATAATGGAATATAGTAGGGTCGTAATACATGAAGATTATCACAATCATCAGGTAACTGAAAATACTGTCTTTTTTCTTTGCAAAAGATACAAATAAAACCCGCCCTGAATAAATATGGTTTTGTACACAGACAATTTTTTCATCTCTCTCTCTCTCTCTCGTGTGCACACACACACACACACACACACACACACACAAATTAACTAAAATCTGATTTGTTCTTTATTTTTTTTGTTGCAATTTGATAATGAGATTATTGTTGCTGTGAAAATAAAAGTTGCACTTAATTTTTTCACAATGTGGACTCGTATCTTTGCCTACAATTTACCAATAAATAATATCCTTAATTAATACATGTACAAACCATCTTAATCATTTTGCTAGTCATACATGCAAGACCTCAATGCTGATATTCATGTTTTGACTTTTGTGACCACTAAAACATAATAACATGTGATATATCTCTTACATGTAGGACACTCATTTTGCCAACATTACACAACACAACAGTTACATATGCTCTAAATGCAGATGAGCTTGCACACTGAGACATAATACTCTCTCAGTCTTGTTCAATAATAACAACAAAAATCCTTTTGAGTACTTTTATTTTTATTGCAATTAGATTCTTGAGAGCAGAATGAGGCAGAAAATATATGTTGACTTTGTACGTTTGTACTGTTAGGTTGTCAAGTAGCTTGTGTTCTGTAGAATTTGTCCAGGAAAGATCCCTTTATTTTTCGTACATGGTCAGAACCGCAAAATGATAATTATTTATTTTACATATAATTTTTCATGCAGTGAAATTAATAATTATTTTTTCGTGTATGAAAAATGACAAGAAATACAGTAGCTCATTTTTCAGCTCATTTGAGAAACAGCAGAAAACGGAGGGTTTGAAATAACTTGCATTAAACATAATGCCACAGCAAATTCAGCAATAAAATCATAGTTTTACAGGTTTAGTGATATCACTCATAATTAATTTCCTGAATGTGCAGCTCAATTTGTCAATATTTAAATGTTCTGGACTTTTGATTTGAACATGGATTAAAAAAATAAAATAATAATCGGCCTTTAGATCACCTCATTTAGTTTTCTTTGTAAATATATTATGTCCCACTTTGTAAATATATTATGTCCCACTTTGTAAATATATTATGTCCCACTATATTATGTCCCACTTTGTAAATATATTATGTCCCACTGAACTGAGAAACTGATAAGGCTGGACTTTACCTTAGTCATGCTATTCAAAACTGCAGAAAGTTTAACATCGTTAGACCTCTGCAAGAAATAAGTCTGACAACTGTTGATTTTGATAAATGGAAAGGGGGGATACATGATATATTCTACCTTGATAATTGTATTGCACTCAACCCTGTATTTCTTGGAACACTCTCCAAGAATAATAACAAAAACTTACTGGAATCACCAGCTTTCACCCCCCAATGCATAATTTCCGCGATATAAAAGTTCACTGTACAAATTGTATTTTTGATAATAGTAGCAGGGTCCAGTTTTTATCATAGGTGTGTCATAACATATTTAGGTGTGTCATAGCATATTTAAATTTACATGCAATTTAACAATATCATAGGTGTGTCATAACATATTTAAATTTACATGCAATTTAACATAATCATAGGTGTGTCATAACATATTAAATTTACATGCAATTTAACATTATCATAGCTGCGTCATAACATATTTAAATTTACATGTAATTTAATATTATCGGTACCCAGATTTATTGAACAGTCTAAATCTTATTGATATAAAACCATATATTGATGCTGAAGTAATTATTTTCTTACTAAACTTCAAATTTTAGGACCTGAAAAAAAGACATTATGCTTAAGCAAGGAAAATATTTTCTTAGTAAAATCAATCATTATTACATATTCAAACATGGATGGTGTCTATACTTGCTTATAGGTCAATCATTATTACATATTCAAACATGGATACTGGCTATACTTGCATATAGGTCAATCATTATTACATATTCAAACATGGATGCTGTCTACACCTGCTTATAGGTCAATCATTATTACATATTCAAACATGGATGCTGCCTACACTTGCTTATATGTCAATCATTATTACATATTCAAACATGGATGCTGTCTACACTTGGTTATAGGTCAATCATTATTACATATTCAAACATGGATGGTGTCTATACTTGCTTATAGGTCAATCATTATTCATATTCAAACATGGATGCTGTCTACACTTGGTTATAGGTCAATCATTATTACATATTCAAACATGGATGCTGTCTACACTTGGTTATAGGTCACTCATTATTACATATTCAAACACAGATACTGAGTATACTTGCTTATAGGTCACTCATTATTACATATTCAAACATGGATACTGGCTATACTTGCTTATAGGTCAGTCATTATTACATATTCAAAGATGGATACTGTCTACACTTGCTTATAGGTCAATAATTATTACATATTCAAACATGGATGCTGTCTACACTTGGTTATAGGTCAATCATTATTCATATTCAAACATGGATACTGCCTACACTTGCTTATAGGTCACTCATTATTACATATTCAAACATGGATACTGCCTACACTTGCTTATAGGTCAATCATTATTACATATTCAAACATGGATGCTGCCTACACTTGCTTATAGGTCAATCATTATTACATATTCAAACATGGATGCTGCCTACACTTGGTTATAGGTCAATCATTATTACATATTCAAACATGGATACTGAGTATACTTGCTTATAGGTCAATCATTATTACATATTCAAACACAGATACTGAGTATACTTGCTTATAGGTCACTCATTATTACATATTCAAACATGGATGCTGCCTACACTTGCTCATAGGTCAATCATTATTACATATTCAAACATGGATACTGCCTACACTTGGTTATAGGTCAATCATTATTACATATTCAAACATGGATACTGAGTATACTTGCTTATAGGTCAATCATTATTACATATTCAAACATGGATACTGAGTATATTTGCTTATAGGTCAATCATTATTACATATTCAAACAGGGATACTGAGTATACATGCTTATAGGTCAATCATTATTACATATTCAAACATGGATACTGCCTATACTTGCTTATAGGTCACTCATTATTACATATTCAAACATGGATACTGTCTACACTTGCTTATAGGTCAATCATTATTACATATTCAAACATGGATACTGCCTATACTTGCTTATAGGGCAATCACTATTACATATTCAAACATGGATGCTATCTACACCTGGTTATAGGTCAATCATTATTACATATTCAAACATGGATACTGCCTATACTTGCTTATAGGTCAATCATTATTACATATTCAAACATGGATACTGCCTATACTTGCTTATAGGTCAATCATTATTACATATTCAAACATGGATACTGCCTATACTTGCTTATAGGTCAATCATTATTACATATTCAAACATGGATGCTGTCTACACTTGCTTATATGTCAATCATTATTACATATTCAAACATGGATACTGCCTATACTTGCTTATAGGTCAATCATTATTACATATTAAAACATGGATGCTGCCTATACTTGGTTATATGTCAATCATTATTACATATTCAAACATGGATACTAAGTATACTTGCTTATAGGTCAATAATTATTACATATTCAAACATGGATGATGCCTACACTTGCTTACAGGTCAATCATTATTACATATTCAAACATGGATACTAAGTATACTTGCTTATAGGTCAATCATTATTACATATTCAAACATGGATGCTGCCTACACTTGCTTATAGGTCAATCATTATTACATATTCAAACATGGATGCTGCCTACACTTGGTTATAGGTCAATCATTATTACATATTCAAACATGGATGCTGCCTACACTTGGTTATAGGTCACTCATTATTACATATTCAAACACAGATACTGAGTATACTTGCTTATAGGTCACTCATTATTACATATTCAAACATGGATACTGGCTATACTTGCTTATAGGTCAGTCATTATTACATATTCAAAGATGGATACTGTCTACACTTGCTTATAGGTCAATAATTATTACATATTCAAACATGGATGCTGTCTACACTTGGTTATAGGTCAATCATTATTCATATTCAAACATGGATGCTGCCTACACTTGCTTATAGGTCAATCATTATTACATATTCAAACATGGATGCTGTCTACACTTGGTTATAGGTCAATCATTATTACATATTCAAACATGGATGGTGTCTATACTTGCTTATAGGTCAATCATTATTCATATTCAAACATGGATGCTGTCTACACTTGGTTATAGGTCAATCATTATTACATATTCAAACATGGATGCTGTCTACACTTGGTTATAGGTCACTCATTATTACATATTCAAACACAGATACTGAGTATACTTGCTTATAGGTCACTCATTATTACATATTCAAACATGGATACTGGCTATACTTGCTTATAGGTCAGTCATTATTACATATTCAAAGATGGATACTGTCTACACTTGCTTATAGGTCAATAATTATTACATATTCAAACATGGATGCTGTCTACACTTGGTTATAGGTCAATCATTATTCATATTCAAACATGGATACTGCCTACACTTGCTTATAGGTCACTCATTATTACATATTCAAACATGGATACTGCCTACACTTGCTTATAGGTCAATCATTATTACATATTCAAACATGGATGCTGCCTACACTTGCTTATAGGTCAATCATTATTACATATTCAAACATGGATGCTGCCTACACTTGGTTATAGGTCAATCATTATTACATATTCAAACATGGATACTGAGTATACTTGCTTATAGGTCAATCATTATTGCATATTCAAACACAGATACTGAGTATACTTGCTTATAGGTCACTCATTATTACATATTCAAACATGGATGCTGCCTACACTTGCTCATAGGTCAATCATTATTACATATTCAAACATGGATACTGCCTACACTTGGTTATAGGTCAATCATTATTACATATTCAAACATGGATACTGAGTATACTTGCTTATAGGTCAATCATTATTACATATTCAAACATGGATACTGAGTATATTTGCTTATAGGTCAATCATTATTACATATTCAAACAGGGATACTGAGTATACATGCTTATAGGTCAATCATTATTACATATTCAAACATGGATACTGCCTATACTTGCTTATAGGTCACTCATTATTACATATTCAAACATGGATACTGTCTACACTTGCTTATAGGTCAATCATTATTACATATTCAAACATGGATGCTGCCTATACTTGCTTATAGGGCAATCACTATTACATATTCAAACATGGATGCTATCTACACCTGGTTATAGGTCAATCATTATTACATATTCAAACATGGATACTGCCTATACTTGCTTATAGGTCAATCATTATTACATATTCAAACATGGATACTGCCTATACTTGCTTATAGGTCAATCATTATTACATATTCAAACATGGATACTGCCTATACTTGCTTATAGGTCAATCATTATTACATATTCAAACATGGATGCTGTCTACACTTGCTTATATGTCAATCATTATTACATATTCAAACATGGATACTGCCTATACTTGCTTATAGGTCAATCATTATTACATATTAAAACATGGATACTAAGTATACTTGCTTATAGGTCAATAATTATTACATATTCAAACATGGATGATGCCTACACTTGCTTACAGGTCAATCATTATTACATATTCAAACATGGATACTAAGTATACTTGCTTATAGGTCAATCATTATTACATATTCAAACATGGATGCTGCCTACACTTGCTTATAGGTCAATCATTATTACATATTCAAACATGGATGCTGCCTACACTTGCTTATAGGTCAATCATTATTACATATTCAAACATGGATACTGCCTATACTTGCTTATAGGTCAATCATTATTACATATTCAAACATGGATACTGCCTATACTTGCTTATAGGTCAATCATTATTACATATTCAAACATGGATGCTGTCTACACTTGCTTATATGTCAATCATTATTACATATTCAAACATGGATACTGCCTATACCTGCTTATAGGTCAATCATTATTACATATTCAAACATGGATACTAAGTATACTTGCTTATAGGTCAATAATTATTACATATTCAAACATGGATGATGCCTACACTTGCTTACAGGTCAATCATTATTACATATTCAAACATGGATACTAAGTATACTTGCTTATAGGTCAATCATTATTACATATTCAAACATGGATGCTGCCTACACTTGCTTATAGGTCAATCATTATTACATATTCAAACATGGATGCTGCCTACACTTGCTTATAGGTCAATCATTATTACATATTCAAACATGGATGCTGCCTACACTTGGTTATAGGTCAATCATTATTACATATTCAAACATGGATGCTGTCTACACTTGGTTATAGGTCACTCATTATTACATATTCAAACACAGATACTGAGTATACTTGCTTATAGGTCACTCATTATTACATATTCAAACATGGATGCTGCCTACACTTGCTTATAGGTCACTCATTATTACATATTCAAACATGGATACTGCCTACACTTGGTTATAGGTCAATCATTATTACATATTCAAACATGGATACTGAGTATACTTGCTTATAGGTCAATCATTATTACATATTCAAACATGGATACTGAGTATATTTGCTTATAGGTCAATCATTATTACATATTCAAACAGGGATACTGAGTATACATGCTTATAGGTCAATCATTATTACATATTCAAACATGGATACTGCCTATACTTGCTTATAGGTCACTCATTATTACATATTCAAACATGGATACTGTCTACACTTGCTTATAGGTCAATCATTATTACATATTCAAACATGGATACTGCCTATACTTGCTTATAGGGCAATCACTATTACATATTCAAACATGGATGCTATCTACACCTGGTTATAGGTCAATCATTATTACATATTCAAACATGGATACTGCCTATACTTGTTTATAGGTCAATCATTATTACATATTCAAACATGGATACTGCCTATACTTGCTTATAGGTCAATCATTATTACATATTCAAACATGGATGCTGTCTACACTTGGTTATTGGTCAATCATTATTACATATTCAAACATGGATGCTGTCTACACTTGCTTATATGTCAATCATTATTACATATTCAAACATGGATACTGCCTATGCTTGCTTATAGGTCAATCATTTTTACATATTAAAACATGGATGCTGCCTATACTTGGTTATATGTCAATCATTATTACATATTCAAACATGGATACTAAGTATACTTGCTTATAGGTCAATCATTATTACATATTCAAACATGGATACTGCCTATACTTGTTTATAGGTCAATCATTATTACATATTCAAACATGGATACTGCCTATACTTGCTTATAGGTCAATCATTATTACATATTCAAACATGGATGCTGTCTACACTTGCTTATATGTCAATCATTATTACATATTCAAACATGGATACTGCCTATGCTTGCTTATAGGTCAATCATTATTACATATTAAAACATGGATGCTGCCTATACTTGGTTATATGTCAATCATTATTACATATTCAAACATGGATACTAAGTATACTTGCTTATAGGTCAATCATTATTACATATTCAAACATGGATGCTGCCTACACTTGCTTATGGGTCAATCATTATTACATATTCAAACATGGATGCTGCCTACACTTGCTTATAGGTCAATCATTATTACATATTCAAACATGGATGCTGTCTATACTTGCTTACATGTCAATCATTATTACATATTCAAAGATGGATACTGCCTATACTTGCTTATGGGTCAATCATTATTACATATTCAAACATGGATGATTCCTACACTTGCTTATTGGTCAATCATTATTACATATTCAAAGATGGATACTGCCTACACTTGCTTATAGGTCAATCATTATTACATATTCAAACATGGATGCTGCCTACACTTGCTTATAGGTCAATCATTATTACATATTCAAACATGGATGCTGCCTACACTTGCTTATAGGTCAATCATTATTACATATTCAAACATGGATGCTGCCTACACTTGCTTATTGGTCAATCATTATTACATATTCAAACATGGATACTAAGTATACTTGCTTATAGGTCAATCATTATTACATATTCAAGCATGGATGCTGCCTACACTTGCTTATAGGGCAATCATTATTACATATTCAAACATTTATGCTGCCTATACTTGCTTATAGGTCAATCATTATTACATATTCAAACATCGATACTAAGTATACTTGCTTATAGGTCAATCATTATTACATATTCAAACATGGATGATGCCTACACTTGCTTACAGGTCAATCATTATTACATATTCAAACATGGATACTAAGTATACTTGCTTATAGGTCAATCATTATTACATATTCAAACATGGATGATGCCTACACTTGCTTATAGGTCAATCATTATTACATATTCAAAGATGGATACTGCCTACACTTGCTTATAGGTCAATCATTATTACATATTCAAACATGGATACTAAGTATACTTGCTTATAGGTCAATCATTATTACATATTCAAACATGGATGCTGCCTACACTTGCTTATGGGTCAATCATTATTACATATTCAAACATGGATGCTGCCTACACTTGCTTATAGGTCAATCATTATTACATATTCAAACATGGATGCTGTCTATACTTGCTTACATGTCAATCATTATTACATATTCAAAGATGGATACTGCCTATACTTGCTTATAGGTCAATCATTATTACATTTTCAAACATGGATGATTCCTACACTTGCTTATAGGTCAATCATTATTACATATTCAAAGATGGATACTGCCTACACTTGCTTATAGGTCAATCATTATTACATATTCAAACATGGATGCTGCCTACACTTGCTTATAGGTCAATCATTATTACATATTCAAACATGGATGCTGCCTACACTTGCTTATAGGTCAATCATTATTACATATTCAAACATGGATACTAAGTATACTTGCTTATAGGTCAATCATTATTACATATTCAAACATGGATGCTGCCTACACTTGCTTATAGGTCAATCATTATTACATATTCAAACATGGATGCTGCCTATACTTGCTTATAGGTCAATCATTATTGCATATTCAAACATGGATGCTGCCTACACTTGCTTATAGGTCAATCATTATTACATATTCAAACATGGATGCTGCCTATACTTGCTTATAGGTCACTCATTATTATATATTCAAACATGGATACTGTCTACACTTGCTTATAGGTTAATCATTATTACATATTCAAACATGGATGCTGCCTATACTTGCTTATAGGTCAATAATTATTACATATTCAAACATGGATGCTGCCTATACTTGCTTACAGGTCAATCATTATTACATATTCAAACATGGATGCTGCCTACACTTGCTTATAGGTCAATCATTATTACATATTCAAACATGGATGCTGTCTATACTTGCTTATATGTCAATCGTTATTACATATTCAAACATGGATTCTGCCTATACTTGCTTACAGGTCAATCATTATTAAATATTGAAACATGGATGCTGCCTATACTTGCTTACAGGTCAATCATTATTACATATTCAAACATGGATGCTGTCTATACTTGCTTATAGGTCAAGATCAGCTGAAAACTGCACAGATATAGATCTGCTATCGCATTACACAATGGCAGATCCGGAACTGTTCAGTTTTGTTTAGGTGTAATCAACAGAAGAAACCCTGATCTGCTGGTACATTATGCTATAGAAGATAATTATATTTGTTGTTTGAAGTTTCACTCAACTTATAAGTGAGCATTAATAGTAGGTATGTTGAAGAAAAATGAGTTAATTGTAAACAAATACCACAAATTTAAAATTAGGAAAAACTCACAAATCAACACTCATTGAAAATAATTTGTTCCCAACAAATTACAATTGTTTTCATCTTACATTCTGACCATGAAACATGATACTGTAGTAAATCATACAGAATATACTTGCTTATAAGTCGAGTTAAACTGCAAACAACAAATATCGTTTTCATCTATAGGATAATGTGCCTGCAGGATTGGTCTATACTGTTTCTTCTACTGTTGCTTCCAACAAACTGCACAGACCCAGATCTGCCAGCACATTATGTCAGGGCAGGTCTGGGTCTATGGAGTTTTTGCAGTTGGACTTGACTTAGAAGTGAGGGTAGATAGTAACTTTTGTTGCTACTTCCAAAATCGTATTGACCAGATAGTTACTTTTGCTTTATACATATAATGTCCTCTAGCAACTGAAATTTAGACCAGCTTCACAGGTCCCTCAACAATTGCCATGTCTAAATCCACAGCTGAATGTTATAAAATGTCTTTGACCCATCATACAATTTGTAGATCATTGAAAAAATTATCCAGTCACTCAGTAAACCTATCATTACAGGTAATAAGGAAACCTTTTTTGAATACATTTCTTCCTTGACTTTGACCATGTAAAATGGGGTTGTGAAGTCACTTTTGAAAGCTTCACTATCTATTATCATGATGTCCAGTGGTAATATTCAAATTCATGATCACTCTACAGAAAAAGAAAACTAAGTTAATACTGGTATACAACGGCATATACCTGCAGATATATCATGTCTAATTTACGAATGAATGACAATAATCTTTTGCATTACTCTACATATGTTTCAGATTAATTTTAACATTTGAACAAACAATATCATTTACCAGTTCTTTCATAAATAATTGGCTACAATTTCTTCATGTCCATTTCATCTGAAGATATATCACATACAGTGTCTGTTTGGAACATCAGCTTTATTCATTAATCTCATTGCATTATATTTTCATTACATTGCATGTTTTCAAAAAAAAATTATATTTCTTTAATGAGAGAAAAAACAGAGCAATTCATTTTTCTTGTATTTTCAACCTTTCAAAATATAATCTTTGACAGCAGATGACTTTGACACTAGAAATACCAAAACATATTTTTTAACTTTACAGTAATTTTAGTTTGTTGTGTATCAGGAGTTAGATTGTGGCTTTGTTTCTTTGTAGCCATTTTTCACCACATGATAAGCATTACATGGCAACCACTGTATATGGTCGAATCAAGGCTGAAATCCATGTGGACAGAGGTGAGATAAGATTATCTGTAAAGACGAACACCTTAGACCACTCAGCTGTCTGGGGCATCTCAGGATTTTAAAGACTTTGGCACCGCAAGTTAGTTCCTGTTGAACACCAAACTTTTACTGATATCAGCAAAACCTTCACCCTCAGCTGTGCTAAAATCCATTTCATGATGGTCAATTTGGTACATGGTTCCATATTTATTCTGATAGCAAAATTTCACCAAATTCAATATGATAACTAGAAATCTTGACATAAAGCGATACAATTTTTATGTGCAAGTCAGTGTGGTTATTTAAAAAGTTCTTAATATTATTATAACAGAGTAGTTTATTAATAAACACTATGATAGTGCATCCCATCAAGTATTCCCATGCACCACTACATTTTCTCAGTCTGATTATGCATTTATCAAAGGCTGTTTTGTACCCATACCAAAACTGCCTACCCTTCTGCAGATGAGATTCTCACATGAGATCTAACTCAGGTTAGTCTCATTGCAATTTAACATGCAAATTAGGTAGAACTCATGAACAAATAGATTCTAATAAGAAAATCACATGTACAGGTATTGTTAACATGAGAAAAATTTCTTGCTCACATGAGCAAGTGTGCTCATGTGAAAATTGCACACTTATGAGCAAGATCTTGGTCACATGAGCGACGTCTTGCACATGAGCAAAAACAACAAAAAACAACTATAGTATTTAGTTTTTATTGAATACATACATCTTTTACAAGAATTAAATAGATCAATATTCAAATCTAGTAATCATAAGCAAATTATTTGAGTTCAATTAGTGATCTTTTAATAAGGTAAGACAACTAGTGTATATATGTGTGTGTGTGTGTGTGCATGCGTGCATGCATGCGTGTGTGTGTGTATGTATGTATGTATGTATGTATGTATCTGTTATATTAAATACATCACATTCATTCTACAAACTTTAAGGTGATAATGAAAGATACTGCAGGAAGTTTGCTTCACATGAAGACCATTCTTCACTTTTCCAGAAAATTCAAAGCAAATAAAATGTGTAATTAACATTACTGCTTCTGAATTTCATCATGAATACCCATTCATATGTCAGTCTGCAACAATATGTTTTACTTGGAAATCGTTCTGTTTGAATTAATGCACTTCCTGTTGACCACTGAATTTAAGTTAGCAAGCTGTTTTGAACTGTTGAAAAATGAAACCTGAAATGGCAATGAAAAAGTTGGTGTAATTTTTTTTTTAACATGGCATTAGAGGCATTATGTAAGGTCATTTTTTGTAGATTCATTTGACAAGGTAAAGGCAAAATACATAATTGTTGTCTGGATTAGATGGCACTTTTAACACAGTGTCTATCTTACACCGTGAAAATAGGAACTAACTGTCTTCTCAAGGACACACTTAGGAACCTGACCCAGCCTGAAAATGCATCTCTTGGACTATAAGTCTAATTGCTCTACCATAGTTAACTATTGATTAGATACCTGCAAGTCACATTGCATATTCCAAATTTGACTACTTCTGGATAAAGATGCCAATGGGTAACCGGGTACTCTCCCGATGATAATAAGCTGGGTAATAAAACGAACAATCAGGTACCAGTTAAAGAAAAAAGTTTTCCAAGTTCAGATTGAGACAGACTAATGATTACAGTTTGAGGCTCGTGTCATATAAGCATTTATTCATCATTACAGGGGCATGTATGGTTACTTACAATTTACTTGTCATACATGTACTATATAATAATACAACTGTACAATCCCTTCTCGCACAACCTATTTAAGAATCAACGCTGATATTTCAAGCTCAACCATCCTAACTTCGTGCCTGTCCATGGTTTGTGCGCCAGTTTTCTCGTGACTTAAACACTCTTGTTTTGAGATCCTGATGACATTAACTAGGCCAATACCTTTTGTCAACAGTGACAGTAAGCACAGATTTAAAAATATTTGACAAAATAAAATTTAAATACATACTGCAATTCAAATAAAAGAAAGCACAATATAAATGTCCCCTTTAAGTAATGCCATTTTTGCCTCCAATTTGTGGCCCTGTATTGAGCATTAGCTGTTCAGGTCAGAGCTGCTGTTCACATGATTGTTTACTGGACCCATTTTATTAGCAGGAAACCCAAGACATATTTTTTGTCACAGCAAAGGTAACACAATGGCTATCGTAACATGCACTTCTTATACCATGTTAGAAAAAAATCAACAAAATGGACAACTATACGTACTGAAATATTAAAATATAAAGGAAAAAACCATTGTTACCTAACAATATTGAAAAAAAAAATCAAATAAAACTTCACCACGTGTGTAAATGTGGTAACTACTGCATGAATGTTACATCAAACAGTTCCAACAAAACAGATGGATTCTTGAATGTGAAACCGCTTGCCCTAGATTCATTCTATTATGATACCGTACACATAGCAGACCAGCCTATATTGAAAATAAATGGTGCCAGATATCATTTTTTTTAAAAACAACAAAGACCCCCCACAATAGAAAAAGAACAGCAAAAAAACCCAGCATGCATCCGTAAAACTGATGGATGCTATATGACTGACAAATGTTAGGGAAGAGGGATTTTGTTAAACTTGAAAACATGTTGTACTGGACTGTTGTTATGGGACGAACCATGTTATGTCGAGGATAATAAATACAACAATCATCATTGTGGACTTTACAACTATTTGCAAAAGTTACTGTAGGCAATTTTTATCTTTAAAAAGAAACTTATTGGGGGTCAAATTTTAGAGTCTGAAATGCATATGTATCATGTGTATTACATCAAAAAATTTGAAGCGTCTTATACATACCCTTTACTGGAGTCGGAATTTCCTCTGGCATAGCAAGGAGGTTTTGTCTGACTTCTTCCTGTTGCTGTCGATGTTTTGCACTTCTTTCAAATGATTGCTAACTTTGTTGTTTTTATTAAAATTTTGTTACCTTCAAGAAGTTTAATCTGTAAAAAGAACATCAGAGATTAGTATAACTGATTATTTTTATCTATGTAGAAAAGAAAGAATGCACTGAAATGGCAAAATGATTTGGTTGGCAGAAGAGTCCTATTGTATATAAGCATTAAGAAAAGCTGTAATCCTTATCCAATTAAATCTTTATTTTAAATCTACCAATCAAGAGACTTGACAGACAGGGCAAATGTCGTTTAGGAATAATATCATGAATTAAACTAGAGCATTTGATTCTCAATCATGTATGCTGAACAAGCTCCACCCAATTAGCATTAAAATAATATGAAGAACATTTGTTTTTCCAAATTCAGATAGGATTTAAAATTCTGAGTGGCTGGGTTACTAATTGTTTCAATCAGTAACACAAGAGCTCCTCACTAAGGCACCTGCATAATTATTTAGGTGGGGGCAGACATGGTTGCACAGTATTTGTACAGGAATTTCTGTTGGGTTTCCCGTTGTCTATTCAAAATTTATAATTTAGAGTGAAAAAAAGGTGCATCTGAAAAGTTATTTTTAACGTTTTAGTCTTCAGATCTGTCAATAAATGTAACGACAACTGATAAACAAAATAATGCTCTATAAAAACGATCGGCATCAACATGAACAAGCAGGCCAGATATTGTAAAATTATGTGTGACATAACTATTAGATAAAATTGACAGGGGCTTAAAAATGTCTGAAAAGTAGAACAATTGTAATACTGAATAAAGAGGATACTGTAAAATCCGGGAACTCTTAGAGTATTCTCTGACTAACATAGAGGCCATCATAAATGAAGTACATATAAGAATGTAATTCTCTGTCATGTACACAATTCTAAAGTGGTCTTGCCCTTTAAAGATAGTCTTGAATCCATGGAAAATAAATCACATTCTGGAAGGTGGTTGCTTGTGACTGGTGAGTGAGACTGAGTGGCTATTATGAAAGGGCAGTTGATGAAGATACTTCATACCCAGTTTTACCTAGCATTGTATCTTGCAGAAAAGTACTCACGATACTTGTAAAAATGACAAAATATTATAGAAATTTCAATGTTGGCCATCTTCTGCTATGAATCATTGTACCTGCTCAAAATAATTGGGCTCTTTTATTGTTTAAATTTGCAGTTATCAATATTGTTTGGTGAATTTAAGTTTCGTTTGTTCTCGTCAAACTGGAATAATGTGCCAACTCAATCCTTTTGAATCAGACTTTATTGCTATTTCTGGGGAAGTAAACAGCAAAACTAATAAATAATAAATCAAGTACTTACTTTTTTCATTATTTATTTCAATTTGCTTCTCCTGGTTGCATGACGACAGATTTGACAACACTGTGAAGGGAGGGGATTCGACCTTTGTAGATCTGTTTCGTGTTGCTGAGGACTTTCGGAACCAATACCCCAAAGAGTTTGAAGTACTTACTCGAGTCCCAGTCATATTTGCAAGAATCCATTCAGCCAGGTAACCCTTCTTCTTAACATGATGTTATAGTTCACATTTTTGAAGTCGGGGGAGCTAGTGTTCTATCCCAATGTTGGCATCTGTAAATCAGAAACATATCTAATAGTTTACACCATTTCAACCATTCTTTCTTGCTAGGTACTAGACAATATTTTGGAGTGGCTTTCATGGAGGGGAACTTAAGGGGCTAACGTAGTACATACATTAACATTAACTGACCATTCTGTAAAATTTAAGTGATGAGCTCAGGTTTTTGTATACTCTAAACATATTTTTACATGTGGAATCATGAAACTTAGTGAGTGGATACATCTTTATCATTAATGAAGCCTCATTTGAAAAATAGGTCAGTGTGACCCATATTTAACGTTTCACTGTAATTAGTTACATATAGTGCTTTAAGTTTATTTTTCATTCTCTGTTTTTATAGAATCATCAATCAAGATGATTGTGTGCATCTCTCTGTTAGTACCACATCCTTGTAACAAGAAAGTAAATATGACCCATGTTTCACACTGTCCTGGCTTAGCTCCATCTTTGCTAACCAAGGTTCTGATATGTTAACCCTAGCTACACCTTGGTAGATCAAGCAGATATTTTAGTGCTTTGTCCTAGCAGCATCTATTGGATTTCATGAGTTGCCTCTCTTAGTATGTAATGCCAACTAACCAGTGGTGTGTAACAGTGGTGCATTGAATATTTGGCCAAAAATGGTGGAGGCAATTGATTTCAAAAGGCTACTTTGCAAGACTTAACAATGAAAGTGTGGCTACCTACCAGAGAGTATATCTGAGTAAAAGATATTTGCACAAACATAGACTGGCACTGGAAAATTACTTATTAATGTGTCCACTCAGATTTTGTGCGCCACTTGTTTCGATCATGTTGGAACAGTGTTCATATTTGAACAACCTAATTTTGATTGAATGTGGTGGCTTACTGCCACATCCAATAAAATTCACAGACATGAAGCCCGTAAATATCTGCAAGTTCCACCAACGTGTAGACAGGGTCAACACATCAGAACCAGGGCTAGCGAAGATGGTTTAACTCGAGTCTGTGTGTTTAGTTCATGACTAAATATATTTTTGCACCTGCATATGATATTGTAACACTAATGATTAAACTTTGTGAAGAGATTCAGCTTGATAATTTACTACACCTTCATTATAAAAATAGGCCAATGTGTCCCATATTTATGCTTTACTCACTTTGGTCAATGTTTGTATTTTTAATTTTTAGGTTCTGTTCATGCTAGAATCCTCCAACTAAATGAACAAAAGAAGGTTACTGTGAAATTGCATTTACATCATTACCAAGCAGGGTTTCTTGCTTCTTATACACAAAGCTATTGTATCTGGAACCATGAAACCTGGCGAGAGGATGAGTACCACACCCTCACGCCAAAATTAAATCACTTTGTCCCATAATTACACTTCACTGACGTTGGATGATGTTCGTGTGTTAAATTTATTTGTCAAGATCTGTCCATAAAAGAATCATCTCCTGGCTTTATGATAGCATGCATCTCTACTGGTACCAAACCCTTTTCACAAAATCATTATGCCAGTGATTTCTTAATTTACTGGCTTAGATTAGGTCTGTGCATTTAGTTGATGACCAAATAATTTCCATTTTAGTTCCCTGTATACTTTCTGTTATTCCTAGAAACAGGGAACTGGATGAGTCTTAATGAGTACTGCAACCTCATTCAAATGTAGACTGTGTCTGTAATATTTCTTGCTTCTTTGACTCAGCTTCAGTCTCGAGGCTAGAATCATAACTTCATTAAAATGTAGACTGTGTCTGTAATATTTCATGCTTCATTGACTCAGCTTCAGTCTCGAGGCTAGAATCATAACCTCATTCAAATGTAGACTGTGTCTGTAATATTTCATGCTTCATTGACTCAGCTTCAGTCTAGAAGCTAGAATCATAACCTCATTAAAATGTAGACTGTGTCTGTAATATTTCATGCTTCATTGACTCAGCTTCAGTCTCTAGGCTAGAATCATCAGCCTAGATGATTGTATGTATTGCTACTGCAACCAAAGAAGTTCACCATGACATACATTTAACACTTTTCAGGCTTAGGATTTTTATATTTAGCTCATGACCATGTAAATATTTATACTGCATCCTGTTTACATTTTGTCATACCAGGAATCACGAAACTTTATGAGGCTATGCAACTTTTTAAGTACTGCATCCTTATACAAAAATAGGTAACTCTGCGCAAATTATTTCACACTTTGCTGAGTTTGGTTAAATTATTTGTTTTAACTCTTCATGCTTAAATCATTAAACCAAATGATTGTAATGATCTATATTAAAATCACACCCAAGCAAAAAATGTCAGTATGACCTACATTTTACAATTTGCAGGCTAAGTTTATATTTTTGCTTTTAGGTCATGAACACATTGTTTGTTGTTCCTGCTGTGTAAACACTTTCAGGTCTAGGATCAAGAAACTTTGTAAGGAGATGCATCTTTATGAGCTCTACTCCCTCATTTCAATAGTAGGTCATTATGTCCCATATTTTATGCTTCACTGACTTGGATTACTTTGTGTGTTTGATGTTCATTTCTGAGGCACTGTTCGTGCTTAAAGTATCAAAAGTATGGTTATATGCACACCTTTAGAGCAAAAGTAGATCACTGTAACCTACATTTCATCTTTTACTGACTTTGTTTAAGCTTTTGCATGTAGTTTATGACCACATGAGATTTGTCATGCTGTTTCATACTGATCTACCTACACACCAGTGATGATATGCATCTTGGTAAGTGATTTTACCATGTTAAACAAGAAGTTTCTGAGTTACATTTCATGCTTCCTTGACTTTGTTGAAACTTCATGCTGAATTTCATTTATTGGATGTTATTTACATTTGAACCATGAAAAACTACTTTTAAGTTTAGACCCAATCTTTTACAGAGAACATCCAGTACACATGATTACTGAAAGAAAAATTATTGAGGTTAATAGCATTGGTGAGGCAAGTGACAATCTCTCTCTCTCTCTCTCCTATTCCTTTTTATAAAAAAATACATTTGTGCAAACTTTGGAGATCGATGTCTGCACAGATATTTTAACTTTTGGAACTGTGTGGCTTATGCCACATTTACCTTATACTGTACTCCCATTCCTTAAATTTTTTCAACAAATAACGATTTTGTTCTCGACACAGATTTAACTGTATTGGCAAATAATAGTACAGAGATATATATCACTATAACGTGGAGAAACTTTTGTTCTGGTTCAAACTTGTCTTAAAACCAGAAGACAGTTATAGAACAGGGCAGTATATTCTTTTGTTATATGCATATTTTAAAACTTTCTTGTCCTAATTCTTATTTGATGTGCATGCACACGTGATATTCCTTGGTTTGTAATGCTGAATTACTGACCCACAATTTACAAGTTTATTGGCCTACTGTCTCAGCTCTTTGCTGGCTATGTGATTTAACAGAAAACTCTGCTGGGTATGTGATTTAATAGAAGAAGCTTTGAAAGCAAATTTTATGAAAGGAGTTACCTACCCTTGATAACATTTTTCATAGCAGTCTTGTCACAGTTGGTAAATAAAAATTATAATTTGTTTTCTTTGACATAACGGTCACTCATTGCAACTTAAAATAAAGGAATATCGTGATTTACTCATTGATCAATTTATTGTATTTATGAATCCTAGATTGTGAGAATTAACTGGCATCCAGGAACACAGTCTTCAATGGCAGTCCCTGAAGTAAGTATATAATATATCAGATATAGCACAAGCAATTGGATTTTTTTGCATTGCATTGGTGAAATATAAAGCTGTGTGAAGTGTCATAATCATCAGTAGTAGCATCAAGAATAAAATAAATGATGACATTGTTTTGAAGTGTAAAATGGATAACTAGTTGAAGTGGTATGAATCGAAAGATTCTTGAAACATGCAGCATGAAGTGGCACGAGTCTGTATTGTGCTTGAAGTACACATCATGAAGTGGTATGACTCTGTAAGGTACTGCTGAAGAACATTGTGAATTTGTATCATTGTGTATGGAATCTTGAAGGTCACCTGAAGTGGAATAGCTTTGAAAGATGCTTGAAGCATATCATGAATTTGTTAAGTACTTGAAATACACATCAGGAAGCAGTATGACTTTAAAATAAGTACTTAAGACACACATCATGAAGTGGTATGACTTTGTAAGGTGTGAGAAATACAAATGAAGTGGTATGACTTTGTAAGATGTGAGAAATACACATGAAGTGGTATGACTTTGTAAGGTGTGAGAAATACAAATGAAGTGGTATGACTTTGTAAGATGTGAGAAATACACATGAAGTGGTATGACTTTGTAAGGTGTGAGAAATACACATGAAATGGTGTGACTTTGTAAGGTGTAATACACAGAAAGTGGCATGACTTTGTAAGGTGTGTGAAATGCACATGAAGTGGTATGACTTTGTAAAGTGTGTGAAATACACATGAAATAGTGTGACTTTGTAAGGTGTTTGAAATACACCTGTAGTGGTATGACTTTGTAAGGTGTGAGAAATACACATGAAATAGCGTAAATATGTAGGGTGTTTGAAACACATAGCATGAAATGGCATGATTTTGTAAAGTACTTGAAACACACATCTTGAAGTGGTTTTGAATTTGTAAGGTGTTTGAAACACACATCATTAAATGTGATCTGAGTTTGTAAGGTGCCTACAACATACTTCATGAGAGACTATCGCTTTGTTAGGGTGTTCGAAACACAGCATTAAGTGGTATGAATCAGTAAAGTGCTTGAAATACACATCTTGAATCAGTTTGAATTCATAAGGTGCCTGAAAAACACATGATGAAGTGGTTTGAATTTGTAAGGTGTGTGAAATACACATGAAGTAGTATGACTTTGTAAAGTGTGTGAAATACACATGAAATGGTGTGACTTTGTAAAGTGTCTGAAATACACATGAAGTGGTATGACTTTGTAAAGTGTGTGAAATACACATGAAATGGCGTGACTTTGTAAGGTGTGTGAAATACACATGAAGTGGTATGACTTTGTAATATGTGTGAAATACACCTGAAGTGGTATGACTTTTAAGTGTGTGAAATGCACATGAAATGGTGTGACTTTGTAAGGTGTGTGAAATACACATGAAATGGTGTGACTTTGTAAGGTGTGAGAAATACACATGAAGTGGTATGACTTTGTAAGGTGTGTGAAATACACATGAAGTGGTATGGCTTTGTAAGGTGCGTGAAATACACATGAAGTGGTATGACTTTGTAAGGTGTGTGAAATACACATGTAATAGTGTGACTTTGTAAGGTGTGTGAAATACACATGAAGTGGTATGACTTTGTAAGGTGTGTGAAATACACATGAAATAGCGTAAATATGTAGGATGTTTGAAACACATAGCATGAAATGGCATGATGTTGTAAAGTACTTGAAACACACATCTTGAAGTGGTTTTGAATTTGTAAGGTGCTTGAAACACACATCATTAAATGTGATCTGAGTTTGTAAGGTGCCTACAACATACTTCATGAAAGACTATCGCTTTGTTAGGGTGCTTGAAACACAGCATGAAGTGGTATGAATCTGTAAAGTGCTTTAAATATACATCTTGAATCAGTTTGAATTCATAATCTGCCTGAAAAACACATCATGAAGTGGTTTGAATTTGTAAGGTGCCAGAAAAACATACCATGAAGTGGTATGACTTTATAAGGTATCTCACACATCAATATTTCTTTCCAAATTGCAGCAAGTTCACTCAATGTGTCTATGAAGCTGGTGTGATAAGCTACAATAAACACCACACCAGACAAACCAAAGGTTTTCAATATACATGTAGCTGTATGTTAAATAATACAGTTCTGCTAGACATTAGGAATTTAGATATTGATCAGTTTGACATAGGTAAAGGTATCAGCTTTCACAGAAGTTACTTTTACCATGGTTATGTTAGTTCTTCTTGGTTATATTTCATTAAATTGATTTCTTCTTTTCTCAATATTATTCCTCTTCTTCAAGAAACAAAAGAGTTTAATTCATGCGGGAGTAAGTTTTGTCTCTTAAATACACATCTTTTCATTTTCCTATTTTTTACAAAGGCATTTTACAATTATTATTTACTGATTTAACAGATTTTCATTTTCTTCTCTGTATTATTATTATTATTATTCAATGTAGGAAGACTTGGATGGTTTCTTTGATGCCTATCTGACGTTTGCCAAGATGATACAAACATCACCATCATTTGTAAGTTTTTGGTTTGGATAAAGAAAAACGCTCAAGTAAAAGTGTAATAACAAATTCGAGTCGATTCCCTGAAATTCAATGTATCTGTTAAATAAATATTGATATTTTATCTTCAAACAGTAATTGTTGTGCTTGACGATTCATGTTACCAGTTTGTATTTATCTGCTGTAGATAACTTTTAGTTAAACTGGTTGCTTGTTTTGGTGTGTCTCAATCTTTTGAGCAAAATTGTATTAATGGTCGACCAATGTTAAAAAAATGACAGCGTTCAAGATGCCCTTTTTACTGTAATACTGATCAGTCATTTGGAATATTCCCAATATTTTAGAAGCTTGCTAAGATTTCAAAAATGCTGTGATGGAGTTCAGTGAAAGAAACAAGTAAAGATACAACAAAAGAAACAAAGCAGCCACAAGAGGTGAATACAGCATTAGCAATGGTATGGTTTTAAAGAACATGTATAATGAATAAAACAAACTACTTTATTTCATGAATAAACACACACATACATACACAGAACACAGTCAAGTAAAACTAATACAGTATGATATGTATGTCTTCAGAGAACACTACGGCTAAAACCAGGAGACCTGATTGGATTCAATAACAGGAGAATGGGGCATGGCAGAACTGCCTACGAGGAAACCGCTGCAGGACACCGACATCTGCAGGTCTGTCTGTCTGTCTGCGTCTGTCTGTATCTTTGCTCATTAATATTCTTCAAATATCATTCCCTGAATTAAAATCATATAAGGCCTATAGGTTTGTTCATACCAGTTTAAATTTAAACATTGCCCCTTTTGAAAAGTAAACTGTCCGCTCTCTTGGAATTTATTGCCATTTTAACACCAGCTTATTTTTATTTTCAGGGGTGTTACATCAACATTGATGAGTTCAAAAGCAGGGTACAAGTTCTATCCTTAACTGTTGGTGATGGCAGTTTGGCAAAGAGGGTATTCAATGGTAGTTCCTTCTAAGTGTCGCCCCTCACTTGATGTCAACAATTCACATTTAATTTTACTTTGGACAGAGAGAAAACCCTGTTGTTTTGTGATCATTTGTCCAAGATGCATGGCTTTCTTTTTATTATTATTACTTTGCAACACATTCTCTTGTAATGCAAATATATTCTTTGCTTTTCATACTAAATAATTATATCTGGGATGTAAAGACGGTAAGCAAAAATAATGTACCACCATTTTGTCCTAGAATGTCTCTTCTAAAGATGTTCATGTATCTTAAGTCAAAGTCAGTCAAGATCATAAAGTTCACTTTATATTGAAATTACAATCATCATTTATAGTATTTTCGACAGATGTTGAATAGGTCTTAAACAATGGGATTTCTACTTCATTTAATTGAGACTTTTCCATCATGCACATAATAAATAAGGTAGTTTTGTAATTGCATGGTAATTTCTCATGTTTAAGGCTTTGTGACTTAAAAATTGTGGTACCAGTATCAGAGAGTGGTCCTAATAATCAGGGAGGTATCACACCTATGATTCAGTGTAATTTACCTGATGAGAAAAATTATTTTAAGGATTACTCTTGATGTCCATAATACTTAATGGTTTTAATGATTACTCATTTTAGACTTAATGTGCTGATTCACAAATGCCTAATTGTTATAATGATTACTCATTATGGACTTAATGTGCTGATTCACATATGCCTAATGGTTATGATGATTACTCATTATAGACTTAATGTGCTGATTCACAAATGCCTAATGGTTATAATGATTACTCATTATGGACTTAATGTGCTGATTCACAAATGCCTAATGGTTATGATGATTACTCATTTTAGACTTAATGTGCTGATTCACAAATGCCTAATGGTTATAATGATTACTCATTATGGACTTAATGTGCTGATTCACAAGTGCCTAATGGTTATAATGATTACTCATTATGGACTTAATGTGCTGATTCACAAATGCCTAATGGTTATGATGATTACTCATTATAGACTTAATGTGCTGATTCACAAATGCCTAATGGTTATGATGATTACTCATTTTAGACTTAATGTGCTGATTCACAAATGCCTAATGGTTATAATGATTACTCATTATGGACTTAATGTGCTGATTCACAAATGCGTAATTGTTATAATGATTACTCATTATAGACCTAATGTGCTGATTCACAAATGCCTAATGATTTTAAGGATCACTCGATGCCTGTAAACATTTCACAAAAGTGGTATGACTTTATAAGGTGTGGGAAATGCACATGAAATGGTATGACTTTGTAAGGTGTGAGAAATACACATGAAGTGGTGTGACTGTAAGGTGTGAGAAATACACAAAAGTGTGATGATTATAGTGATCACCACTACTGCACATAGTTTAAATATTACAGAATGGCAATGACAAAACAATGTCCGCAATTGGAGTAACTTCATTTAGATTCTTTTCTGCAATGAAGATATGCATGTTCAACTTTCACGCAACAGAACAGCAAAGAAAGAAATGCTGCACACAATAGAAAAACATTTTTGCAAACAATGTAAACCATATGTTTTTGTACTCTTTTAAAACTGCATGTAAAAATGTATACATAAGTCTTGCTTGCAATGCATCCTATACTTCAGACCAATAATGGATTGACTTGGTATATCTATAACCTGTGTATTAAATGAGAATGAAGGACCTATATTTCAACTGACAAAATAAACAAGGACTATTAGTAATTCATACAGACAGGCCACAACTGAAGGTACAGTTGCAAGTTCACACAGCAGGGATGCCACTTATAAGGTACATTAAGTTCACACAGAAGTGATGTCATCAGAATGTACATTAAGTTCACACAGAAGAGATGTCATCAGAATGTACATGGGCAAAAGACTTGAGTATTTTATACACTAAGATGATCATATAAACTCTTGAGGTGGGTTTTGGTTTTGTGTGTCACTGAGTAATTTCACCCACTGAAATAGAACAATGTCAACAATTCATACTTATAGTAAAATAACAGTGAAGTACATTATAGCATCACAAAGAGCAAAACACAAAAAATTTGAAAGCCAATCTACTGTTCAAGCTTCTCAGAAGATGTGATATTCAGTTCAATCGGCTTTACCAGTAAAAGTCTCAAAAAGAATGTAAGATACTTTTAAAGACAAAATACATTGTAAAAGCATTGATTGAAGAGAAAGGTATAGCATCGTATCAAAATAACTTTACATGTTCAAAATAAGCATTGGTTATCAGCATAGATTTGATCATTCTGGCATCGTTTTGATCACAGGCACAATATTCTTCAATTTGTAAAGTCATTAGGTTTGTAAAGTCATTAAAATGATTCTTCAATTTGTAAAGTACTTAGGTTTGTAAAGTCTTTTAAATGATATCCATTTGTCTCTCATCTTATTACCTTGTTTCAATTTTGGTCTTGTAGAAGGACATAGTTTAGCACTTTTGAGACCGTGTAGCCATAAAATTCTACAGTCTTAATTATATTTTTGTATCGCATTTTTGCAGTTTAATAACATAGCTGACATGATTTACCCATCTGTCCATATTTTCTCGATGTGAAGTTGTCCATCCTCTGCAAGACCTCAAATTTGATCCAGAGTATCCTTGTGGCTCACACCCTCTCCCTCAAACAGGTTCATGTATTCTCCCTCTTCCAGTGGTAGTGTGAGGTTGAAACTAGCTGGAACATATTAATAATGTATTTGTAACATGTTCTGTGAACTTGTAAAGGCCAAAGCCAATTCTATGACTTATAACCTTGGAATGGAATTGGGTCTTATGAATAGTGCCCCATGGAGTTCCATGCTTTTACAGAACTGTTGGTCAAGGTTTCTTGATCTAGCAGGAAATGCAATCTGTAGGATAGTGTATTGTTCAAAAAGTCATCATATGTAAAAACATATGAGGAAATAGATATGACATCCTCACTAAAGTTCACTGTCCATGCTCTTACAAAAGACAGAGACAATGAGTTTTATCTGATGAATGAGACGAAAAATGGGTGAAGAGAGCACTGAGAGAAAGTTTAGAGGAACAAAAATAGTTGCTTTGAGCACATAGAATGAACTGCAATTGAATTAAAACTTTAACATCTATATGACCAGCATGGATTCAAAGTAATTACAGATCCAACCTGTAGAGCCATCTGTATTCAAACAATGATGAATAAACAAGAAGTAATTACCAGCATGGATTCAAAGTTATTACAGATCAAACCTGTAGAGTCATTTGTATTCAAACAATGATGAATAAACAAGAGGTAATTACCAGCATGGATTCAAAGTTATTATAGATCCAACCTGTAGAGTCATTTGTATTCAAACAATGATGAATAAACAAGAAGTAATTATTTTCAATTTGTATTTTAACTTGCTGAAGGCTTTTATGTATTGTGTTTATACTTGTGCAAACATGAATATAAGATAAAAATGATAACCATGTATTCATCCAAAAGTATTAATTAATCCTGTAATAAAGTGACTGATCATCATCTATGCTGAATATGAATGCTTCATAGAACAGACTTAAAATATTATAGTGAATGCCTCACATAGGTATAGACATAAAAAGGGATCATTTTTCACGTTTGTTCCAACCATCTAGTCCCACTTCCTTCTAAATAATCATAAGCTTAAAATGAAAGAAAAAATATAATGTTGCAAATGACAGTTTAAAACTTGACTAGAGAAACATTCAGCCACATTTAATATCATCATTTCGAGTTCATATTTTAGAAAAATTAAAAAGTTAAGACCTTAAAACTAAATCAGTTTCAAATGATAAGGCTTTTATTCGTCAATACTATTTCCCTTCAGTATTATGGATATTTTCCCCCTTAACTGTCTTCCACACCAAGGATCATTGATTGTATTGCACACTACTTTAGCAAAGTGTATCTTATCCATCGGACTTGTCAGCTGGTTTTAAAGGTCACTGGCCACATATATTGTACACACATGTGATATTATTATAGTCATACAAAAATGCATTTGTTATGTATGCATACATGTTTAATTAGGCTTAAAAATTAGCTTTTTTAAATGATAAATTACTCTGCAATCTCCATAAAGAATCAGTAGTTAACACATGCCAAAAACGGATCTGACATACATTTATCCCTTTTATTCAACCTAGCCCTTCAAGTGTTTACTACTAAATTGCTGATGCAAAAAAAAAAAACAACAGTCAAAACAACAGTCTTACATTATTTCATTATATATAACAACCCCATTATCACAGGTACTAATGGGATCTTTTTGCCTTAAATACATATTTGAACTGCTCGATGTACGTAGAACATAATGAGAAAGTTATCTTGAAAAACAAATTTAAATCCTGGACAAAACCGAATATCTTACATAGTTCAAATCAGCTTGAAATTTGGGCGGAATCAGCACCTGCCATTCGCACATGATACATTATAAGGTTCAAATTGATCAACATTGTATTGTATCCAGGTTAACTATATGATGGTATCTCACAAATAAAAATCATTATTTGAAAATAAATTCACTGTGAGTGCAAATAATAATCTTTTTGCTAGCATGGGTTACAAAAGTATTATTAAAGCAAGCCATTGCTGTGTATACTATTTACCCAGTAAACATCATTTATGAATCCATAAGGCAAATATATGCCCAGGTGCTGAATAAACACAACTGGCAGCAAGGAATAAACTCATTGCCTAAAGTTATCGACAGGATATCAAATACAAAAGTTATTTTATTACAAAGCAATCCAATCTCGGAAAATGACTTTGGATTCTTTTAAGTGTGCCATATTTTTTAATGAAGTCAGCCGACATAAAGAAGCCAACTATGGTTCCTTTTGATTCTTGTAAGTGTGCAGATTTCTTTTACTTTTACAAAGTCAGCCAAGGTAGAGAAGCCAGCATTGATTCCTTTTTACCTATATTTACAGGAATTTTGAACATAAATTGAAACAGTGGAACACTTTTGAAAACAGCACAATCTAGTGTGTCATGCATGCACATAGATATAATGCTGGACAGTAAATCAGTTTTCATCTAATTGTTCCCTATCCATAGTTTATAGTGTTTTAGTTTTTGACAACAAGAAGCATGTACTTTGTCTTGTGGGGATAAATGTACATAATTTCTGGTTGGCATCCTCTATAGGTGGAAATCAAAGGTAAGGGAAGTAACAGCATTATATACTTCTATTCTGAGTAATTAATTATTTCTATTTCTTTACATTTGATAATTTTTTTATTCTACTTGTGCTAGTATAACTACTTTTATTTATGTAATGCAAATCTGATGTAAAAAGAAAAATACTAGAGTACAGACAGTGACCTTTATGGTAATAATAATGCGTGGACAAAAGTGCAAATTTTGTTTGATTTTAACATTACTAATGTAATTGAGGTCTAGAGAATTTTTAATATAGGATTTATGTCTGTATCAATCATCAAATATACATGCAATTAGACCAGAAGAGGCTGTTTATGTTACTTGTTTTGTAATTAAATGTGATCCTGAAAGAATTAAAAATAGCATGCATACCAAAAATATTTCTCGACAGGCTCAGAAGTCTTCATGCCTGTTGGCTTTGGGGCTCGTTTTGGTTACTAACTCCAAACTTATTGTTTTTAGCAATTAAAGAACAAAAATGTTAATGTAATTTTTATATTTAAAGATGCAGATAAATTAAAAATATAAATAAAAATGTAATCCTAGTGTCTTATTATACCAATGTTCTCTTAAGTTGTTTTCACTACACTATATACGGTTGGATCCAGTTATCTTCTATATTTTTCACTCTATCACTTTTCTCTATGTTAATATACATTTCAAAACATTTAATATTTTCATCTTCTATACTGGAAGCAATGTATGTATGTATGCATGCATGTTTGAATGAATGTATGCATGTATGTTTGTGTGTGTGTGCATGCGTGTGTGTGTGCATGTATGTATGTATGTATGTATGTATGCATGCATGCATGCATGCATGTTTGAATGAATGTATGTTTGTGTGTGTGTGCGTGCGTGCATGTATGTATGTATGTATGTATGTATGTATGTATGCATACATGCATGCATGCATGCATGTTTGAATGAATGTATGTAGGTTTGTGTGTGTGTGCATGCGTGTGTGCGTGCGTGCGTGCATGTATGTATGTATGTATGTATGCATGCATGCATGCATGCATGTTTGAATGAATGTATGTATGTATGTGTGTGTGTGTGCATGCGTGTGTGCTGCATGCATGCATGTATGTATGTATGTATGCATGCATGCATGCATGCTGAATGAATGTATGTATGTCCGTGTGTGTGTGTGTGCATGCGTGTGTGCGTGCGTGCATGCATGTATGTATGTATGTATAGGGGTTTAATGGCATGTCAGGACTATCCAGGTTATGTACTGACGGGTAAACCGTAACATTTCCTCATAATTCAATGCTGGGCCCCGAGTGGTCGAGTGGTCTAAAGCGCTTTCCGTTATGGATCAATACCATCTCACCTCTGTCTGCGTGGGTTCGATTCTCGGATTCGGCCAATGTAGGTATGTGAGAAAGCTTGCCAGTAGGTTCTCATGGGTTGGTGGTTCTTTCTGGGGTTTTCCCGGTTGCTTCCTCCACCATTAATACTGGCCTCCATGTACAGCCTTTTTTGTGCTGAAAAATGGCGTTAAACCCAACCACAACAACATAATTCAATGCTATCAGTGAACTTTACAAGAGTTTAAGTAGAAATCTTGCTGCTATTAGCATGTTAATGACTGATGCAAGTCTCAAGCTATGTTGAAGTTTGCTTCAAACTTTCTACTGGGTGAAGAAAATAAATTAAAAGTTTTAACTGGTGGTGGCCATTTAGTAATAATTGAGATGATAGTAATTTGTGTCACTGTAGGAGTTTGTTTACAGTATTTTCACCCCATACATACCTCCAGATACATTAGAGTTACCTGACACTATCACTGTCGTCTGCATCTTTAAAACATAATGGTATGTTACATAAACAACAACACACTTTGAAAATAAGACACTATGACAATGACACACTATGACAATGACACACTATGACAACAACAATAGCAATCAACAAGAGGCTATATATAGATGATGCTTTAACAGTGAAAAAATATAATCCTAGGAATCTAACATGAGTCCACAGACTTGCAAAGAGACTGCTATCGATGAACATGGCAGATGTTTATATCTGTGTGTGTGAGTCTCACGAAAATATGGTTTGAAGGAAGTTTAGATTTATCTGATATCTTCCTTGCAAGCATTATTTGCCAGCGATAAACTGGACCATGAGACAATCAGCCTAAATCTCAGAGTACTCGAGGTCTCCAAGAGAAAGTCTGGTTGAAAGAGAAACAAATTGATTGAAAAGGTCAGCTTAATAAAACTCAATAATAGTTTAAATGTATAAAATGATAATTTTCACACTCAGAAAAGAAATAATTTAGAAAATGAAGAACACATATACACATAGTTTTAATATGGTAGATGATTGTATTACTTCGTGTCCAGCTGATGTTAAGTTTGAAACAATTCTAATTTTATGAAATTCAATCTCTAATCTGGGATCTGATGTAATTTCAGATAGTGGAGATATTATACTCATACTTGCCTAAAAACTGGAAAACAAATGTATACATACTTTCATGCTGACTGAGGCTAAAATCAATGGTATATAAAAAGAAAGTTCATATACCTGGTAGTCTGTCTGACTGGCAGGGACGGAACTACTATTTATCAGCCATTATAGCATACATCTAACTCCCAGTTTGCTGGCAGTGGCAATGTTTGGTTTACTCGGTCAATCCCTTTGTACAGAAATAAAACTTTCTTCCATATGAATATGCAAGCTATTTTGTTTTAAAAATGCCTACAAAATTAATGTGTCAGTTGGTAGAGCTAGGATTCATAAATCTAAACTTGTTGGGCTCAATACTTCTATGTAAAATAGGGAATATGGGAGCTGTAATAAGCAACCATTTTCTGCTAGTAACATTGTAAGATATGTGTGTCAGTAAAAACAAACATTGTCCAACAGAACTTAATAAACTCTTTCAAAAATTGTTATTTCTCAAAATTTTAAATGTCACTTTATTTTATGTAAAATTTGAATATGTTTATACTGTTTGATTTTTTTTTCATGCAAAAGGTAAGTAATATTTAACAAGGTGAATTCAAATAGTGAACTTGTAGGGAATCGGAACAAGTAAACAAAAAGGGTGATAACGTTTCATTCATATAGTAGAACAACTGTCAGTACCCATTTAAGTCTAGACAATTTATGGAATCTAGGACATTAGAAGACTGTAAAGAAGGCCACGGCATGGGAATCAGGTCTTCTATTAATTTTATGCTGCCAACTCTGTTCATTGGCACTGAAACCGTCGGATAGTTGTTTTTTTATAATCCTTTTGAAATACATATATATAAATGTTGTCAGATCTAACACTTTGTGATGCAATGGATTCAGTATCATTAAAATGGAACTCTTTACTGCCATTTAGATACTTTTGATTTGCAGTATTGTTTCTGCAATTGTGGCTGTCTCGGTATATAGTACAGAGTAAAATAATAACTCTGTCTTGGTTAGAAATATACCCAGCAACAAACCGTTGTCTTCAAAATTCATATATCTGTAGCTCCTCTGCACCCAATTGCTGTTCCGAGGTTGTGTGGAGGACACTTATACAACTCAAGTAATGACATGAAGACCTTTAAAACTTTGATTACAACACTGAAAATAAATTGAGGTCTATTTCGCAAATGTTCACAAGGAATTGTGCAACACCTATCCATTGATTATCAGAAATACCCATTTTAAAAGTGATCTTGCCCTTAACCAAGACTGGTTGGTGAATGGATGTGTAGATAATTGAAGGATACTTAATAACCCTTTCTTCGACGATTGAAAATAAAAGCGTCGACACGAATTAAACCAAAAGCATCGACACAAATTGAAGCAAAAATAAATCTTCCAAAGATTTCTCAAATTGGTGTTACTTTACCGTCGTTGTTTTTTTTTATTATTCGTAGAATGGTTTATTTTACCACGTGGACGCTTCATTGAAGTCGCGCCCTCTCTGCTGCTATTAATTAAAAAATTGTTATATTAAAAAATAATGGTACATCCAGAATCTCATACTGCAAGAATAGCACGAGAACGATTAGAAGCAATTAAAAAATTTCTTCCGGTGCGAGATTCATTCAGAAAAAATCTACAAGCGCAGCAAGAAGCACAAGTTGAGTACGAAGAAGATACTAAAAATCTGTTTAAACCAGTCACTGCAGCTACTGAGAAATTTACAACTGTCATCAAATAAGATCTTCTTCCGGTATCAAAACAAACAGCAGAACAAGCTGAAAAAATAGCAAGAAGAACTAAACAAACAAAGAAGATTTTACGAGATCTTCCAATTGATATAGCTGCGGCTCAACCTCCACCTGTTGGTGAAGAAATACTTGAAAGTATTGGAAAACTTCGTACTGAAGTCACCGACGTGAGAAAAGAACATGCATCTGAACCCAAACCAGTAAAAGAAAATATAAAATTACTTGCAAGATTTAAGGAAGGGTTTGTTGAAGATATTAGAACTACTAAAACAGAAAAATTACCTGAAAAAAATTTAATTAGTATATTTAATAAATCTAGTATTTAAAAAAAAAACTCTATGAAAAGGTAAGTGATGATAATCTTATTAAATGGATATATCGCGTATATAGAAACAAAAAACAAGCTAGAGATGATGATTTAGATTATAGAAATGTTGATGAAGAAGTAAAAATATTTTATAGGGAGCAAATAAAACAACTAGAACAAGAACAACTCGCCCAGCAGGAACTTCCTCCACCACAGCAACAAATAGAACAACAACAATCTTCTTCACCGCAGAAAGAGATGATGTTAAAACCATCTAAAGAAAAAAGGAAGCAGATGGCAAAAGAAATGAAGCGAAAAGTAGAAGAAGAATGGAAACAAAGAGAAGAAATATTTAGAGATACAGAAACTAAACAACTGGAGAAATTACGTTCACTGGGTAAAGAAAGAGATTTTGGCGATAATTCTTTTGACGCTACTGGAAGTGGTCTTTCTTCCCTGAATACAGTGGGAAATAATTTTGTTTGTCCTGATAATATCCTCAATGCTGTGTCACGGTTAGAAGTTCTCATAGGAGGAAAACGAGCTGGAAATAATTCACCAGAAATAATTAATGAGGCGGCTGATATTTGTCGGCGATTATTTCAAGGTGGTATCATGGATATCGGCGTTTACCGAGAACTTATCGATTAACTTGCTGATGACTAACTGTTAGATAAATAACAAATTAAATAAGATGATAGTACACAATAATCATCGTAAACCTGTACAGGTCAGAGCGGTGAACTCACGATTACCAATCTACAAAGCTACTTACGGAGATTGACTTGGTAATGTTGTACGGGGATGATTCACAAGGATGGCTCCAAAAGCAGCACCTGTTGCAAAACAATTATCGATGAAAGTTATTGATATTGTTCGTGAAAAAGCTCCTGGTGCAATTGTTAATGTTGCTGGTAGGGTTTTCTCGGCAATCAAAGAAAGACAAGCACGATTATTGCGATGAAGATCACAACCACCAGTGAAACTGGCAAGTACTGAAGTGATGCCAGCAGATGTCAGTAGAATAATAAATCAGGCTGCAAATCAAAAACTAGCGGCGTTAGCAGATCAAGGACTCGGTGAATCAGGGAATAATATTTCAAGCATGATATCAGGAAGTAGAGTTTCCCAACCCGGTTTTCGTGTTAGACGAAAATAATTATAATAAAATGTTCAAGCGTGAATCCGATGAAGCATTTGATATGGAGGCACCTGTCATTAAATATGAATCGGTACGTGATTATCAGTTTTATTCGTATGAAGCACGAGAAGTATATAGGGCCACCATAGGGACTAGGGCACTTCCATGTTAAAAAGTGATCCATCGCTGGCTTGCTGAGCACCTCTTTTCCTCCTTTACCACGCTCGGACATTGTACACGTGGCAGAATGTGGAACGATTTCCACCTGCCACACGCCCATGTGTCCTAATGTGACGTCATCGCTACCGACCAATCGTAGCGGGCTTTACATACTGCTTGGGTTGACACATGAGGCATTTCAAACCAACTAAGAAAAATGAGTGTGTGGTGAGACTATTCCCACTCATGTTTAACGCCTTTCCGTCAGGTTGTTAAGGACTAGTTAGTCCTATACGTGAGTGGCTAAATTTAAAAGTAGTCTGTGAGTACATAAAAGCCTGGGGGATGAGGCTCTCTTTCCTTCCCCAGGAGTAATTAAAAATCACGCGGTGCGTTATTAAACCAGTGATACATGCTTTATTGGAGCGAAAATCACTTTAATTCAAGTAAGCAAGCAAACAAGTTCGGGTACCGTCTATAACACTCTTGATGACACCAACTGTCTGGGTTATTTTCTTTCTTGCAAGCCCCTATGTTCCACTTCTGTTTGTGATAATAACTTGTGATACTTCACATTTTCTAAAGTGGAAATCTTTACAAGCCGTACAAAATACAAAACTTATATGACTTTGGCTTTTGACACTTGCACAGACTCTTCACTTGATAAGTGTCACGAGAAAATTGTATATCCAGTTTTTACCATTTTCCAAAACACGCATACACTTGCAGCTTGACCAGAAATATGTACATCTTGTTTTGTGGATAAGTCACAGACAAGTCCAAGCATATATAGGTGATTATGAACGGTAGAAATATCCCCTCATTTTTTCAGAAATATCAAAGCTTTTATGTGCATTTTCCATTTTCACTCTATATTAGTGCTTAGATTTGTTCCAATAAAGAAAAAAGAAACGAAACAATTTAAAAAAAAATGAATTTTGAATTCAGATTTCTCTCTGTTTATAGTTTTTTCAAGCTGATGGTGCATGACAGATTACATTCGCCTACCTTTTCAAAGTGAGAGACATTTCTTCACATGTCATTGCCTTTGTTAAATTCGGTTTCATTGGTTAGTTATCGTTAATCTTTAATTTTTTGATGCATTTCTTTTTGATAGAAGATTTAAGGCTTTCTGGTGTTGTAACGGTATTTATGTTGTTTATTCTGTTGATGAAATTGTCTATAGCAAAGTGCTTAAGATTTTTCAGTTTTTTTTTTTTATTTCAAGCCCTACAAAAGGAGACCAAGTTTGTTTTGAAAGAGGATTGAAAATCTAAATTACACGGGCGTGAAGGAAAACATCGCTGTGTTCATGCGAATCATGCTTGCCGTATCTCTTTGTGTTTTAGAGGTCATATTTCTTCTTAAGTAAATACACGCATCAATAGACAGACAGATTGGGTCATCATCCTTGAGGTTCACTGTACTTTCGGTTCTTTACTTCATACAAACCCCAAATTTATTAGTTTGAAGAAAAAAAAAGATAACATGCCCCTCAATAATGTAACACGTCTGTTCTGACTCTACCGATGTGAGTGTGAGTGTTTATGTTAAAATGTTTAAGTAAGATATAAAAAAATGGTCAGCTTGAAAACGCGAACCAATACTGTGACACTCAGTATTTTGATGTGGCAAGAAGAAATGGTACAATACACAAAGAGGGCTTGTAAGTTCACATTCCAGTCTGTCTGCGCTGTAATGGTAACAACGCAAGAACATAGGGATTATTATGCCACACAGTCCTAGAACAAAACAATGCATCACCCGTTGTAAGCCATTTCATTGGCTATACTTATTTTCTTACCGCGTTCACTTCGAATTGACTTGAGTAGCTATTCACACAGTGACGAGAATGGCCATGCTTTACCGGGTCTATCCTATAGTCGATTTATATATATAAATATTTAAAAAAAATTAAACTAATGCAAGAACAATGGTACCATGGGCGATCCCATGGAAATTGTGTCCGTCTTATTGCAAAATACATCAACATTTAATTTAACCGTGCAGATCGCTAGAACAAACATCTAATAATACATATTTTGAAAAGTGTTGTGTGACACGGATCGCCATTGTCGCTTGGTGTCTGCTTTCTTCTTCGAAAAGAGATCGTTTCGTCTTGACTATAAAAATTTAATTTGACTACGTTTTACGCACTACTTGAACTCACACATTTCACGTTGTAGGCGTAAGCCGTCGTTCTCAGTTTTCTGGAAGTTCGTTTTTGCGTTTCTCAGATATGATACTATTTTTTATGGACCAAACGAAATTTCTTTTGGCGTGAATCAGTACTCGTAGTTTTGTGGCATAAATGGAGAGTATTGATTAAAGCTCAGTTATGTCGTCTTCGAAATCGCTGACACGGATTTGAGCTAACACTTCAGGTCTTATGTGAGGCGACACGGCACGTTATTGCCTTTTACTTTCTCAGTGAAATCGTTTCATCTTATTGCAAAATTACATTTGACTAGGTTTCATACGCAGCAGGTCCCTGTATATAGGGAGAGTGTCTTAGCGTCAGAGTATTCATTCCACTGTCAAACGATCAAGAAGATGGAAGAGTCAGCACAGATCGACCTGCTGGTCAAATATATGCTAAAAGTAATACGAAAGCATAATTCACAGGCGAAAGTGGCAACAAAACGTACTCTTTTGGTCGTTGATTTGATGAGAGTCATACGAAAGTGTGTAAGTGCTGATGAAGTTTGCTATATCTGCAAAGGTAAATGGGTATTTGTCTCCAGAATACCTGCTTTGTCTAAGAAAGAGAGAAAAAAGTCAAAATACCTAATATCGTTGTCAGGAGAAAGGACACTGGGATTCAGAGTGCCCTAAGAGAAAAGAGAAGAAACAGAAACAAGACGAAAAAGAGAAGAGGGATTCAGAAGAAGAAGAAATTGAAGATGATGAAGAACTTGTGCCAGTAAAGACATGGAAATGGAAAAATTGACAATGTGAGCCGATGCGTTGGCTCTGATGTGAAATTTCATACTACCTTCTAAAAGAGAATAGACCAGAAAGAAAACGTAAGTATCTCTTGGTCTTGACATTGTATAATAAGGATGGCGTGTTTTGTTTTTACTCACACTTTATGAAATTGTGCTCTTTCACCTCTCTCTATCCCTCTGGATCATGTTTTAGTTAGAATTGAAATGGAAGGATGTTTTCCTTCACGCACGCTCTTTAGGCATGCAAGTCGGTAAACAATAGTCAGTCTATTCATCGATCATTTTGTGTCTTGATGTTTCCTAAATCACACACTGATGCCATAAAATAACGGGTTAAATGGGTTTTGTAGTGTTGGGGGTGGGGTGTGGGGTGTAGATGTTTCCCAGAGTTGGTCATTGCAGGTGAGGGCTTAGGTGCTTTCAAAAAACGTTTTCTTCTTCACTCCGTGTAGATGGAATATAATGGGTTATTTTCTTCACTCTCTGTTGATGTTATATGTAAAGGGTTATTTCTTCACTCCGTGTGGATAGTGTATAATGGTTTTCTTATTCTTCCCCCGGTGGTGTGTGTGTGTGTGTGTGTGTGTGCGTGTGTGTGTGTGTGTGTGTTCGCGTACGTTGTGTAGATCGTATATTTGGTTGTTTTTTCTTCTTCCTCCCGAGTGTGGATAGCATATTTTGGGTTGGTATGCATTAGCGACGTTGTGTGGATAGTATATTTGGGGTTTGTATGCGTTCGGGTACGCTTGTATTGATAGTATATTTGGTTTTGTTTTCCCTTCCTTCCATGTGGATAGTATATTTTGGGGTTGTATGCATTAGCGACGTTGTGTAGATAGTATATTTGGGGTTTGTATGCGTTCGCGTACGTTTGTGTGGATAGTATATTTGGGGTTTGTACGCGTTAGCGACGCTGTGTGGATAGTATATTTGGGGTTTGTATGCGTTCGCGTACGTTTGTGTGGATAGTATATTTGGGGTTTGTATGCATTAGTGTACGTTTGTATGGATAGTATATTTTAATTTTGGTTTTATTCTTCGATCTGTGTGTGTGTGTGTGTGTGTGTGTGTGTGTGTGTGTGTGTTAGTGTAAGAACGTCTGGATAGTATATTTGTTGGCTTTTTCCTGTTCCCTGTGTGAATAGTATATTTTGGGTCTGTTTTTTCTTCTTCCCTCTGTGGTGTGTGTCTGAGTGTGTGTGTGTGTGTGTGTGTGTGTGTGTGTGTGTGTGTGTGTGTGTGTGTGTGTGTATTGGTCTCTGTTTGTCCCTATAAAACTCCCTTTATCCCTATCAAATACATTATACCTACAGTAGCGCGTATTCAGGTCAGCCACTTGCAACACTGTTGACATTTATCCCCTAGTTTCCAGTACAGTGACGTCACTGACGCTGGAAATTTTGAGACTATAAATATGGACTTGGGGTTTTCCACAGGTTGTAGCTATACATATGTACTAGAGTTTATAAACAGGAACGTCACTCAAGCCGAAGCTATAGAAAGATAGTGGGGTTCTCCAAAGGAAAAACCCACAAGTGGTAGCTATAATTAGATTGTGAGATTTCGTGGGAATTTCAGCTGATTATCGCTATAAATAGATACATGGGTGTTTTATCCACGATCGTCACAGAAGTTGATATTGTAAGTAGTTACTAATTTTATCCATTTTAGTCTAAACCATTGTAACTTAATTTTCGGGGATATGTTTATTTTCCTTTAAATTCTGGGACAATTTCGTCATTTTAGCGTTACTTTTAGTCACATCCATTTTGTCGTTGAGCATTTCCTTGATTATAGCTATTTATAGCATCATTACAATTATGCAAATTTTTGAACACCCCAGCAAGATTTCAGGTCTTGATAATGCTTTATATATAAATCTCACGCTTGTACTAGTGTATGTATGTCTCTGTCTCTGTTGTGTTTGACCCTCTACCATCATTGTCCCTAGACAGTCCCACCATATTCAATTCCCCTTGACGCTATACAGACCCACCATGTTCAATTTCCATATGTTAAATTCCCCTTGAGGCTAGAGTTACCCAAGACTTTTTCTCATGTTAAATTCCCTTGAGGCTATATCCCCCCAGGGGTTTCTGTAATGTTAAATTTCCCATTGTCCCTAGACAGTCCCACGATCTATTCCCCATGTTAAATTTCCCTTGTCCCTAGACAGGCCCAAACTCTATTCCCCTGTTCAATTCCCCTTGTCCCTAGACAAGCCCAAACTCTATGTCAAATTTCCATTGTCCCTATAGTGGTATGACAATATTGCCCATGTTATATTTACATAGTCCCTAAAGTGGTTTTTCACTTTTTAACATGGAAGTGGCCTAGTCCCTATGGTGGCCCTATATACTACTAGCACGAATACCAAATCAACGAGGAAGAATTGAACTACAAGTTCATGACACAAGTAAATATTTTTACCCGCTGAGGCTTTTCTTGAGGTAGAAGGTACAATTGTAAAAACGGATGATACTAATTACGGAGATGCAGTAAAAATTGGTTTTGTCAACAACGGGATCATGGTACTGTTTGATAGCGCCACTTATATGATCGATGGAAAAAATATCGAATCGATTCAGAAAGATGTAGACGTTGCTACAACAAAAATAGGATTAGCAGGATATTCTGATGATTATACAAGATCAGCAGGTCCCACAATGATGTTTGTAAAAGATAATTGTAATAACCCTGAAAGTGATCCGTATAATATAAGACGACCAAAAAATGCTGCCAATAACGCTGATGCTGATGTGTGGCCAGTAGTTCATGGTTCTAATGAAAATTTCAACTTGGGATTTGCAGCACGTAGAAATATGTTGCTAGGAGTCAATAGAAGATTTTCATGTGCAATTCCACTATCGCGTATTTTTGGATTTTGTAGAAATTTTAGAAAGGTTATTTTTGGAGCTAGACACACGGTTGTTCTTGTCAGAAAGGGTGATGATAACGATGCTCTGTGGAGACCTATTGGTGATGCTGGTGAAGTAGTATTATCGAAACTTTCATTGCTGATGACGGTAATGACTCCAACGATCGCAGAAGAACAAAAATTAATTTCTTTCATGGACACTGGTGGTAAATCCTTGTTGTCATGGTTAACAACAGGAACAGATAGTATACAAAGTAACGTTAACGGTCAGTTTACATGGCATATAGCATCACAACAGGGTATTTCTGCACCGCGACATATTTTTATTGCGTTTCAGGAAACTAATCGATTAGGCTCACAAGTTCACTCTCATATAATATTTGACAAACTAGGTATCACAGATATTTCTCTACGGATAAACGGACAACAAGAACCAACAGAGAATATACAACTAAATTATGAACAGAATCGTATAGGACGTGTATATCATAGTTTAATGTCATTCATGGGACGTGATCAAAATGTTGATACTGGGTTGCAAAGATCACAATATGATTTCACAACCTTGTATCCAATTTACTATTTTTCACTGGAGCATCTTGATCTATCAAAACAATCTGTCGTTGATATACATCTTAAAGCAACATTAAATACAGGTGGTGTTGATTATAGAGCAATCGCGGTCATACTCAGTGATAAAGCGATGTTACTTGAAGGTGGCATTTGTCGAATGAGAGTCGTTGATGCACCAGTGGAAAACCTTTAATCATATTATTTAGAAAAATTTATTTATATAAAAATGTCGTATGGTCATGTTAATGTTACTCTGACTCCTGGTCAGGTCAAAAAGCTTGAATCAGAAACCGCCAACAAATGCGGAACTAAAATATCACTAAAACGAAATCAGATTGGTGGTGGTCCATACAAATTATCGTTGACAAATAATCAGATTAAACATTTCAATAAAGCCCTAGAATCAAAAACCGGAGTTCAATTCCATCTTTCTCCGAGCGCCATCAAGGACATGGTTAAAACAGGTGGTATATTTCCACTTCTCGCGGCTATTCCAGCGTTAATAGCTGCTGATGCTCCAGCCGCAGCAAAAGCAGCCGTATTAGGTGCTGTTGGAACAGCTGCTGAAATGGCTCTAAAGAAAGCAACAGGAAATGGATACAAGAAAAGGGACGCGGCCTAAGATTACCGGGATCTCGCTGGGGAAAAGGTCTGAGGCTTCCACGTTAGATGTTCCAGCATCAAATTTTGATTTACTTGATGCTGCTAAACGATTAAAAATAAAAGCCTTTAGAGGTGTTTTTATGCGAGATCAATTACCGAAACAACCGAACAAACTCGAAACAGGTATTACTAATCTCGACTCGAATTCAGGACCTGGTACTCATTGGGTATCATACGCTGTTGACCCACGTGGAATCGTTTATTTTGATTCATTCGGGTTAGCTCCACCTGTTGACTTTATCAAGTATGTTGCACCACTTCACACGCAAGTTTGGTATTCAACGCTACCCACACAAACAATGACAGATCCGCCAATATGCGGCCGTGAAGTAATTAACGTACTTAACGCTATATCAAAATCATCCAAACCGCCACATAAAGTCGTGCATGATTATACAAGCAACCGCTTCGTTGCGCGTAAAGCATTTTAAACAGATCTTAAAATATAATGGTTGATATTTACGGAAGAAGATCTTCTTCACGCGTTGAGAAAAAGTCCGGCGACGTTGATCTGTCAAAGTACGCGACTAAAGATGATCTCGCTGATATTATGAACCTGGCTGGAGTTGACCCAGATGAGGTTGTTATTTTTCAGGATCAATACGGAAAACTAAAAACTAATAATATCAAATGGAATGATATAGTTCGACGAGTGCTCGGCTCGGTCACGGATAATATCCCTGTGTTTACTGACAGCGGCAAAATCAGGGATTCAAATATATCGCTTGCAACCATCAGAAATGAAATTGCAAAAAGTGTTGCTAATCGCGTGAAAAATACCGGTAACACAATGACGGGTGAACTCAGCATGAACGGTAATAAGATAGTAGTTTTAAGAGATCCAACATCCGACGAAGACGCAACAACAAAAACATACGTTGACGTCAACTACAACATCGTAGATGGTAAATTATCCACGTTGCGGGCCGAGTATGACGTTCACGTGGGCGCTTTTGGAAGATTTCGAAGAAATTTTCAAAAAACCGATGAATCTATAGATAAATTTTTTGGCACTCCGCACGCCATTGATATAAATCTCGCTGATATCAAAACTAACCTGGACACGATCAAACAAACACAGCAAAACATCGTAGCGGGGATTCCTGATATCGTTAATAAAACCAATTTGATTAAAATTCCGACCGGAATAACTCCCGGGCATATTACCAACATCGTATATACAGTATCATCGGGATTTGCAACATGGTCGCAGCAAAATAAAACTATCAAATATACCGCAACAGTCACTGACGTGCACAGGCTATCTGTGTTCAGTGCTGCAAAATTTGAAATATTTACAACGTATCCATGGCGTCATTCAACTGATAGGTTTTCCGGGGTTGTATCTGTTATATTAAATAGAGGAACCGAAGAAATATTTATTCTAGAAGCAGCTGATAAGAAATTAACCGCAACATCTTTCTGGTGGTGTTTGGAATTTGTAGCTGAAACACCTCAATTGGTTACTACATGAAAATATATGGACGGTGCACAATACAGGTACAATCAAGCGCGTGAATGGCAGGCGGCGTTAAAAGATCGACTCGAACAGTATACAGTAAAAGTAAAGAAATATCGGCGACGATTAGTTATCGTTGATGTGATTGTTTATTCAGTATCCGCTGTTGTTGCTGGAACAGGTGTTATATTATCAGCGGCGACAATGATGGCACCAGTAGCCGTAACTATTTGTATTTCAGCAGCAACAACTATTGCAGGTGTTTTCAATATCATCACAAAAAAAATATGCACCTGCATGAATGAAAAATTATCCGATTGCATAATAAAATTACACACAGCGACGGTAGCATACTCGAAATTGTCCTCGTTGTTATCAGCAAGTCTCAGTGATGGAATTATATCTGATTTCGAGTTTTCAATGATGACTTAAATATATAACGAAGGTATCGGTATTAAACATACAAGTACTAATAATGACGATATTACTCCAGCAGATCGTGACTAATACAACTCCACCAAAGATAACAATGATCTCGGTAAGTTCAGCTAATCCTGAATTTAGTATTAACTTTTTTACTGCAATTTCAGCAAAGGAAATAGCACTAGCTCAATTACGGGTATATTACAGCTGGCCAAATATCAGATCAAAATCATTTAATGGTACACCAGCAAATAATTCACTTGTATTTGCTAACAAGAACAAACCAGATGGTACTCCTGACTAGATTGTCGTTGGAATACCCACTGGTAGTTATGAGATTGAACAAATTAATGAGGAATTTCAGCGTAGAATAAAATCAATAACAGGAAAAGAAGCGAAAATATCAATTAACGTTCATGAACCGACGCTATCTTCTGCGGTTGAGATACATTCTCCTGATCATGCCGTTGATATTTATCAGTCCACGATAAGATCTGTACTAGGTTGGCCGGATGTCCCCCCAGTACATGAAGGACCACCAGAACCGAAATTAAACGATTTTATCACAGATAAAACAAAGATTATATTAACTCCAGAATATCAAAGCAAACACCGATGAGATCTAATAAATTACTATAAGGGTGGTGCTAGAGCTGTATTTACTGAACCTGATGGCACACAACTTCCTATGATGATAGAAGATGATAATATGTACTATGTTGGTAATAAAAAAGCGTTTGTTAATGAAAGATTTACTGGTTTATTTTCCAGTACAATTAAGTCCGAGTATGAACGTGTATTCGGTAATCTACGAAATTTATTTCTTGATATAACACATCTTTATTCAGAAGATACAAAACAACAGATTATTGAAACAATACAACATTTAAATCATGTTATATCAGATCTTAATTATATTAATAAAATTATTACTCTATCACTCACTATCAAAACTTCAAGACAGTCTGCGTTTACTGGTGGTAGTGTTATTTATGATACTGAACCTCGTATAACAGTTAAAAAATTATTTACTGATCATTATAAGATAACTGACGCGGATTTTCCACAGGCGAATTAAAAAAATCTATCAATGATCTTATCAACGAAAACTTTCCTAAAATACTCGATGCATGGAGAAAAATAGCACTACCCACAACTGTTCTCAGATATAATAATGATCCACACGGCGGCGGCAGGCACGTATCTACGGGAATCGTTAATATAACCAGCACGATCGTGGTTAATCTGGTTTGTGACGTAATTGGTGGTAGCTACCAAATAGATCTCGGAAGATCAAATCTAGCTCAGCAGGGATATATTTTATATACATTCACACCACAGTTATCCCCTCGAGGTTTAATCGTGCAAGAACCAACTAATCCCGTGTATTTGCGGTGTCACAATAATGTGTTAACACGAATAAATTTTAACCTCACAGACCACCTTAATCGCTTAATTGACCTACGTGGAGAAGAGCTTGTAATAAATCTGTATGTGAAATCGTAGATCTTTGATTTTAAAGATCCAGTAAATATTATATAATGTACCAGCACGTGAAGGTTTTTATATATGACAAAGAAGTACTTGAAAACACCATCAGAACAGCGTTTTCACAACCTCGAAACACAGAGGAATTTAACGTTAATTTAGTTATTGATGAATACAGAAACGAGGAATTCTTATTAACACAAGAACAGTTAGATGATCTCCGTCGAGAACATATTGTCGAGATCATTTGCAACAGAGATCAGATTCTAAATTGTACACACTCCTGTATTAAACTCGATCAACTTAAAAAAATAATATTTCAGAATAAATAAAAATATTTTTACAAATTAATCAGATAGGGTTAATTAATCACTGATGGGGTAAGTTATGCAAATCAATCAGTTTTGTATAATCTGAAACAATTTATTATTATTCTGAAATATTTTATTATTATTCTGAAATATTTTATTATTATTCTGAAATATTTTATTATTTATGCAAATCAATATGATGGGGTAATTGGTACTGAAAATTATGCAAATCAATCGGTTTGCTAATTCTGATGGGGTGATTGGTACTGAAAATTATGCAAATCAATCAGTTTATTAATTCTGATGGGGTAATTGGTACTGAAAATTACACAAATCAATCAGTTTTCCAAAATATACTACAAATTTTATTTATTATTATTCTGAAATATTTTATTATTTATGTAAATTAATTAATTTATTAATTCTGATGGGGTGATTAGTACTTAAAATTATACAAATCAATCAGTTTTTTAATTTTGATTGGCGATTGCTACTCAAAATTATGCAAATCAATCAGTTTTGTAATTTTGATGGGGTAATTGCTACTCAAAAGTACACAAATCAATTAGTTTTTCAACAAATACTACAAAAAAATTTATTATTATTCTGAAATATTTTATTATTATTCTGAAATATTTTATTATTATTCTGAAATATTTTATTATTATTCTGAAATATTTTATTTTTTTATGTAAATCAGTCAGTTTATTAATTCTGATGTGATATACATGACAATGGGTCGTGGGTGAAGTGTCATTTTCTTAATATTTATAACACTTTACCCATATGTGGTCGAAATTATACCAATCAATCAGATTTTATATCTCAGAAATAAAATATTTCAGACAGGGTTGCTTTGGTCGTTACCTGCTGACATAATTTTTCTTAAGTATCTTATGCGGGTACTGATTGTTTTTTTTTCGTTTCGTACTCGTTGGATAATCACGATTAGACCTTTTCTACTGCAACAGAAAGAGGAATAAATTCATTTACTTGATCATCGTTCACCATAACTAGTGACTGAAACATAGCTGCCTGAATCCGCTTTATGAACTTATATTGAGATGATAGAACATACTTATTTTCATTTTTAAGTTCTTCTAACGTTTCAAAATCAGATATTATTTTTTCAGGATTTAGTTCATCAGGTATATTAATTCCGTTTTCTTCTAATTTTTTAATAGCAGAAATAATGTCTTTGATATTTTCATGGTTCATTATATAATATATAAATCTCTAAAATAATTTTTTTATCCCAATAGAACCCCTATCGAGTGTTTAGTGAGTTCGACGGGATGTTTCAAGGACGGCACAACATATTTACAACCCCAGTAAACTTGTAGCTTGCCACCGCATTCTACTAAGTTTAGAGGATACACGAAACACTACCCCCTATGAGGGCCCCTAACCCGTCAAACAACGGTGTAGAGGCCCAAGAGGGTATGTTTGGTGAGAACAATCCCCATTAAACTTGTAGCTTGCCACTCTACTAAGTTTAGAGGATACACGGAACATATAATCTTAATTAAGGACGACACAACATATATTATGAATGACGAGCCCCTAATCGAGTGTTTTACCGAGCTCAGATTATATATGCAATGAATGAAGGACGGCACAACACGTAGTATTTATAATATATACATTGAATGAAGGACAGTACAAACATACACGCTCAGCAGAACACCCACCAAAATCAGCCCGTGGGTGATACAAAACATGCATCAACCACCAGTGATATGTGGTTGGGAGGGTTCTGCTGAGCGGGGGTTGGGGGTTGGCGGTGCCCCCCCCCCCAATTATTATAAAATCGCAATTATGGTTTCTACATTTAAATAACTGTTTCTGCATTAAAATAACGGTTTCTGAATATATCTGTATTATAACAGCGTTTTTCGTAACAGATTGCAAATACAAACCTACAGATCGATTTGTACCATAACAACGGTTTCTAAGCAGATTGTAAATGCAGCGTGTTCTGCCTATATACAACTACCTGCGGATCAATAACAGCGGTCCAAACAAAATTCAGGTCAAAAGGTCATTTGAGATTTTAAAATCAACATCATTGTTATTCTTGCATGAATGAAGTGTCATTTTCTTAATAAAATAAAATAATTAATGACACTTCATTCATGCAAAAAATAATGGTTGGGTTATCTAGATTTTTGTTCTGACTCATCGTTGTAAGAACCAGCCATTGACGCTTCATCTACAGTTCGATTTGTGCCATAACAACGGTTTCTAAGCAGATTGTAAATGCAGCGTGCTCTGCTTATACACAACTACCATGCGGATCAATAACAGCGGTCCAAACAGATTGTAAATTACCTTGATTTCTCGTAACAGATCCAAAAATAACTCCGCTATGTTGTATGATGGGAAATACGTTTATATAATAAAAAAACCATAAATGTACTTTTACAAGTAATTTATATGCAGAGCTGATATCACAAAATAGTAAATAGCTAAAACTGACTAATTACGACCATAAAAATCAGAAATCTACGAATACAGAAATAATCTCCCTTTCGTATGGGTTAAAAATAAATAATGTATGGAGGAAATACTGTGACATAAATTAAAAAAAATAATTCGAAGTAGTGATGATAGTTAACAATACTGAAAGGTGATTTTCTGTTTATATTTTTTTGAGAAAGCAGTTTTATATATATTTTCTGCAACGTTTTATACCGAACGTGGATTAATATTAAAGTATTTAGCAGCTGAATACATTGATTGAAAAATAATTTCTTCGCCAGTTTCTATGTTTGTAGACTTTACCGCCCTCTTTCCGATTGTTTTACATCTTCCAGTATTACCACGTGTATTATTCTCGCTCTGTGTAACAGCTTGTAAATTAGATAAACTATTATTTTGAGGATCCCCGTCAAGATAATCGATCACTAGACCATCTTTGATCACTCCGAAGGAACAGTCATAGATGAAACGATGACAATGATACATTTTATTACTTCCAGCGTTGAACCTTAGATAACCAGAATTACTAACAACACCAACTGGTCTCTTCAACCTGCAATTTCTGATCACATCATTACGATCTGATTCATAGGTTGTTATGACAGGATGTGGGACAAATTTATTTTGCTCCATTATAGTAATATCATTTGTTTAAATCATTGTTTGTCTGAAATCTTGATATATAATCCTCCACGGATTTTATAGCGTTTTCACTGTTATCTTTTTATTGTCATAATATCTCTTAAGTTCTCTGAACCGTTTTGCACCGGGATTTGCACATAATCCTGTTTTTCCTCGCACTCCAATACCACATCGCAGACACGGTACTGGTCTTATACTTCCTCGCCGTATACTTTGTAAGTGCATCCAACAAAATTCACCTCTGCAGGATTTGTTGCAGCGATTTACTGAGCCGATCACCAACCATTTGCACTGAAACATTGTATATATAATATTTTTATTTAAATACTTGTTTTAATTATATGAACGAGTTTAAAAGATTATCCCAAACTAGGCCTTCTAAATATAAATTTAATCTCCACAGATTATCTCCTGACTTACCAGTACGAGATCTGGTTGATCCGAAAAATAAAAGTTTGATCTCGAAAACTCACGACGCCAAGAAAGAGTTTTATACAGATGGTGCATCTCATGCATGGTCAACGTTCAAGATTATTCGCAACACTGCCAAGGACGCTACAATGAATGACAAATGAGCAGCAACTATCATTAACTACATCACTGAGTACGAGGGCACTCAAAAATATTTCTTCAGAGTAAAATTTATTGTACTAACAGAAATAGGTAGTTGGATTATCCGTGACAAATATGATCCTAACCTTGGTAGTAATAAAACTGTCATATTAAGTAAAAATTCCAGACCGGGTCTGTTGACTGGTATTGATAAACCGTATTATGAGCAAGCGTACCCTGTAACAGCAGTTATTTATGGAATCTATAAGATAATAAAAAAAACCAGCGTTGATAAACTGGCACCAATGAAATTTTCAAGGTTAAATTGTGTAGCCGAACGAGTAATAGAACACTTTACAAACAGGATGCGTGGAAACGGATTAACTGATTTAAGACGTGAAAAAATAAACTCGTGGGCTGATTCAGTTAAGGATACCGGTGCTACAATAAAAGATGTTGCTGAATTAGGAAAAATATTAAAATTTCCAATAATAGTATCAACGATAACCGAAGAAATATTATACGAATCGAAATAAAAATCGAAAGGAGCTCCAATAAATATTATTGATCATAACGCGCATGCATGGACTAGCGCAGTAACAATATTTCCACGTGATCGAACTGTTAGATTTTACCCCACAGATAATTCTGGAGGGGGCATGTTTGATTTTATCAATAAAATAAGTAAAAACGATCCTGTATTGGTATGGTTATTTAAAAGTGATGAGGAAGGTGAATTTGATCAGTTTGTTAAACCGAACGGTGAAATATATCGAACAGAGTCTCTCTACGACGAGATGAAAAATCTCGCGGAGAAGTTTTTCACGGAAAATACTGACAAATTACTAATTGTTTTACCGTTCCATCTGTTGCGGCTTATTTTGCCTGAGAAAAAATTTATGAAAACCAACACGATTTGATCTAATTGAGGACGTACGCGCAAGTTGCGTCGAATACGGACACAGTGGATTATGGAATACCAAATATAATTACAATGATGTTATTTCAGTTGATATGGTTGCATGTTATCCGGGTAGTTTTCTAGGATACGGAGATTGTTCTATGTACTTTAAAAGATTTGGTCACCCTACAAACGAGATGACGCGAGTGGCAATTAATGGACCATTACTAATTTTGATCTGATTGGATTCGCTTGTGTTGAATCATTCGAGTTTAACGAAAATATCCCCCAAATTTGTTATGTTTGGTTTGGCAGACATTTGTATGAAAAACGTTGGGTACCTATAGTTTTATTACGATATATGATAGATTGTGCGATACTGACATCGTTGGTTGTCAGTGAGGCAATTATATCATATCACGCGCAGACCGAAGTTTGGTTGTCCATGCCAGATTTTATCAGTCTCGATGAAGTTATTAACGAATTTAGGGGAAAATGTCCTGGTGTTTCCGAAGATGATATTATCAAAGAAGCTCCTAACATTCTCGAGATTAAACTTAAAAATAACGAAAAAACCGCAAAACATCTCGGTAGAAAAATTATAGGTAGATTTACTCAGGGTGGCGCATATGATCATAAAAGGCATCACACACGATTAATTCTAGATGATGCCGAATACGATTTTATAATTGCTGATACAACAGCGAGAGATATATTTGTAAATCGAGAAAGTGTTTATTTATCCGACGGAACAAAATTGGGTACGATCGTTAGTTACATAAATGATGTCTCCCCACAGTATACTCATCTAAGATTTTCTATGTTGGCTTATGTTTCTTTAAATTTATCATCGATGATTAATAAATTTCCTGAAATCGCAGTCAGAGTCACAACAGATTCGTTTTATATTTCGAGTAAATATTTAGAGTCTGTTATGAAATTTACAAGTAATGATGAATGATGGAGTTCGTGGAGAATAAAAAAGGAAATATTACACAATTATACAGAATCAGCAGATGTTCCGATGAGAGATTTTTATCGTAAGTGTAATAAAATATCAGAAATGTCGAAAGCGCCGTCGGTGAGTGATCCAATAACTAGATATAAGACAATATATCTCAATGGACCTAGTGGATGCGGCAAGACGACTCGAGCAATTAATATTTTTAGAAATTCCGATATGATCGTGCTGACACCAACACATAGACTTGCACGAGAGATGAAACAACGGCAAGTACAATCGTGCACGTATCATAGTTTCTTTCGGTAGCGCGGGGATACATGGACTCCTGAATGAAAGGGAGAAATATATATACCTAAAATAATTATTTGGGACGAAATATGTAGGGTGTCATTGGATACATTAAAAATGTTTCTTGATTGGTTGTTGACAAAAAATACCAATATAATAATGTGTGGCGATCATGGTCAGCCGCCGCCTTTTGTTGGACCATCTCCATATGATCGGTTAAAAAATTTCGTTGATTATTACGAAGAAATAAATGATGATCACGGAGCTCTTGATGAAATTTTAAAGGAGTTTAAAAAATTAATCAGATTACAATCAAACAAAATTGAGTGTGAAATAATACGCGGAGTGATCTCAGAGACCTCAATGAACGATTTTTCGAATTTATGGAGACCCAACGATTTAATAGTAGCAAGCAGAAAAATAATCAGAGACGCTTTACAACAGCATTTATTTCAACTGCATAAAGCAAAATACTCAGAATTGCCCGTACCGTTATGTTATAGACCATCAGATACACGAAAACAGAATATTAATGTTGATATTCCAGGGCAGACTGAAAAACAAAATCTCGTATTAAATGATATTGTCGCTGTTGATATCAGTGTGGTCGAAGATGCATTACGCGCTGACAAATCTCCATGGGTGTTGGGATACGTTATGACGATCCACTCGTCTCAGGGATTAACTATTTCTGATACACGAGTCTGGATTGTAGACGATCGTATCGAGTAGTCAAATTTAGTCTATTTAGCGGTATCAAGGGTTAGAAAAATATCTCAGTTACGGAGAATTATAATTCCTGAAATCGTTAATAAATTCAACATCATCGACGGTGATATAATAAGAAAAAATTAACCGGATACAAACAATCTGATAAAAAAATAAACGCGACTTTGATCTTGATGTTGAATTTATTATTGAGTTAAAACAGCAGCAGAGTAATCATTGCGCAAGTTGTAATTGTGTAATGCTGTGGAGGTATTCGAATAATGATCCAAGACAATTTACCGTAGACAGAAAAAGACAGTAGTCGCGGTCATACACGAGAAAATGTGATGTTGACCTGTCTCGAGTGTAATCGGCGTCGGGGTGCTGCCACCCTTGGCGCTAGTTAAGTGATCGCGGTGGTAGTTGTGTATCCTCGGGAATTACTTGTAATTGTTCACGTACAAATCCACGTTGTCGAGCAGCCGAATCTAATCTGTAGATTGCGGGTCTAACTGGGGATCTTGTCACCGTGGATATTTCGTGTGTGGTAACACTCCAAACAGGATCAGTTGCTCTCGCTTTACCACCTTCAAGTTCACCCGGTTCATATAAATACCTGACAGTGATATTACCTAGCACTGGCTGTGCTAAATCACGTCGTTGTGTAGGTATATTTTTTTTTTGTAATTGCATTAATGGGTTTCATGTTGGTTGTTCGTGTAATCTCATTATTTAACGCAGCTATCACACTTGGTAATCTTGCAACCCATTCACGAGATCTCGTATCCTGAATAAATTCCTTCGCATATTGATATCCAAATAACCGCTCAGCGAGTGATCGATTAAATCGTTCAATAATTGCCTGATCATGATGAATTGCAGTATGTCCTCGTCGTATTTTGGTATTATGTTGTTTCATTAACGATGATACTGGACCAAGAAATTCCTTACCAGGATCAACCTGTAATAGTTGTGGCCATCGCAGACCACCTTGTGGTCCAGGTCCTCGTTGATAAATTCGTTCAAACGCATCGGCTACTTCAGATGATGTTTTCGTTGATAGTGGTTCTGCATCTTTATATCTACTTGCAACATCAACAACAGTTAACGCGTACTTGTACGTTTTTCTACGTACAGTATCATATGGTAAAAACATAATATCAGCTTGATGAACTTCATTATGAACATTAACATCGAAATACGCGTACTGAATTTTCTTAGGACGCGGTAGGTAAATTTGCCATATTGCTTGTTTGGATAACCACGCTTAGCAGTAGAATGTTTAACCGCTGCTGCATCAGCAAGTTTACTAATTGCTGATTTACCTTTCCAGTATCCTCTTGGTGAATAATAAATCGATTCCATTATATATTACTAGACCCAAACGCTAATTTACCTTTCATCGCGGATCTTATTAACCAATTAGTTAATTTTTCTTTAATATTTTTATTTTTTATGGAATCTAGCGCGTGAATTAATTTCACATCTGCAATATGCCTGTCTTGCAGATTTTTACTTTTATTCGCAACATCATGAGCGTGACAAGCTCGATCAATAGCGTTTACTGGTTCCTCGCCTGGTTTTGGTTGATCCTGATTATCGAGCCTGATATCAAGTCAGCAGCAGGGAAGTTCTACAGACCAGACTGTCAGACCAAAATAAAGCTTCCTACGAGAACTTTCTCCGTAGAAGCCTTAGATTTCAAAAATAAGCCTTCCTACAAAAAATAATTTGCGTAAATTCAACCCCGATTGCAATTTTTGTGTGTATTCGGGCATAGAAAAAACGAAGATTTTTTTTGGGGGTGGGTGGGAAATTTATTCTGGTGTTTTTGCACAAAGGATTTGGCTGCTGATCCTAATTTTACCTCGCATTAAAACAATATAGTTGAAAATAATATGAGTCCGAAAGCTAGTACAGTTGGAGAGCCTCATTCTGCCAGATTAGCGCGAGAGCAATTAGCGGCACTAAAGAAGCTTATCCCGACAAAACAATTATTCAAGAGAAATGTTCGTGGTTACGAAGATGTACAACATGGAATTTCCGAGGTATCATCGAAATGGTTGAAGCCAGTTACCGGAACAATCGAGCAAGTTGTATTTGGCGACGAAAAAGATCCAGATACCAGGAAAAAGGGAATTTTTCCTATGTTGAAAGGTATCGAGGAACAATCACGAACATTACCCGAGCGATTAGCAATAGCAGCAGCACAACAGGGGCAACAACTTGCAATTGATTCTGGAGCAGATAAGGGAAAACCTGTAAGAGGAAAACCTGTAATGATAAAAGGGAAGTTTAATATCGAGAATTTAAGAGAAAATTTCACCGATGAGGGATGGGATATGATATCACGACCGCTCTCGGCACTGTATACCATAGATCAAATTGGCGAATTTGCAGAAAATTATTTTAGCGATCGAAATGAATATTTGACTGCAATAGGAAAAAAAAGATACGGAACTCGTGATAATTGGTACAACATGGTATATAAAGTTTACTCGGGAAAAACACATGTGAGTATGGTAACGGATCCGCGTTACAGGAGATTTTTAGAAGCAGCAAGAGACACACAAAGATATAATAAGCAAGTAGCAGAAGAAAGAAAACAACTGGAGAAGGAAGAAAAGCAGCAAGCGAAAGAAAGAAAACAACAGGAGAAGGAAGAAAAAGCTAAAACACGGAAGAGAAGGGTAATACCACAGGAACCAATAATTCAACCACAGGAACCAATAATTCAACCACAGGAATTAGGAGCTAGACCAAAAGAAAAAATTCCATCTCAGAAAAAGGAGAGAAAATCAAAAAAGAAAAAAGAAGATATTCAACCACAGGCACCGATAGTTAAACCAGCAGAACCTAAAGAACAATTTTCCGAAGATATAAGAATGAAGGAAGAATATGAACTTCCTCCAAGCTTAATTGATACTAGAATATCCGCTGATAATTATTTGAACAAGAACTTGTTGTATTTACTCAAAAACTATGATTCAAAAATTCAGATGGCTGCGGATGATTCTCTGGAAAATAAAAGACTTTTATTGAAAAAAGATATTGCTGATAAAGTCGAAGATGTTGATTGGCTGGCTATAATTTATTTTGGTACTTTAGGAAAACCAATAAAATATTCTGATAAAAAATTTACAAAATTTATATCGGATGTTGGTGAATATAAATTAATGAAGATAAGGACAATTCCGTCACCTATAGTGGCGAGTGACACGTTAATCCCCCAGTTACCCCTCCCTTCCTTCCACCCCCCTTCAGAACCATTACCCCCCTCCGACCCCAACCCGACAAACTGGAAGGGTCCCTTACCTACCCCCAAAATAAGATGGGGTATTGATCCAACAGAGGGTTGGTTTTTTAAGGGTACCCCTTCATCTTCACCAGAAATATATTCGCCACCAACGACGTCATCAGGGACATCGTCAGGAGAAGTATTCGAGGAAGCGTTATCGCCATCGCAATTTCCAAAACCAAAGACAGGAAGCGGATATACCATTTGCCCTGACAGTGTTGTCAACGACGTGTCTCGCCTCGAGGTATTAATCGGAGGAAAACGAGCCGGAAATAACTCTCGCGAAGTAATTAACGAAGCCTCAGATATTTGTCAGCGATTATTCCGTGGTGGCATCATTAACTCTCACATTTACAAGGAACTTGTCGATGAGCTCATCGATTAAAACAACACAATTGAAATAACATGATTGTTCACAAACATCAGCGCAGACCCAAACAGGTCCGCATAGTAAACTCTAGATTGCCCGTGTACAAATATATACACGGCAATGGATTCGGCGATATCATTGGAAGTCTCGTTACGCGAATAATACCTAAAATCGGACCCGTGATCAAACAGTTCGGGTTAAAAGCAATAGGAAAGATCGGCGAGACTGCCATTTCTGGTATCGGTAATTTGGCCAGTAAAGGCTTCAATACTGTCAAAAGTAAAATATTAAATTTAATGCGCAAAAAACAACCCGTCAAATTACCTAGCACCAGAGAAATGCCGCCCGAAATCAGCAAAGCCATAAACGACGCGGCAAATAAAAAAATAAACGATCTAGCGCAGGAAGTTGCTAAGACAAATCTAGCACAGGAAGTTGCTAAGACAAATCTAGCGCAGGAAGTTGCTAAGACAAATCTAGCAAAGGAAATTGCTAAGACAAATCTAGCAAATACAAGCTTCATTTCAGGCAGCGGTCTTCGTTTTAGATGATATTCTTAATAATAAATGTTCACACAAGTGTCAAATGAAGTGTTCGACATGGACGAGCCCGTAGGCAGAGACACATCCGTGCGGGATTTCCAGTATTTCTCGTACGATGCAGTTGACCCAAATACAAATAATCGCTTGGAAATTCAAGTCCACGATACAACAAGGTATTTTCTTCCATCTGAGGCATATATCGAGGTTGTTGGGAGAATTGTGAAGGAAGATAATACCAACTATGCCGATAATTTTGGTGTTGGGTTTGTCAACAACGGCATCATGGCATTATTCAAGAGCGCCACTTACATGATCGACGGAAGAGAGATCGAATCAATTACGGACAACGTTGATATAGCAACGACGATTATAGGCCTAGCGAGATACTCGGATGATTTTACCAGGTCAGCCGGTCCTAGTATGATGTTCGCCAAGGATAATTCCGATGACCCTGAGCATTCCCCGTATGATATCGGCATACCGAGAAATGCCGCTGGCGGTGCCGCTGATGTTCGTGCAGTGATGATCGCCCCCAATAACAATTACAACCTTGGATTTGCCACGAGAAGAGCTATGCTAAAGGGAGATGAACGAAGATTTTCCTGTGCAATTCCGCTATCTCACATTTTTGGATTTTGCAGGCACTTCAGGAAAGTTATTTACGGAACAAAACACACGATAACTTTCGTTCGAGACGCTGCTGGCAGTGACAAAGCCATCTGGCGAGATCCTGGTGATGCAGGCAAGGTAATTCTAAACAAATTTACCTTGTGGATGCCAGCGATAACTCCATCGATGCTCGAGGAAGAAAAATTATTATCGTTCATGAATCAAGGCGGAAAATCCGTCATGTCCTGGTTGACAACAATGACCGACTCCTGCGATGTTAATATCAACGGAATATTTACCTGGCGAATTGCGTCACAACAGGGCGCTTCGGCACCTAGGCATATATTTGTTGCTCTTCAAGCCGCAGATAGATACGATCAACTTCACAGTCACATGATATTCGACAAATTTGCAGCAACAAATGTATCACTGAGAATAAACGGGCAACAAGAACCATCGGAGGAAATATCGATTGATTTTGAAAATTTTTCGACTGCTCGCGCGTATCATCGCTTGCTAAGTTTCATGGGTCGCGATCAAAATATCGATACCGGATTGCAAATATCACAGCTGGATTTTAATAAATTTTATCCCATCTATTACTTTTCCTTGGAACATCTCGACTTGGTAAAACAATCCGTTGTCGATATCCATTTCAAAGCCAGAATTAACACAGGTGGAAATGCAAGAGCCATCGCGGTGATTCTCGGTGATAGAACAATGATCTTGGAAGGAATCAGCGGCAGAATGAGAGTCATCGATGCTCCTGTCGAAAACATGTGACAAATTCCAAATTTAGATTAAGCGATTATTAATATGCCATACGAACACGTCAGTGTAACTCTGACCCCAGGTCAGATGAAAAAACTCCAAACAGCGATATCAAAGCGATGCGGTATGAAATTAACACTGAAAAACGATCAGATTCACGGTGGGCCTAACAAACTGTCGCTAACTAGAGGTCAACGTGAACGATTTACCAAGGCCAAATCAGCAAATTCTGGCGTTCATGTGAGCCTTTCCATAGGCGCCATCAGAGATATGGTCAAAACAGGCGGTATTTTCCCTGCTGCTCTATTGGGGCTAGCGAAAATGGCTCTTCCGGCGATTGGAAAGGCATTCGGATTAGGCGCGCTCGGAGGTTTAGGTTCTGAATTAGGTTCCACAGTAATGCGAAAAGTTACCGGAGGGAGATACAGTAAAAAAAAGGGGAACGGCCTTTATCTAAGACGCCCCCCATACGGATCCGGCCTAAGATTAGCACGGCCTATTCAAATTTAGATTTACTTAGCGAAATAAAGAATAAAAAAATAAAATTTTTCAGAGGTGTATTTATGCGAGATCAACTACCAGACAAACCAAACTCTACCGAGACAGGAATAATTAATCTCGATAAAAATACCGGCCCTGGCACACACTGGGTTGCCTACGCGATTAATCCTCGCGAAGTCGTTTATTTTGATTCGTACGGATTAGCACCGCCAAATGAATTTATCAACTATGTGTCTTCGCTGAAACTTCCGGTTTGGTATTCGACACTTCCAACGCAGACATTAGCGGATCCACCGATATGCGGCCCTGAATCAATTAACGTCCTCGATGCAATTTCAAAATCATCCGGTCCGTATCATAAAATTGTATTTGAATATGTCATAGATAAATATCATGGTTGATATTTACGGTAGATTTATCTACAGGAAGGAAAAAGCAGAAGTGACTGACGTCGATCTATCAAAGTTCGCAACCAAGAGCGATATTAACAATCTTCTATCGCTGTCAGAGGTGGACCCTGGCGAAGTTGCTGTTTTTCAAAATACCGAAGGAAGATTACAAACCAGCAACGTGAAAATAACTGATATAATCAAGCGAGAAGAATATAATGATCATATCAGTCAATTTACTCGTCAATCAGAATTAGTGTTGAAATCTATAGCTGATATTACCGATCTATTAGCGGTATTGCCACTAAAGGCCAATATCGCGGATGTGGAAAAATCCGACAAAGAGTTATCAGCAACGTTGCTTCTGAAGGCCGATAAAGCATTACACGACGATCTTCAGGACAGAATGACAAAAAGACTTAACAAGCTAAATAACGACCTTAAAAAACTCGACGATGCCTTAGCTAAATTTAGCAAAAAATTTGACGAGGACATAAAAACATCCAGCAATACTTCCTCCGCCGCAAACGAACTAGCAAAGAAAAAAGCCGATCAATCATCGTATGACGATCTCAGCGAGAGAATAAGAAAAATCAACGAGGATATCACTGAAATTCTCGCCGATATTACCAAAATAAATACCGCGATGGGTCAGAAAAGCGATAAAACATCAATCGACGATCTCAGCGAGAAAATAAAAAAAATCAACGAGGAAATTACTAATATTCTTGCCGAAATTAACAAAGTAAATATCTCGATGGGTCAGAAAACATCAATCGACGATCTCAACAAAAAAATCAGCGAGGAAATTAATAAACTCAACGATCTTGTTGTTCCCGAATTTACCAAGGGGTTTAACGCGATACGTGAATGGACAGATGAGAAAATAAAAAAATTCAACGAGAATATTGCCAAAATTAACGATGAGATTAACGTAGTACGTGAATTAGCGCGTCAAAAGGTCGATACATCAGTGTATGACGAAAAAATTCAAGATTTAAACGCGAAACTTCTTGACGCAGACACAAAAATTTACAACAAGGTCGATTTCATATTTTTCATCGAAAAAGTTAACGATATTGACACAAAAATATCATCAATGAATCCTGGAAGATTATCGCGTATTTCGATACCAGCGGAGGTAGAAACAAAAAATCTACCCTGCCATGTGCCATTTGTGTTTAGGACATATAATCTTACCTGGACACCCGAGAATAACGAAATTCTTTTCACCGCGCCAATTACTGGTGTATATCGAGTATATATTATCTCCGAGATAAAATTTAAGGTACGACCAATACAAGAAAGACAACCAAATTCTGGTTATAAATTCCATGAATTTTACCCTGGATTTTTTATTATTTCGTTAAATGAAGATAGCGTCACATATTTTATTCTAGAACCACCAGATAGATCTTTCACAGAACAAACTGCCTATTTTGTAATTTTCGAATACCTATCCGGGATAAACACAGTTGTTCAACCCAACCCAATTTTCGAACGAGATGATGTGAAAAGAATTGAGATTCCAATTGGTCAGAAATTAATTAATAAATGACCGCATCGGATTACCGATACAATCAGGCGCGTTCATGGCAGGATTCGCTAAAAAAGCTACTCGACGAGTATCAGGTAAAAATAAAGAAATACCAGCGTAGATTAGTTGCCATCGATGTTGCTGTGTACGCGGTAAGTGCAATAGTCGCTGGTGCTGGAATAATTTTATCCGCGGTAACAACAATCGCGCCGATCGTAGCAACGATAATAATCTCGTCAACAACAACAATCGCTGGTGTTCTCAATATCGTAGCGAAAAAAATCTCCTCGTGCACGAGTGAAAAGTTATCGTTATACAAAAACAAACTAACTAAGGTCAACGACGCGTATTCGAAATTATCATCGCTGCTTTCGGAGAGTCTCAATGATGGCGTTATCTCCGATCTAGAATTTTCGGCAATGATAAGTATTTACTCGGAGATTGAACAAATGAATATTAATAATGTCCGAACTAGCCCAGATCGTGACAAACACGACACCACCGACAACAACACTAATATCGTTAAGTTCCACCAAACCTGAATTTAGCATTAATTTTCCAACACCAATCAGCGTCAAAGAAATTGCGTTAACACAATTGCGTGTCTACAACAGTTGGCCTAATGTTAGATCGACGTCATTCGGTAAATTATTGTCAAATAATTCACTTGTTTTTGCCAACAAAACCAAACCCGATGGAGCACCTGATTGGATATATGTCGGTATACCAACAGGCAGTTACGAAATTGATCAGCTGGATAAGGAATTTACTACCAGAATATCAAATATAACCGGCGATGCTACTCCGGGAATAAAAATATCTGCGCACGAGCCAACACTATCATCGATGATAGAAGTGAAATCACCTTACATGGTAGATATTTACCAATCATCGATTAGGACCATATTAGGTTGGCCCGAAATTCCTCCTGTGGAAACATCAGATGATACAACCCCCGGGTTTACCTCGTTGAATTTACCAAGTACATTAGAACCAAAAAAATCCGACTTTATCACCGACGAGGCTTCGGGATCACAATCTGTATTTGGCTTTGATATAATCGATAAGGCTTTTGATCTCATGGAGCAACATAAACGTGATCGTATTGTGTTTTCTTTTAATTTTAAGGTGGAAAATGTTTCATGGTTGGTTCTTCCCAAAATCCCACCCTCGGATACAGTGATAGATATTGGTGAATATAAAAAAATTATAATAACCCCAATAGACGGCGATTATGTAAAAAAAACCAGCAGTGAATTTAATAGAGTACATAAAATGTTACTTTCTTATTTTCGATCATTTTTCAATGAATGTATCCTAAATAAAACAGGCTGGTGTGATTTACTCCCAAGGCACGTGAGACGCTTGAATCGAATTGCGAACGATCTTGAATATTATCATAAAATGTTTATTAATGCTATCATCGACGATATATCAATCGGCGATTATATTCTTCCTATTACCAAATTTACATTGATCAAAAATTCAGGCAATAAGAAAAAATTCATGGAATTACATAAATTAACCGAGGAAACGCTACCAAATTTCAAATTTCCCGGTTACGACGTTGATAAACTAAGAAAATCCGTCACTGATACCATCGATGAGTTATTTCCGAAATTACACGCCGCATGGGCAGAGAAAAAACAATTAGCGATGTTTCTCAGACACGATAATGATCCGAACAAAGGCGGGCGGCATATCTCGCCAGGTATCGTCAATATAACGGAAGTTATCGCGATTTATCTTCACGCGGATGTTGTCGAGGGCAGCTACAATGTTGATTCATCAGAGTCAAATCAAGCGCAGCAGGGATTTATATTGTATTCGTTTTCACCTAGTGCCTCTCCGGGTTATTTGATAATAAAGGAGCCGGTGAATCCGTTTTATCTGCGATGTCATAATCGATTGTTGTCAAGGATAAATTTCAAACTGACGGATCAGAAAGGAAATTTGCTTGATATACGCGGGGAAACGATAAGTATCAATCTGCTGGTGAAATCGTAAATCCGTCCGCCAGGGAAAAACAGGCCAAAAAAATAAATAAAATCCAGGGAAATTTTCAAAATTAATATATTTTTTAATTTTTGTTTTTTTTTTGTGGAATTTCTTCAGGAAGATTCAAGAGTCTGCGATTTCCTTGGTCTTACTCTCATCGACCAGCCTTTTCAGTTGCCTAACACGCGAGCTTGTAATTTTTTTCGTTTCGTATGCTTCTGATAAAATCAACCTAGCTTTTTCTACCAGCGTCGATAATTTAACAAAATCCTCGACGCGATCGTCGCTGACAGTCGCAAGCGATTGATACATCGCAATCTGGATTTTCTTTATTAATTTGTATTCGGATGGTAGCGTGTATTTGTATTCGAGTTTTCCTTGGATGATTGTTTCGAATTCGGATCGGATTTTATTCGTGTCCAACTCCGATGGAAGATTTATTTTTTTCTTTCTCAGGTCATCGATAGCTTCGATAATGTTATTTATGGTTTGTTCGTCCATGTTATATTATATTTGTAATATTCAATTAATCTTCGTCCTCACTCTCCGAATCAAATATTATTGGAATATAGGAAAATTTGATCCACGCGCCAAGATTATATGAAAATGCCGCATGTTGAATTCCCTCTGCCACAAATTGCACCGATCGTGAGTTAACACTGAAATATTTCGCAGCTGCGTTCATTGAATCGAACATGAGCTCCTTGCCTGTTTCTTGATTTACCGATTTGACGGCCCTGGCATATTTCGGATGTTTGCCAGAATTACCAAACCTTGAATTCTCGCTCGAAGTTACAGCCCGAAGATTGGATAATTTATTATTAAGTTTATTTCCGTCGATATGGTCGATAACAAGACCGATTTTTATTGGTCCGTTGAAAACTTCGAATACAAACCGATGATTTGAATAGCTCATTCTTCTTCTTCTATTATTTTTGCCGACTGAAAATCTAAGATATCCACTATTATCAACATTACCAACAAGATTCTTCGTTTTGATATGCCTGACAACACCATCGGCAGATACTTCGTATCCATCGATGGTTGGATGCGATTTAAACTCGTATGTGATTGTCATTGCAGGAATCGTCGATTTCAGTTCCATATACAATATTCTGTTTGTTTAAATCGTAATTTGCCTTGAATCGATTAATATAATCTTCTTCGCATGTTATTATCGAGGAAGATTTCTTTTTGTAATATCTGAGCAATTCTCGATAATTTTTCCCTCCACAGGATAAACACAATCGAGTTTTCCCTCGCGTGCCAACTTGACAAACTAAGCACCGCTGTGGTCCTTTACTGCCTCGTCGAATCGCATATATGTGAGCACCACAATAATCACCTCTGCAGGATTTGTCGCATGATTTTGTTGATCCGATTGGTATCCATTTGCATTGCATTATATAATTTAAACATTTGTCTAAAATATAATAATGGATGCATTTGATCTTGATGAGGCAGAATATATCATTCCTGAGGTTGATCGTGCCAAAAAAGAATTTTTCGATGATGGGGGGATTCATGTTTGGTCGACATGGAAAACTAACTCTGTTGATGCTACGATGAATCTGGAACGGGCCAAGAAGATAATCGAGCATATAAAAAACTCGCATTCCGAGGAGCGATTTATCTTTGGAATAAAATTTATTGCACAAATGCCTGACGACACTTGGATTATTCGCGATAAACGAGATCCCGTGCGTGGCGGTAAGAAAAATGTTGTTCTTGATAAAAATTCGAAGCCAGGATTATTATTGGGAATTGACGGTCCTTATTATGCTAGGGCATATCCATCTAGTGCAGTTGTTTATGGAATTTATCGGCTAAATAATAATCCTGACATGAAAAATCTACCTGCGATGAAAGAATCTCCAATGATAAACTGCGTGGCTGAGCGTGTTATCGAGCACATGAAAAACGCTCGTCGTGGATCTGGATTGACTCAGTTGAGGTTGGATAAAATTAACGCGTGGGCGAAGACAGTTGTTGATGGCGCATCGATTGATGATGTTGCTGTGTTGAGTAAGAAACTTAAATTTCCTATCACGGTGAAAACACTATCGGGAGAAATATTATATTCGTCGCCGTATAGATCTCGAGGAGTACCAATCGAAATTGTTGATCATAATTCACATGCGTGGTCACAATCGGTAATGATATTTCCGCGAAATCGCGCTGTTAAATTTTATCCCGTGGAAGGCGCAAAGGATAATTCTGATGCTATGTTCCGATATATCAAAATATTAGCCGCATCTGATCCAATATCAGTTTGGTTATTCTCGAGCGAAGAAAAATATGATCAGTTTATATTGCCGCGATGAGATATTTACCGCGATGAAAAATTACATGAATCTATGAAAAATATCGCTGTGAAATATTCGTCAAATCCTGATCAGTTATTAACGAACTGCTTTACTGTTCCATCTGTTGCTGCTCATGCTGCCAGAGAAAGAAATTCGTGGAAACCTACAAGGAACGAATTTCTCACTGATATTCAACTTAGTTGTATCGAATACGGCCATGGCGGATTGTGGAATACCAAGTATTATTTCGAAGAAATGATATCCGTTGATATGAGCGCGTGCTATCCTGGAAGTTTCCTCGGATATGGCGATTGTGCGGATTATTTTGCTAAATTTGGCCATCCCACCAACGAGATGACGAGAGTTGCAATTAACGGGCCGTTGCCAGATTTTGTTATGACCGGATTCGCTTGTGTCACTTCATTAGAGTTTGCTGAAAATTTACATAAAATTTGTTATATTTGGTTTGGTCGGCATTTATCGCAGCGCCGTTGGGTCCCTACGGTGCTATTGAGGTATATGCTGGATTCGTCAATGTTAATATCGTTGACGGTTAGCGAGGCGATTATATCCTACAGAAAACAAACTAAGGTGTGGCTACCGACGGACTGTGAAAACGCGAAAGATATCGGAAGAAAAATAATTGGCAAATTTACTCAAGGAGGATCCGTTGATCATAAACATCGACACGCTAGGTTATTTATCAACGATGTCGAAATGGACTTTATTATTGCCGATACGGTATCGCGAGGAATATTCTGCAACAGAGAGAATATTATTATTGACGGAGTAAAGTTGGGTACCGTAATTAGCTATCTCGATGGAGAATCAGCGCAGTATACGCATTTGAGATCATCGATGCTCGCTTATGTTAGTATAAATTTACTGTCGATGATAAATACATTTTCTGATATCGCGGTAAGGGTCGCAACGGACTCGTTTTATATCGATAAGAAATACCAGTATAGGCTGGATAATTTAATCGCCGATGGTTCTTGGGGAACTTGGAGGATAAAAAACGAGGATATCCTAGATTACTGTGAGGACGCCGATGTCGAAGATTGCGATAAATTTCATCGAGATAAATGTGAGGAAATATCGACGGCTGCATCTGCATTTGACCCGATTTCACGTAACAAATTCGTTTACCTAAATGGTCCTGGTGGTAGCGGTAAAACAACGCGAGCGATCAATTTATTTGCGAAATCCGATATGATAGTGTTGACTCCAACTCACAGATTAGCGCGAGAAATAAGGCAGCGCGGCGTTGGTTCTTGCACATATCATAGTTATTTCAAATACAGCGGTGGATTGTGGGATTCGGCTCGCATGGGAAATAAATATATCAACAGAATTATAATATTTGATGAAATTTGCACAGTAAATTTAGTTGTATTAAAATCGTTCCTGATCTGGCTGGAGGGAAAAAATACCGCCGTGATAATGTGCGGAGATCATGGCCAGCCTGATCCGATTGATGGTGAATCTCCTCACGAATGGCTCAGGAATTTCGTTGACTATTATGAGGAAATCAACGCTGATTATAGATCCGATGATATTTTACTGACTGAATTTAAGAAAATAATTCGATTACAACCGAATAAAATTCAATGCGATGTGATGAGAAGAATAATCGACGAGACTCCGATGGATATTTTTCTAAATTTGTGGCGTCCCGATCATTTGATTGTTGCTAGCAGAAAAATTGTTCGCGATATTATTCAGGATATGTTATTCAAGCTTCATTGCGAGAAATTTCCAACATTGCAGGTGCCGTTATGTTACAGGCCCGCTGATACCAGGAAACCAAATATCAGTGTTACTTTACCCTGCGGAGAGGAAAAGATCTTGGTCTTGAACGATATTATTCTTGTTGATATTAATCTTGTTAATGACGCGATAAATGCAGAAAAATCACCGTGGAAACTAGGATATGCAACAACGATACATTCATCGCAGGGATTAACCGTGGATGGTAAAGTTTGGATCGTCGATGATAGAATTTCCTGGTCAAATTTGGTATATTTAGCCGTGTCGAGAGTAAGAAAATTATCTCAGTTAGGTAGAATTCGAGTAAATCACATTAATGACGCTGGCGGTAGTTGAGTATCTTTCGGTATTATTTGTAATTCCTCCTTGGTAAATCCGCGTTGTGGCGCTAGCGAATCTAGGAAATAAATTGCTGGTCTTCCTGATGATCTTGTTACGGCTGATATTTTATGTGTCGTAACGCTCCAATTTGGATCGGTTGCTCTTTTTCTGCCTCCCTCGGCCTCGCCTTCTTTATATAAATACCTGACCGTGACGCTACCTAGCACAGGTGGAATAGTAGAATCTCGCTTTAGGGGTATATTCGATTTTGTAATTGCAATTGCGGGTTTCATTGCTATTGTTCTCGTTGTCTCGTTATTTAGTGCGTTAATCACATGAGGCAACCTCGATACCCAATCATGAGATCGATTATCTTGAATAAATTCACGCGCGTATTGGTATCCGAATAATCGTTCTGCAAGAGTTTTGTTGAATCTCTCAACGATAGCTTGATTGTGATGAACACCTACAATACCGCGACGGATTTTAACATTATTCTTTTTCATCAGTGAAGTAACCGCGCCAAGAAATTCTCGACCTGGATCAACCTGGAGAAGCTTCGGCCATGTTAATGGAGATCGTGAATAAATTTCGCTAAACGCCTTAGCGATCTCCGTTGCTGTTTTATTCGATAACGGCTCGGCTTCTTTATACCTGCTGGCGATATCAACGACTGTCAAGACATATTTATATGTGACTCCGTCGACGGTATCGTAAGGAAGAAACATTAAATCAGCCTGATGGACTTCATTAGGGACACTGACGGTGAAACTCGCGTACGGTATTTTCTTAGGTGGAGGAAGATAAATTTGCCAGACTGCCTGTTTCGATAACCACGATTCAGCGGTGGATTGTTTTACTTTAGCGGCTTTAGCGAGTTTGGCTATTGCTGATTTTCCTCGCCAGAATCCTCGCGGAGAATAATATATTTGCTCCATTATTATTTACCAGCACCGAATACTAATTTACCTTTCATTGCGCCTTTTATCAACCAAGTTGCCAATTTTTCCTTGAAACTTTTGTCAGGAATCGCGTCTATTGCATGAATTAGCTTAATATCAGCGAGATGTCTTTGTTGTAAATCCCCGCTACGATACGCAAGATCGTGATAGTAACACGCGTTATCGATGGCGTTTACTGGATCTTCGCCGGGATTTGGTTGATTATTATCGTTGAGTCTTATATCGAGCCTTGTGCCGGGTCCGCAGTAATTGTATCCTGGCAGATGCTTTTCTCCGGGATATTTCGCCCAAGGCAACCCGGGTAGATTTTTCATGGAGGCGGTAATGTCTCCTCCGGTTCTTCTATTTTTTTTTTACAAATCTGAACTTGCGTGTCTTACAAACTTCGCATTCTCCTGCAATTGCGTTCCTGTTATTGCGTGTGACGATTTCGGTTGGATTTATCGTAGCTGTGCGCGTGCGACACTTAACACAATATAGATCCATGTATTCTAGTAACATGAATGTAATTGATTTTTCAGCCACGAAGCGACGCGAGCAGGTGAAACACAACGCGGTGTTACCGAATTCGATAAGGATGATAATCATTGGCCCGTCCGGTTCTGGAAAGACGCAGTTGTTGCTAAATTTGATAATGCGATGGCTAAAATGGGATAAGTTATATTTGGTTGCACCGTCCGTTGATGATCAGCGTTGTTATCAAGTACTAAAGGAATTTAGTGACAATACCGACGAAGGCACAATCGAATTCATCACAGACATCAATAAAGCTCCATCAGTGGAAAATTTAGATGGCGATGTTAATAATCTTGTTGTATTCGATGATGTTATGCTGGATAAGCAAACTAATCCGGCTAGGATATTCTCGCGTGGCCGACACAAGAACACCGATGTGATTTACGTGACGCAGCGATATACACAAATTCCAAAGGTAATTAGGGACAATTGTAACATCTTATCAGTTTTCAATGGCGTCGATACTCACACGTTGAGAAATATTCATCAGACCTGGTGCAACGGCGATATGGACATAAACAAATTCAAAAATTTCTTCAGCCGCGCCCAGGCAACACCGCATGGTTTTATCACGATTAATCTTCATGATCCGCGTAGTAGATATCGAATCGGTCTTGATAAAATTTATTCATGAGACTCGCAGCCAAACTTTGCAAACTTTGTCGACACCAGAATAATTTCCCTCCCCCCCCAAAATCCTTGTTTTTTACTTGTCCAGAATCATCGATTTTGCACACAAAAATTGCAATCGGGAACGAATTTACGCAAATTATTTTTCGTAGGAAGGCTTATTTTTGAAATCTGAGGCTTCTACGGAGAAAGTTCTCGTAGGAAGCTTTATTTTGGTCTGACAGTCTGGTCTGTAGAACTTCCCTGCTGCTCAAGTCTGGTACCAGGACCACAATAATTATATCCTGGTAGATGTTTTTCTCCTGGGTATTTAGACCATGGAGCACCTGGAAACTTTGACATCAAATTAGCAATATCACCACCGCGCTTATTAGGTAAAAACGAAAATTTCTTTCTACCGCAAACAGAACATTTTCCACCATACGCTATTTTTTTATTTTTTGTTGTAACCGTAACTAAATCAGTAGTTGGAGTTTTAGATCTGCAACGTAAACAATATAGATTCATGATATAAAATATATGGATATAATTGATTTCTCAGCAACTCGGCGACGAGAGTCAGCTAAACACCACCCTGCGTTACCGAATTCCATCAGAATGATTATTATAGGACCATCTGGATCGGGTAAGACGCAATTATTACTTAATTTGATAATGAGGTGGTTGAAATGGGACAAATTATATTTGGTAGTACCATCCGTTGATGATCAGATGTGTTATGAAGTATTAAAAGACTTTAACGAAAATGCAAGATTAATAAATGACGGTGAAAATATTATTAATTTTATAACAGATATCGAAGAAGCACCGTGCGTAGATGATCTTGATGGGTTTATTAACAATTTAGTTGTGTATGATGATGTGATGTTAGACAAACAATCCAATCCAGCCAGGATATTTTCTCGTGGCAGACATAAAAATACAGATGTCATTTATGTTACTCAACGATGCAATCAAATTCCAAAAGTGATCAGAGATAACTGTAATATTTTAGTTGTGTTTAATGGAGTTGACACACATACGCTGCGAAATATTCATCAAACTTGGTGTGGTAGTGACATGGATTATAATAAATTTAAAAATTTCTTTTCACGAGCTCAAGTTGCACACGGATTTATAACAATAAATTTACATGATCCAAGAACAAGATATCGTGTGGGTCTTGATAAAATATTTGATAGCAGCAGAGAGGGCGAGACCTCAATAAAGCATCCACGTGGTAAAATAAACCATTCTACGAATAATAAAAAAACAACGACGGTAAAGTAACACCAATTTGAGAAATCTTTGGAAGATTGTTTTTTGGTTTAATTCGTGTCCACGCTTTTTTTTAAATCGTCGTAGGAAGGGTTATTTTTAGTTTTTCAACGCTTTTTCGATCTTAGTCTGTTCGCCCTCTCTGCTGCTAGCTTTGTTCGCTTCTACCACCAGAATTGTGGCCGTCGAATTTCCAGACATACGGTCACTTGGATAAATGTTTTATGAGAATTTTTTTCTTCTAAATTGAATCTCGGAGTCTCCTATATGTTTAACCCAATAAATTTCTTGTGGGAAACATGCCTTTTATTTAGCGTACCAATCAGCATTAAATATATCTACCGCCTTTTATAACTAGGAGCCAAACTTTCAGTCTTCTAAATTTCCAAATAACTCAACCTCTGACATATTTGACACAAAGATCAAAGTTAACATTTATCCTTCGAATCTCTCTGGCGGTTAAATAAATGAAGGCTTAATTAAAAATCACTTCCTCTCATGACACAGACATTAAAAGTCATTGCAGTATAGCGATTTAACATGCACCTGTCCACCATAAATCTAATTAATTGTTCTCTTGCCCAAATTAATGTGATCTTTATAGATTGACAAATATTTGCACCCTTACAAAAGTCATGGATCCCATTTTAAAAGTCATATGTAATATGCAAGTAATAAGCTAAAATATAAACACACACAGAGATGATTACTGAAAAGATTTATTTATAATGTGTTTACTCCATGGGGTGAGGAGGCTAATGAATTTAAAGTTCCCATTATGCTGGAATATTATGTAGCGGCTGGTCAGTTCATGTTATTCTTGCATTCATTTACAAAAGTGGGATTAGTTGAATAAGTATTCACCAGCCTAACAAATACTGCCATTTGTTCTGACAACTCCTCTGTGTTTATTGATGTCTTCAGGTTTGTTGTTCACCAGCCTAACACATACTGCCATTCGTTCTGACAACTCCTCTGTGTTTATTGATGTCTTCGGGTTTGTTGTTCACCAGCCTAACAAATACTGCCATTCGTTCTGACAACTCCTCTGTGTTTATTGATGTCTTCAGGTTTGTTGTTCACCAGCCTAACAAATACTGCCATTCGTTCTGACAACTTCTCTGTTTATTGATGTCTTCGGGTTTGTTGTTCACCAAAATATGGCATGATGACCGTCTAACTACCCACCCTCATTTCTATACAATTGCTATGAGATACATGTTTTTCTTATTTTTTCTTTCAACAAATTACAAAGTGATATTTGATTTCTGTAATCACAAATGATCCAGAACTGTTATATACATATAACCTTTATGCAATAAAAGAAAAACTTACACTTTGTACATACCGTGGAAAATGAATACTTGTATATAGCCTCTACTACATTAGACAGTATCCATAAATTGTATACAGGTGCTTATATCAAGCCATCAACATGTAGGTTATGAATGCTGATCTACATAATTTAAAAGGTTAGACACAGATAATCATTTTTAAAGAACGTGTAATGGCTGACATGTCACAATTCCATCCAGCAATTGGCAGCTATGGAGGAAAATGGGTAGGTGGGATCCAGCTTGCTGTCTGCATGAAATATCATGTAAATATTAAACAATAGCTCAAAATTGTACTTTATCACGTATTTTACTTGTATGACTTAAAACCTCAACATTATTGTGCATGTCATAACACACAGTAATCACGCATTGGTCAAAAATTGTTCTGGACTTCATGTTTATGATCAAAATGTCGCGCTCTTTGATGTCACAATGAAAGCTACGCATATTGATAAGCAAATTCATACTATCCTCGATTGTGACGATTCCATTCGACGCGCTCTTATTTGGACCCAAGTTTAGTATATATCCACCATTGTAAAAGTCCATATTGATCGATAATTTTCGTCTTAAGTTTCTTGGTGGCAGTTAAGGTGCAAAGCATTGAATAATCATGATTGAATGGAATCTGGTTAACAAAAATGTGTGCTAAATTTTAAAAGAACAATTTAAATTTAATGTAAAATGAGAAAATGCGCATACATGGCCCATGTTACTTGTACCATACAAATGGTACTCACACCCTCACTCCACAGACTCATGCAACCTAAATAATAATGCACACAATTTTACAAGGCAATAGCGATGAATATAATTCACACTAACATGTACAACTTATCGTAATGCACAATTTTCCAACACAGGACGCACTTTTTAACACTTCAATCGAGAATATTCCATGTTGTAAGCCATGCTAATCAAAATGAGTGCTTTCCCTCGACATGTACATTTACATCATGGCTGACCCTGTTACCTGACCTTTATTACGAAAACAGCGCTCAGGGAACAGGGCCACCAACTGGTTGGTGCTAGACACGATAGCAGACACAAATCACCAGATAGCAGAGGCGCTTACTTAGTGACGAAGGTATAAAGTGCAAAGAACGTATACAATATATGTACAACACGCATACTTTTACACGTACAATCGCGTGGCGGCAGGTGTACTATGCTTTGTCACTGACTGAATCAAAGTCTTTACATTTGTGTCTGCGTACGCTTGAAACTGTTAACCACAATGACCTGTAATTATCGACAGTTATTGTTATGTGTTCAGAGGGCGAGAAATTTCCGCCGTGTTATTGGAGGTTACGCACGACCACTCTTCACGTTTGCTAGCTGTAAGTATTTTAGGAAACACTATATAGGTCTAATGTTCTATTTCAAATAATTTATCTCACTGATCATAGACTGAAATGGTAGCTTCCGTATCAGCTTGATAACAAACGTTATATGATATTATTATATAGCATACACTCTAAACCATTAGGGTTTTAATTTCATAGGCACAAAACGCTAACTCGTCAAAATTCAAAAATATAGCTCCCAATAAAGGAGCAGATAGAACAACTGGGATTTTAAATTTGATTAGAGCTGGAGTCCCAACATGAAAACAAAATATAGCAAGCACAACAAACAGCACCAACATATAGCATACATGGGACATAGGACACCACTAGCAAGGTCACTAAAGAGAGTTAAGGAAAGGAACTCCGAAAAAGGTGACACAAATCATTATCGGACGAACAACCGTTTAGATACACTAGGGCCTCTTTAGAAATACACCAATGAAAATTTTTAAAAATAAAATTTTGATTTAAAATTCTTATGTTAAAAACAACAAATACAACACACTTTTGGGGGAAACAAAAATATATAAAAAATTTCTTCTTTGGTTAAATAGGGAGGGAGGCACCTGTCGGTGTCCCCCCCCCCAAAAAAAAAAAGAAAAAAAAAAAAAGATAACAAACGTTATGACTGACACGCGGTGTCGCCGTAGAAAATATACTGCTCAAATGAAATTAAGGCCTACATGCATCTTTGTCTACTCTTATTCACAGTTGCTTGAAGCGAGCCTGATGTTAAAAAAAGCAATAATCGAAGGGGAAAAAATCACATCGAGTGACAAAAGTGCCTCAGATTACCCCCATGACTTCTTATACACTGTCTACTATAGTATGATAGACAGGGCCCTATATCAGAACTAGTCCGAGTTTTCTCTGACTCTTGCCACTCTATTTTTTATTTTTGATATTTGGACATTTATGTTGGGGTGAAAACTAGGGCTAGTAACACAAATGTCCAAATATCAAAAATGGAATGACAAGGGTCAGAGAAAACTAGTTCTGACAATTTTGTCACTCGGTATGATTATTTGTTTCCTTCAGATTATTGGTTTTTATTCAACATCTAGCTAACGTCGAGCACCTGTGCTCTTATTGAAAACAACAATTAGCAACAAAAAGCAAGCGTGTTATGTAGTTTTTATTTTCAGATATAGCATTCCTTATTTTTATCCAGTGAAATGTATACTAAAAAAGTCATTCTGTACACCCACAACATTCCAACCCTACTAAGACCAAAGTTACAGGCCGATCGATATGAAATATGACGAATCTCCAAATCCCTCACCAAACCTCACCCTCCTCAAAATCCGACACGTATTTAAAATCTCAGTAGCTCGAAACATATTTTCTTCACTTTCCTCACTCGAGTTTTAATGTCGGATACAATAGCGACACGTAGACTGTTATGTTAAATGGGGTGGAGGTTGTACTATGGCGACAAGGGGAATTTAACTTGGGAAATATTGTGACTGTATAACGACAAAATATATTGGGACTGTTTAGCGACAATATACGGGATAGTGTTGAGAGAGATGGTCATGGAGGTAACTTGGTTGTTAACTACTATATAATCCCTGTACTTAAGTGCATTATCCAACTAATCACATTCGTAATGCCGCTTGTTGTGCCGCAAGGGGAAGCACGTGCAATGGTAGCGTTGGCCCGCGCACAAGCAAGTACCACCCTTATGTGGGTTGCTAACCGTATGCCACCACCGCACCCACCTCCCGTATTGTCACGTCTTCATAGAAGGCGTCTATCTGTATTAATAGCAACCTGTATGATAGTGGCACCAACTACATGATTCAAATAAGTGTAGTTGGTTCTCTCAAGTAATTTTAGTCCATGTTGGGTTTGATGTATTTCCCCACACTGACTGCAAGCAAAGATTTGGCAGTTTTGAGTCTGTTTTTGATTCGTTGATCATGTTTATAGAGAGATGGTGGAGGTTTGGTGTTGCGGCACACTTTTGTTTGTATTGAATACAGTTTACGACCCTGGTGCCTGAATTACATTATGTTTGCCACTTTGAAACGATTATTTTGGATATCATGCTGCATATCTCTGGGATGATGTAGTCAGTGTAGTTTGGGCCATTAAGTTGTAATTGTGCTGCCAAGTCATCTTTGTCATTTCCTGGGATGATGTAGTCAGTGTAGTTTGGGCCATTAAGTTGTAATTGTGCTGCCAAGTCATCTTTGTCATTTCCTGGGATGATGTAGTCAGTGTAGTTTGGGCCATTAAGTTGTAATTGTGCTGCCAAGTCATCTTTGTCATTTCCTGGGATGATGTAGTCAGTGTGGTTTGGGCCATTAAGTTGTAATTGTGCTGCCAAGTCATCTTTGTCATTTCCTGGGATGATGTAGTCAGTGTGGTTTGGGCAATTAAGTTGTAATTGTGCTGCCAAGTCAGCTTTGTCATTTCCTGGGATGATGTAGTCAGTGTGGTTTGGGCCATTAAGTTGTAATTGTGCTGCCAAGTCATCTTTGTCATTTCCTGGGATGATGTAGTCAGTGTAGTTTGGGCCATTAAGTTGTAATTGTGCTGCCAAGTCATCTTTGTCATTTCCTGGGATGATGTAGTCAGTGTAGTTTGGACCATTAAGTTGTAACTGTGCTGCCAAGTCAGCTTTGTCATTTCCTGGGATGATGTAGTCAGTGTGGTTTGGGCCATTAAGTTGTAATTGTGCTGCCAAGTCATCTTTGTCATTTCCTGGGATGATGTAGTCAGTGTAGTTTGGGCCATTAAGTTGTAATTGTGCTGCCAAGTCAGCTTTGTCATTTCCTGGGATGATGTAGTCAGTGTGGTTTGGGCCATTAAGTTGTAATTCATCTGCCAAGTCATCTTTGTCATTTCCTGGGATGATGTAGTCAGTGTGGTTTGGGCCATTAAGTTGTAATTCATCTGCCAAGTCATCTTTGTCATTTCCTGGGATGATGTAGTCAGTGTAGTTTGGGCCATTAAGTTGTAATTCATCTGCCAAGTCATCTTTGTCATTTCCTGGGATGATGTAGTCAGTGTAGTTTGGGATTTTAAGTTGTAATTGTGCTGCCAAGTCATCTTTGTCATTTCCTGGGATGATGTAGTCAGTGTGGTTTGGGCCATTAAGTTGTAATTGTGCTGCCAAGTCATCTTTGTCATTTCCTGGGATGATGTAGTCAGTGTGGTTTGGGCCATTAAGTTGTAATTGTGCTGCCAAGTCATCTTTGTCATTTCCTGGGATGATGTAGTCAGTGTGGTTTGGGCCATTAAGTTGTAATTGTGCTGCCAAGTCATCTTTGTCATTTCCTGGGATGATGTAGTCAGTGTAGTTTGGGCCATTAAGTTGTAATTGTGCTGCCAAGTCATCTTTGTCATTTCCTGGGATGATGTAGTCAGTGTGGTTTGGGCCATTAAGTTGTAATTGTGCTGCCAAGTCATCTTTGTCATTTCCTGGGATGATGTAGTCAGTGTGGTTTGGGCCATTAAGTTGTAATTCATCTGCCAAGTCATCTTTGTCATTTCCTGGGATGATGTAGTCAGTGTAGTTTGGGCCATTAAGTTGTAATTGTGCTGCCAAGTCATCTTTGTCATTTCCTGGGATGATGTAGTCAGTGTAGTTTGGGCCATTAAGTTGTAATTGTGCTGCCAAGTCATCTTTGTCATTTCCTGGGATGATGTAGTCAGTGTAGTTTGGGCCATTAAGTTGTAATTGTGCTGCCAAGTCAGCTTTGTCATTTCCTGGGATGATGTAGTCAGTGTAGTTTGGGCCATTAAGTTGTAATTGTGCTGCCAAGTCAGCTTTGTCATTTCCTGGTATGTTAATATGGGATGATGTAGTCAGTATAGTTTGGGCCATTAAGTTGTAATTGTGCTGCCAAGTCAGCTTTGTCATTTCCTGGTATGTTAATATGGGATGATGTAGTCAGTGTGGTTTGGGCCATTAAGTTGTAATTGTGCTGCCAAGTCAGCTTTGTCATTTCCTGGTATGTTAATATGGGATGATGCAGTCAGTGTAGTTTGGGCCATTAAGTTGTAATTGTGCTGCCAAGGCATCTTTGTCATTTCCTGGGATGATGTAGTCAGTGTAGTTTGGGCCATTAAGTTGTAATTGTGCTGCCAAGTCAGCTTTGTCATTTCCAGTGATGATGTAGTCAGTGTAGTTTGGGCCATTAAGTTGTAATTGTGCTGCCAAGTCAGCTTTGTCATTTCCAGGGATGATGTAGTCAGTGTAGTTTGGGCCATTAAGTTGTAATTGTGCTGCCAAGTCATCTTTGTCATTTCCTGGTATGTTAATATGGGATGATGTAGTCAGTGTGGTTTGGGCCATTAAGTTGTAATTGTGCTGCCAAGTCAGCTTTGTCATTTCCTGGTATGTTAATATGGGATGATGTAGTCAGTGTAGTTTGGGCCATTAAGTTGTAATTCATCTTCCAAGTCAGCTTTGTCATTTCCTGGTATGTTAATATGGGATGATGTAGTCAGTGTGGTTTTGGGCCATTAAGTTGTAATTGTGCTGCCAAGTCAGCTTTGTCATTTCCTGGTATGTTAATATGGGATGATGTAGTCAGTGTAGTTTGTGCCATTAAGTTGTAATTGTGCTACCAAGTCAGCTTTGTCATTTCCTGGTATGTTAATATGGGATGATGTAGTCAGTGTAGTTTGTGCCATTAAGTTGTAATTGTGCTGCCAAGTCATCTTTGTCATTTCCTGGTATGTTAATATGGGATGATGTAGTCAGTGTGGTTTGGGCCATTAAGTTGTAATTGTGCTGCCAGGTCAGCTTTGTCATTTCCTGGTATGTTAATATGGGATGCTGTAGTCAGTGTAGTTTGTGCCATTAAGTTGTAATTATGCTGCCAAGTCATCTTTGTCATTTCCTGGGATGATGTAGTCAGTGTAGTTTGGGCCATTAAGTTGTAATTCATCTTCCAAGTCAGCTTTGTCATTTCCTGGTATGTTAATATGGGATGATGTAGTCAGTGTAGTTTGGGCCATTAAGTTGTAATTCATCTGCCAAGTCATCTTTGTCATTTCCTGGGATGATGTAGTCAGTGTAGTTTGGGACATTAAGTTGTAATTCATCTGCGAAGTCAGCTTTGTCATTTCCTGGTATGTTAATATGGGATGATGTAGTCAGTGTAGTTTGGGCCATTAAGTTGTAATTCATCTGCCAAGTCACCTTTGTCATTTCCTTAGATGATGTAGTCAGTGTAGTTTAGGCCATTAAGTTGTAATTCATCTGCCAAGTCAGCTTTGTCATTTCCTGGTATGTTGATATGGGATGATGTAGTCAGTGTGGTTTGGGCCATTAAGTTGCAATTTATCTGCCAAGTCAGCTTTGTCATTTCCTGGTATGTTAGTATGGGATGATGTAGTCAGTGTAGTTTGGGCCATTAAGTTGTAATTGTGCTGCCAAGTCAGATTTGTCATTTCCTGGTATGTTAATATGGGATGATGTAGTCAGTGTAGTTTGGGCCATTAAGTTGTAATTGTGCTGCCAAGTCAGCTTTGTCATTTCCTGGTATGTTAATATGGGATGATGTAGTCAGTGTGGTTTGGGCCATTAAGTTGTAATTTATCTGCCATTTCAGCTTTGTCATTTCCTGGTATGTTAATATTGGATGATGCAGTCAGTGTAGTTTGGGCCATTAAGTTGTAATTGTGCTGCCAAGTCAGCTTTGTCATTTCCTGGTATGTTAATATGGGATGATGTAGTCAGTGTAGTTTGGGCCATTAAGTTGTAATTTCTGCCAAGTCAGCTTTGTCATTTCCTGGTATGTTAACATGGGATGATGTAGTCAGTGTAGTTTGGGCCATTAAGTTGTAATTGTGCTGCCAAGTCAGCTTTGTCATTTCCTGGTATGTTAATATGGGATGATGTAGTCAGTGTAGTTTGGGCCATTAAGTTGTAATTGTGCTGCCAAGTCATCTTTGTCATTTCCTGGTATGTTAATATGGGATGCTGCAGTCAGTGTAGTTTGGGCCAGTAAGTTGTAATTGTGCTGCCAAGTCAGCTTTGTCATTTCCTGGTATGTTAATATGGGATGATGTAGTCAGTGTGGTTTGGGCCATTAAGTTGTAATTTATCTGCCAAGTCAGCTTTGTCATTTCCTGGAATGTTAATATGGGATGATGTAGTCAGTGTAGTTTGGGCCATTAAGTTGTAATTGTGCTGCCAAGTCAGCTTTGTCATTTCCTGGAATGTTAATATGGGATGATGTAGTCAGTGTAGTTTGGGCCATTAAGTTGTAATTGTGCTGCCAAGTCAGCTTTGTCATTTCCTGGTATGTTAATATTGGATGATGTAGTCAGTGTGGTTTGGGCCATTAAGTTGTAATTTATCTGCCAAGTCAGCTTTGTCATTACCTGGTATGTTAATATGGGATGATGTAGTCAGTGTAGTTTGGGCCATTAAGTTGTAATTGTGCTGCCAAGTCAGCTTTGTCATTTCCTGGTATGTTAATATGGGATGATGTAGTCAGTGTAGTTTGGGCCATTAAGTTGTAATTGTGCTGCCAAGTCATCTTTGTCATTTCCTGGTATGTTAATATGGGATGATGTAGTCAGTGTAGTTTGTGCCATTAAGTTGTAATTGTGCTGCCAAGTCATCTTTGTCATTTCCTGGTATGTTAATATGGGATGATGTAGTCAGTGTAGTTTGGGCCATGAATTTGTAATTGTGCTGCCAAGTCAGCTTTGTCATTTCCTGGTATGTTAATATGGGATGATGTAGTCATTGTGGTTTGGGCCATTAAGTTGTAATTGTGCTGCCAAGTCAGCTTTGTCATTTCCTGGTATGTTAATATTGGATGATGTAGTCAGTGTAGTTTGGGCCATTAAGTTGTAATTCTGCTGCCAAGTCAGCTTTGTCATTTCCTGGTATGTTAATATGGGATGATGTAGTCAGTGTAGTTTGGGCCATTAAGTTGTAATTGTGCTGCCAAGTCATCTTTGTCATTTCCTGGTATGTTAATATGGGATGATGTAGTGAGTGTAGTTTGGGTCATTAAGTTGTAATTGTGCTGCCAAGTCATCTTTGTCATTTCCTGGTATGTTAATATGGGATGATGTAGTCAGTGTAATTTGGGCCATGAATTTGTAATTGTGCTGCCAAGTCAGCTTTGTCATTTCCTGGTATGTTAATATGGGATGATGTAGTCAGTGTGGTTTGGGCCATTAAGTTGTAATTGCGCTGCCAAGTCAGCTTTGTCATTTCCTGGTATGTTAATATGGGATGATGTAGTCAGTGTAGTTTGTGCCATTAAGTTGTAATTGTGCTGCCAAGTCAGCTTTGTCATTTCCTGGTATGTTAATATGGGATGATGTAGTCAGTGTTGTTTGGGCCATTAAGTTGTAATTGTGCTGCCAAGTCATCTTTGTCATTTCCTGGTATGTTAATATGGGATGATGTAGTCAGTGTAGTTTGTGCCATTAAGTTGTAATTGTGCTGCCAAGTCAGCTTTGTCATTTCCTGGTATGTTAATATGGGATGATGTAGTCAGTGTGGTTTGGGCCATTAAGTTGTAATTGTGCTGCCAAGTCATCTTTGTCATTTCCTGGTTATGTTAATATGGGATGATGTAGTCAGTGTAGTTTGTGCCATTAAGTTGTAATTGTGCTGCCAAGTCAGCTTTGTCATTTCCTGGTATGTTAATATGGGATGATGTAGTCAGTGTAGTTTGGGCCATGAATTTGTAATTTATCTGCCAAGTCATCTTTGTCATTTCCTGTTATGTTAATATTGGATTACACCCACATGGATTGGACAATAAAGACGAGACTGATAGTTGGATGGAATAGTGCCTCGTCCTCCAAGGCTTTAGTGCACACACCGTTTGCTAATTAATTTGTCCGTTTTTTTAGACATTAATGACCCACTGGACATGTGGCCAGTGGAAATACAACCACACGCACTCACACAGATAGAAGATGTCTGGTAGTTAAAGGGAGGGTCTGACTTTATACGAGGAAGGTGCTGTACATCCGGGATCTTTTCTTTTAGCTTCATTTTTCCGAAAGATAAACAACGTCGTCTTGCTGTATTTATTATTTTGAAGAAAAAACCCCCATTATTTGTGCTGTTTGTATTGGCATAGTTAATCTACCTAATGTAAAGGCACGAACGCTGCACTTTATATTTCTGAAGGACTGACGTGAGGGAAAGCATCCCTCTAACCAACTACCCATATCACCTTCCAAATAATTCAGTAATGACAGTGCTAACCTAAAATAAATTTTATACAAAATAGTACACTAATACTAAACCTATTATGTTTTTAGGGACAGGTGTTTTTGTTATGGAAAAAACAAAAAAACCTACAAACAAACGCACGCGCACACAAACATAAAAACAAACACACATACACAAATACAAACATACGAGCACACACAAACACATACATACACATCAGTAAAAGAGTCAGTGTTTATAGTCACACTAATCCGAATTCACACAAATTGGCAACTTGATCAGTTTTCTTTTCTAGATATCGGGTTATCCCTGAGAAGGGCTGCATTTTTTTCAACTCCAAATGCATCTGGTTAATGGCAACATCTCCCAGGCTTGGTACCACAGACACTTCTCCTACTCCAGTCATTGTCCCAATTCACAGTTGTGTTCGGGAGCGCAGAGGAAGCTTGATTGGCTTCAGTACCCCAATCTTCAGTTTACGGGATTCTGAAAACTTGTTCCCTCTGTCTTTTTTTTCTTTTCCACACCCGTTAATGCTGTGTTTGTCGATGCTCTCACTGTCTTTCCAACTCCTCCCAGTTTTCTGTCTGGGAGACAGCGGCTCTTGGTACTGGTGGTAGTGGTTGTGGTTGTGACTGACATGATGGCGGTGGCACCCTCACCTCAAGCTTGACCTCACACAAGCTTTAAGTATGAGGTGAGGCAGGATGTCTCTCTTCTTATCCTGCTTCTCTTCTTTCTTGTTCTCTACCTCTTCTTCCTCTTCAATCCTATCGGCTTTTGTTTGGCCTCCATGGTCAACTCGTCCAGGATGCACCTGGCATAATCCAGGTGTATCTGGAGGTCAAGAGGTGTATTCTGGTCATTTTTCTTGAAGTTGACGAATCAACGCTGAGTAGCCAGACTGACAAACGCTCTGCGTTCTATGTCTGAACTGTGGACGTGAAGGAATCACCCCGTTACACAAAAAGTAACAGTACCTATATCATAACCAAAAACACGGAAAGCGTGGACCTAACAAAAACAGTTACGTTCACTTTTTACTTACAAACATACTTTATTATCACTTCTACATATAAGAAACACAAAGACTACAGAAACGAAGTGTTTTGAGGCACACTTCTACTTTTTAACATACAGACATAAACAAATAAATATATACAAATATTTTGGCAGTTTGACTAGCATCATTTTTCTAGATTGTTTGGGATAGCCCTGAAAGGGGGTGCTTTTTTGGTGTTGTGACAATCTCTTATCGTCTAAGACTGCATCCCCGTATGGCTGCAGGCTTTCCCACAGGATAGGGTATCTTTCTGCAGTAGGAGGAGAACTCTTTCATGTCCACTCGACAGTCTACAAAACCTCTGTATGGCTTCTGCTGTTGATGATGATAAGTCACTAAATGTTCTAATGGATATCTAAGTCTGCGTTGATGAAGAAAATACACACAATCTTGTCCACACATCATGGAATGTGTGCCTTGTACTTTCACATTATTGAATCGTGTAGTCTGGGCATTTCTTCTCATAATGTCAATGATATCGTCTACCAAGGTCGGTAATCTTTACGAATAAAAATACTCTACGCAATCATTTTCTGGAAAGTAGACAGCTACCCAGTGGGTACCAGGGAGATGACTGTCATCCGTATTGATAACATAAGCTTGATGGTCTTTAGGTTTGCGATGAGGATGTTCATCTTTAGCGCACACTACAGGATTCTTCTTCTTTTTTCACAGGAGATGAATGATCACGCAAGTCTTCATACCACTAATCCAACACTGCCTATTCCGACATGAGACCCCAAGCATCCTCCATATAATCGTCCTATATTTCTTCCTGGCTCATCATCAGACATTTATCGTGTTGAATTAGACTTGGATGCTCGTTTTGACATACATAGCAATCTTTCATGTTCAACGCTGTAATGGTTTCCTCCAGGTGCTTGGCAAAACAGGAGACTAAATGTTCTACTTGTTCTGGCAATCTAGATATCACCATGTTCTCTTCGTCTTTGTTTTTATTAATGAGTTGTTCTGCTTCCACGACATCTCCCCATTCCATTATTTTCCCACCAAAGATTCTCCACCATTCCAAGAGAGATAAGTGAATTCCATAGAATATACTAGTCTAGAATGACTTCTCTCAAACTGTTGATGTCTGTCGTATTATCAGATTTGGCATACAAGATGATGTTCACCTTGTCAGCAGGCTCTCGTTTATCAAACTGAATTTCCACACGAATCTGTCCTGATTTTATAGGGTGGAAATGTCCCCGGCCGCTGCCTTGGTCAGGAGTGAAATCAAAAACCCACAATGTGTGACCTCCTGCATAATCGTCGTATGTAATACTGTGGGTGGTGGTAGTCCCTAACTTCTCCCGTGGCTTCGTGCAGGGACAAGTACAAACTCAAGTAATTCTTCTCGGCAAACATATGTTCGATGGGTCTGGTACAAAAGGTCTTGCAGTAGCGACTAACTTTGATTGTGGGCACGCCAAAGTGCTGTAAGTTGAAAGGATTTTTTTCTGGGGGATCCGTTGAAGGCTGAATTCTCGACTATACCAATGATTAAACATTTGGGTAACTGTCCTTGGAACAAATGATATTCGATCATGGATCGCTGACCACCGGGATCGTTGAAGGTTTTCACTTCTACGCGTCGTATCGGATACTCGGCGGTCGTTTTGCTCATAAAGTGCCTGATGTCGTTTGCCACTTTAGGTAATACTTCCAAGCGTCACACGTAGAGTCTGGCTTCTTCAATTTTGTATTTTTAATCGGCAGTTGCAGCCATCAAATGGAAAGCGGCGCTGCTACAATTCAGTCTCAGGTGGACATCCACTTCGTTCAGCAAATACTTTTCTTGTAACCACATGTCCAAATGCAAACGATCCATCAGTTCTAAACTATGACTTTATGTTTATTTCCTCTTGATGTTTAAGAAAATCAGTAATCTGTACATCTGGCTAGTTGAACTTGTTCGGTTTGTCAGGTTTCCATTCAACGCAATCATCCAGATGATTGTTCTTGACATCTTTTTCGTACGTCAGGAGATTTTCTAGGTACGCATGGAATGCATCAAATTGTTGATGGGAGCTATTGTCTCATCAGCCTTTATATTAGGACCATCCGTCGATATGTCTTCCACTTTTACTTTCAAGTATAAGTAATTGCTGTTTAGATCGATGTAATCATCGGGCTGCCCTTTGATTTTAAATTTGATGGGAGTTGAATACGTCACAGAGGAGACGGGATGAAATTCTACCCATTGGGATTCTTGCATCGTCATCATAGTGGATGGCATGGCAAACATATCCGGTTCTGAACATGCGCAAGACTCTAGGTGCACCATTTTTTCTCTCATTGTGATTTAACAATCAAAATGTCTAATTCGCGGACGGTTCATCTTTTCTTGGTCTTTCTAGCTCTGAGGGTGTGACGTCCTCTAGAGGATGTCTTTATCGTTTCTTTTCTGTCCTTGATGTGGTGTTAGGAAAGCAGGAATGCCTGGCTCGGCAGTCCAGTGCATTCACAGGAGTGGTGTGAAGTCCTCTGGAGGGGTGTCTTTATCGCCTCTTTCTTGTCCTTGCTGTGGTGTCAGGGAAGCAGAAATGCCTGGCTTGGCAGAGTCCAGTGCATTCATAGGAGTTTCTCAATGGCCCAATATAGCCGTGCCACTTTGAAGCATGATATTTATGCCTGCTCTCAAGTAAGCTTCTTTGGGGTTTTGTTTGTCAATGATGCCATTTTAGAGAAATCCTTTGCCATACGTCAAAGTGGCATCTTTCAATGCGTGCAATCCTTGTATCACGATCGGTTTCAAAACGGGCGCCACCGAACGAAATGCCAATTTCAACATATCTCCAAAACCAGCGACTATTCGGTTATAAGACCTACAAGATATTAGTTAGCGATTATTCGGTACAGAGGTTACATGACCTATAAGACGTTAAGGAATCATTTTCGAAAATGGAGTTCCACTGTGACTTTCCCTTTGGTGAATGAAATATTTTGTCCCATATCTGCTTTCATAGTAATATTGACAGTGGCAAAATACGACTTACTGACGGGTATATAGTGAGGATGTGCAAATTTGCGGTGAACGTGATAGGTGTTTCCACCTTCTTCGTCATTGGTCGGGGCATAATCCACTTCGAAATGAATGACACTCAGTAACGGTATGGAGGTGTGTCCCATTACGTTGTACTCCACCGCATCGGAGCACACAAAGATCAAATTTAGTCCTTGGTTCAGTTCTACCGGTGAACGAAAATACATTGCAAAACTAGAATTGTCGTAAAAGACTGCTAATTCGTTTTCCTTTTCCACTTCCAACCCCATCTTCAAGACCTGACATTAAATCTCAAACAATTCAGGACAAAATAGAAAAGACAACACTTTGCACTCCTTAAATTTCATCAGTAGGAGGCGAGCCACTTTATGGTACTCGCTCGTGACACTTTTTCTGGCACTCTCCAAGTCTTTGGTAAACACGGCATTGAACTTTGCAAAAATCGTTTTCAACAGACGTTGACCGTTAAAATAATAGAATGCATGACTTTTCAACGCGCAAGTGGACAATTTAGACTGGAGGGTCTGTTTTCGGAGTGGATTTGGCAATTGGGTTAAAATTCAAGGTTTGTTGTACTTGCTCGTCATGAACTTCGTTCACTTCATTTTCTTTTTTTGTCACGCTTTGTCACTCGGGCAAGTAAAACGTTCCTTTTAACACTTTCCCGTTCATGTCTTCCAATTATTGTACGGCAGGATGACGGCTACGCACTCGCCTAGTGACACGAAACATTTCGGTGGTCCAGTCGGGTAAGTAACCTTTGTTGAAAGTGGGTTTGGTTTTGCCAATGCGCACCCAATCACCCGTCGTCAACACTTCCCCTTTCTTAGGGACAGTCACAATCGGGGACGTACTAAACACGTTTTCAAAGACGGTCACTTTGTTGTCACTTTTTGGAGGGCACATCAGATGCTCCGATGGTAAGATTTGATGTACGCATTGACCACGTTCATGAAGACGTCGATGTACTTGAGAGTGTTGATGCGTAACATATTTCCACATTCGTTCGTTCAGGGTGCATTGAAAGCTTTCCACAATGCTGCTTTGGTTTCGGGATTCTCGGTGGTGAAATAATGAATGTTCCATTTCTTTAATTCCTTTTCGAAAGCTTGGTTCAGAGATTTGGTGCATTTGTCAGTTTGCTATCGAAGAGGGTGGCGACCACCTCGTTTCAACTGTAGTTTGAGGGCTAGCACGAACTTAGTGTTCGATTTCGATGTCAATGGCACGACCCAGGGAAAAGATGTGGATGACACAAAACAAATATTTGTAGCCACTATTGTAGGTGGCCAGATGTTGTTGCAGTTGTTGTTGGGTATAACGCCATTTTCCAGCACAAGACAGGCTATGCATGGCGGACAGTATAAATGGTGTTGTAAGAACCCGGGAAATTATCGAAGATAACCACCGACCCACGAGAAGCTACTGGCAAGCTTTTTCACATACCCACATTGGCGGAATCTGAGACTCGGCCCTACGCATACAGGTGAAATGGCAGTGATCTGTAGCAGAGAGTGCTTTAGACCACATGGCCCCTGTGACCTAATGAGAGACATCGGCTAAATCGAATTGCCATTGATAATCGATGCCCTTCAGTTGGGTGGTGAAGAGAAGGGTGTCTGAACAGGTGTAATCAGTTCTTGTTTAACTCTCTGTTTAACTCTGTCTTGACCTTCCTTCTATCTTCTGTGGTAGAAGGCCTGGCGATCATTATTTTAATTCAAACAATTCTGGATATAGGTGGTGTTGTTATCTTGGGTACCTTTCTTGATGTCGTTGTTAACTTGAATACTTTTCCTGGTGGAGTCTCAAACTCTTCTTATTCTCCTTTTTCTGTCTTGGTCACTGAGATTTTGGTGTTGATGCACTTTTCATCAGAATTCTAACATCTTTCAGAGTCAGTGGAGTTGTTTCATCTTAAGCTTTCTGTAGAAAGAGTTGAAGCCGATGAAACACTTAACTGTACCGTTGCGATGTTTGTGTTTCTGACAAGTCGGAGCAATCCATAAACGAGTGTAATTCGTTTTGTAACTGGGACATCTTGGTCAAACGAGGATTGGGAGGTAAATGTGGGTTCCGTTGTTCTTTACTGCGATTTAATTCCATTCCATCGTTTCTAAGGCACGAAAGACAATTTTCGTTCTTCCATTTGAATGATTTGCTTTTTAGTTTGAGTGTCGATGCGGAGATCTGCCAGTTGCATGAAGGCTATTTTGTTTCACTCAAAAATGTGTTTGGTTTGATTAGTTATGTGAATGTTGCCTTGCAGGAATTGACGTGTTGTTATCATAAACTATCGTAAGACGACTTCTTTGAGACTGGCTTCCAAGGCACAAGCACGTATTTGTGGATATTTGTAGCGACTGATGCCATACAAGGCATGAACCAATTTGACGGCGGAAAGGTGAGGCTGTAGGACGTCATGTTGATGATATGTGAGATAGATCGAAATTGTCTGAGGTTTTTATAGATTTGTTTGTTACGTCGACGGGGACATGTTCATGACAGGACCTCCGTCTTGGCACCAGTGATAAAACAGATGGGTACGAAATCGCAAATAATCGTGGGTCGTGGGTTTTAAATCCACAAGTAAATAGGCTTGTGCGGTTTGAGTGACATCTTCGTACGCATGAGTCAGCCTAGGCGTTTCTGTCTGTTTGACTAGCACTTGCACTTGCGATTTATCTCTAGGTCTTTTAAAGAAGACCACGTAATGAGCACAGAGACTGATGGTGCGATGGGCTTTACTTTGCTGAAACAAATTGTGGGCGATGTACATGACACTGACATTACGATGATGCCCTTTGCATCTTAACCACAGTTTAATTTCTTCGTCTTCTCCTAACTTGTCGTCGAAGATGACCATATGTGTTTGCTGGGGTCAGACACGATCCTGATGTCTTCGCCAGGAATGCCTTCCACAAACACCATGAAATCGCCTTGACTTTCTCGCAGGAGGCTGTATGTCGATTGCCACTCTTTGTAACAACGCACAATACGTTGAGTTGGACGATCGATTAGATGATTATGGTTGATCAAACGTTTTAAAAATTCGGTTTTTGCTGAACCGCTGTTGCCAGCAATTAACATATTAAAAGGATGAAGATAAAAGGCCTCCCAACTGGCACGATCTAAGTTTTCGTCGATGACTTTGAAAGTGGAGGAAGAGTGAGCAGAGACAGCAGAGTTAGCCATTGTGTAAGGAATGGCAATTTTGAAACAGAGACAGAAAAGACAAGAGCTTTTATACTTTTTTTCAGGACACGCTTATTTTAGCACATTTTTACAACTGAATACGAAGGACAAGGATACATAAAAGCCTAATGGTTAAGTACTTCGATAAAATACACATTGAAACGATCAAGGTGGAATATAAAATATAACTAAGTCACTGTACAACATTTTTGGTGAGGAAGATGTGGTGTCGTAGGGACAGTTTGTAATGTTCTTATAGTCTTTACATCCACTGGTACAGTCACACAGGTGTCCTCTCAGAATGGCTTTTTGGGGAGGTCCATTTCAATGACAATCCTGTCCTGAATGTAGTGGTTTTCCTCCGTGTTGTGTTCTTCTTCTGGTACTGCTTTTAACACAGGTTTAAAAGTTACTTTTTTCACTGATGGTTTGAATTTATCACGCAAATCTTGTGCATAGTTCGCCACTTCTTTTGTCCAAACCTTGAAACCAAAACTTTTCTAGTCACGTACATCTGACCAGTGAGGGTGTAAGTCACAACCTACATACACATCTTAGTAAACATCTTCAGTGTAAATAATCTGACGAATCTTTTTTTTTGTCGAGAAGTATCGAGATGAATGCGCAAGGTTTTTAACAGATCGAGTCTCCACTTTTAACAGATCGCATTCCACTTGAGAATCATCGAACTTGAATGGTGTCTGTTTAAAAGTATTCACCTTTCCCGCTTGGTCTTTGCAGTCACAGTGAACTATCTGTTTTGGACGTTTTCGCTTATGATATGCTGACCAATATCGACATGTCCTTACGGTAAAGCGAAGTTATTGGGAAGCTGCACTCCTTCTGGTACACAATTTGATACACTTTTTCCAAAGGCCGATTTACCGTACGGTGTGGCTGAACGTACAATCTTTTGAGGTTGGTATGTGGTCAATCTAAAATCTCAATCCTCCCCAGACTGCAAGACTTCTTTCAATACCTCAAAGTTCACCACTTGACTTGTGCGATAATTCAGAGTCAATCCTTTCTTTTTACACTCGGTGTCATTTTTCTTTGGGGGTCCTGGTACTTGTAGCCATAATATTTAGGACCGCCAACTGCAAAACTTTAAATCATGTCATTGGGGTTCTCATCCGTATAGGCTCCTAAAGGGCCTCCTTCGATATCAGGGTGCCGGTGACCCAACCGATTGATGTAGATGCTGTCCATGTCAAAATACAGCACACGATCTCCTAACAGTTCTTAAGTTTCGTACAATTTTAAGCGAACATAGGCTGTCACGTCAGCAGCAATGATGACTTTTCTAAATTTACCAGCTTGTACAACGTCCAGTTCTTCATAATTGACCAGGATCAAGTCCTCACGAAGGACATCCACGTGTTTCATGGTTTTGTTTTTGTCGTGAATCATCTGGAACTAGCGGGAAGGATCGATCAAATACTCCGTCTTGGGTAAACACTGTCGTTGTGCCAATTATGCTCACAACAATTTAACATCACTTTGAGAAACGATCGCGTTCATTGCTTTGTCTTCACGTGGTCTAAGGTGATGCGTTCCTGCTTCAAGACTTTCTCTCTGACTTTTTTTTGGTCTTCGGGAGTGATGCGCCAGGAAAGATAGACGCTTGCTTCTTGTTTTAGTTTCAAAGAGGCATCCACGTAGTCCGCATAAATGTCTTTCTAAGTCTCGTCACTATTGTGGTACTGTTATGTCTTGGGAAAGTGGTACATTTCGTATACTTCTAACAATTTGTATCCCAGGTCCAGAGCTTTAAACAATTCCCTGCTGACTAACGTTCTTGTCAATGCGCGTTCTTCCTGGGTGTGTTGATAAGGTTTTCCTTGGTTGCACGTTTCGGCACAAGGGAAACATCAGTTTTCCCTGGCAATGGTGAGGTAAAACTGGATGGTACAAGTTGGTGGGAAGCAAGATTTTACACTTAATCCATCCTTCGTATTGCTGAATGTTGTTCATGTCGATGTGTTTCGTAAGCAATTGTGGGATCGACAATACTTTAACCTTTCGTCCTGAAAGTTGAAGGGATCTGAGGCGTGAGTGTGGTACCAAGCGTTGAAAGCTCTTTGTTCGGTGAGCATGTTGTCGGGGTCATAGCATAAGTATCGGGCAAATGGCTTAGAAAGGAGTGTTGATTGGCTTGGGTATTGAACAAGTGCGGAAAATAGCCTTTGGCTATTTATGTCATTCCAAATGTTTTAGGCATTCGATTCAATGGCATGACCAAGTAACTGTTCGAATCTTTAAACTGCACTTGTCCCATTCCATGAAAATAAGTCCTTTCAAGGTAAATTTCGGACTTTCGGTACTTCAGAAGAAATTTTTCGTCATATCCCAAGTAATTGTGAGCCATCACCTTGGCATAGGGATGAAAATATCCGTAACGTTCGATGTCCTCTTGGCTCCAGGTCTCGACGATAGGGTCTAAGATCCATTGGACGAAATCAATCAGCGTATTCGGTCTCTGAAAGATTTATTTCACGTCCTCCATGAATCTTGCTACAATGGAGGCAATGACTAAAGATGGGCTCTTGGATGCACTGCTTCGACGCTCGATTAGCCACACAGAAATTAGAAATGTAAATACCGGTCTCTTTCATGCATTTAAAATCGATAAAAATGAAATTCTCTCTCTTCTTCTGGTCATCTTCTTCCTCCTGCTCTTGGGGTTGGTATTTTTGAATGTAGCATTCGTGTTCCAAGTCTACGAGTAGGGCACAATCTCAGGAGTTGGCAAGAAACCTGTCCACAAGTACGGCTCAGTCTCAGGAGTTGACAAGAACTTTGCTGCAGTGAACCTTGCGTCTTCAATTGTTGTTGGTAACAGGCATTCCTGAGAAGCTGGGCAATGCGCTTATTGTTATCCATCATCAAAACAGGGTTTAGATACAAAATATCCCTCATATTTCGATCCACAATGCTTGTGTTGCTCTCGATTGTTATTACCAAAGTCACATTTCTCACAATAATAACCGTATCTCAGGAATCCGGTGAAACTTGTAATGTCATCGAAATGTTCATCGTGATGATAGACGTTAATGTATTTTCCGTTTGTGAAGTTTTTTTCTCCAAACAACAGAGGACGGCGCACTTTCAAGTTGTATTTTGTTGCCAATACATCTTGCAATTTCGCATTTCAGGAATGCCACAGTGTATGTCTTTAGATATTCCAGCTTCCAGTAACAGGTGTTCTGATTCTCTTCGTTGTTTCGCTTGGTTCGATCGTTGAATAGTTTTCAAAGCTTGTTTTTCATTTTACCGATTCGATTTTGTGGGCATACGTTTGACCCACCATGATGGCCTGGCTAAACACATTTGGTCTAGAATGTTGCTCATTCGGACGAGGCTGCGCTTGATGCTGCGAAGGTCATCCACCTATAACGCCCTTTTGCGTCCGGTCCCTTTGGGAAGAAAAATCTGGGCAGTGTCGCATTTCCATCGGTGATGTGAAACTTGTCATTGGACTGCTGAATGTCTTGTGTTGAATCTTGTCGATGACTTTGGAAGGTGCCAATTCTGATGGCCTGCTAAACTCGACCAAACGGGGAACTTCAGACTGTCGTGATAAATGGAAAGCGTCAAGCGATCGTCTTCCTTGGTTTCGCTTGCCGTTTCAATGTGGTTAACAAAGAATCCCACACATCGGCGATGAACTCTTCTGCTTTGTCCAACGATACGTTGGACTTGAAATCTTTAGACTTTACCATGCAAGTGTAGACCGTGGATGTAAATATTCTAGAGTAGTGTTTATCCGTCTCTTGAATGTGGTAGTACGTTTCAAGGGTTATTGGTTCGGAACTTTAACCAAGATTTAAGCCAAGACATCAGCTACTGTGTGAGGCGATAGGTCACGTTTCTGCCTCTTGCTTTCTTCTCCTTTCTCCACGAAATGATGTGATCGTTTCATCTTAAGTGCAAAAAATGTTTCACTAAATATGAAGCCATACGATGGTTGATGTTCTACTGAAGCTAATTCATCATTCCAAAATAATTGACTTAAGTTTTTAAAAAAGAACAGAACAAAAGTACCAATTGTATTCACTTATAAGTCAATTCACACTGCAAACAACAAGGATCCTGATCTGCTATGGCACAATGTGCTTGCAGATCAGAGTCTATAGGATATATTCTTCTGATCGCTCTCAACAAACTGCACAGACCCAGCTATTTCAGCATATTATGCTATGGTAGATCTGGGTCTGTACAGTTTGCAGTTGGACTTGTCTTATACGCAAGTGCATATGGTAACAAGTAAAGCACCTTGCTATTGTCATTTACATTTAGTTTAATGAAAAACTCAGTATATCAGCCATGCTACAAGATAGGATTTTTTTAACACTAAAGATTGCTGCACCTACAAGTAGTTAAATATTTTGATACTTATGAAAGAAGACCACAACAAAGGATGAAGAAGATACAAAGAACAGTGAGGCATGTGATTTTACTAGTCAGTGACAACGGACAGGGTGGATAGCATCAGCTGGTAATGGGATTTCCTTTTGGCATATAACAGATTAATCTATATCCAAGTTAGTAATACCAGTCTCAAGTTTAATATTTACTGTCAAATATGATAACAGTATCTTTATTTGGTGAGGATAATCTTGATTGAACCAAGAATAGCATCAAACTGAAACAATTTGAATCTCAGCAATTTAAACATTCCTCCAAATTATGACTGGATATACATCAATGGCAAGAATAAAATAATTAGAGATGATAGTGTACATTCAGAGCCCTTGGACAAAAAAGATTTCAGAAATGCTGATGATGGCTTTGAGTACTAAACGAGAGAAATTGATCTAATTGACTATTATTATACATGTATACATTTAGCTGAGAAATGGAATTATGTCACTTTCAATTGCAATGGCGATAGTTCTAATATACTAATCAAGTTCAGGCTAAAGCATGGTCACACACCCCTCTTGCAGATAGCAACATATTAGCGCATGGTCAGACTCCCGTTTAGCAGGTTGCAATGTATTAACAGATTGTCATACTTCCATTTAGCAGATAATAGCATAATACCAGACGGTCATATTCCCGTTTAGCAGATAGTTACATATTAACAGATTGTCATACTCATGTCGGCAGATAGTAACATATTAACAGATGGTCATTCTCTTGTATAGCAGAAGGCAACATAATAATAGATGGTAATGCTCCTGTTTCAGGGGCCCCGAGTGGGCGATTGGTCTTAAGCGCTCTTCGTTACGGATCACTGCCATCTCACCTCTGTCTGCGGCGGTTCGAGTCTAAGATTCAGCCAATGTGGGCATGTGAGAAAGCTTGCCAGTAGCTTCTCGTGGGTCGGTGGTTCTTTCCGGGGTTTTCCGGATTCTTCCTCCACCATTAATACTGGCCGCCATGTATAGCCTATCGTGCTGAAAAATGGCGTTAAACCCCACAACAACAACAACAAAGCTCCTGTTTCACAGATAGTATCATATTAACATATGGTCATACTCCTGGTTAGCAGGTTCTGAGATATTTACAGATGGTCATACTTCCATTTAGCAGGTTGTAACATAATAACAGATGGTCATACTCCCGTTTAGCAGGTTCTAACATATTAACATATGGTCATACTCCCGTTTAGCTGTTGTAATATATTAACAGATGGTCATACTCCCGTTTAGCAGGTTGTAATATATTAACAGATGGTCACATTCCCGTTTAGCAGGTTGTAACATAGTAATAGATGGTTATACTCCCACTTTACATGTTACAAAATATTAACAGATGGTCATACTCTTGTTTTGCAGGTTGTAACATAATAACAGATGGTCATAGTCTGATTTAACAGACAGTAACATATTAACAGATGGTTACACTCCTATTTAGCAGATAGCAACATATTAACAGATGGTCATACTCCCGTTTAGCAGGTTGTAACATCTTAACAGATGGTCATACTCCTATTTAGCAGGTTGTAACATAAAAACAGATGGTCATACTCCTATTTAGCAGATAGTAACATATTAACAGATTGTCATACTCTCGTTTAGCAGGGAGTAACATATTAACAGATGGTCACATTCCCGTTTAGCAGGTTGTAACATAGTAATAGATGGTTATACTCCCACTTGACATGTTACAAAATATTAACAGATGGTCATACTCTTGTTTTGCAGGTTGTAACATAATAACAGATGGTCATAGTCTGGTTTAACAGACAGTAACATATTAACAGATGGACACACTCCTATTTAGCAGATAGCAACATATTAACAGATGGTCATACTCCCGTTTAGCAGGTTGTAACATCTTAACAGATGGTCATACTCCTATTTAGCAGGTTGTAACATAAAAACAGATGGTCATACTCTGGTTTAACAGAGAGTAACATATTAACAAATGGCCATACTTCTGTTTATCATAGTGTAATATATTCACAGACGGTAATACTCCTGTTTAGCAGGTTGTAAGATATTAACAGATGGTCATACTCCTGTTTAGCAGAGAGTAACATATTATCAGATGATCATACACCCTTTTAGCAGGTTGTAACATATTAACAGATGGACATAGTCCTATGTGGCAGAGAGTAACATTAACAGATGGACATACTGCCGTTTAGCAGGTTGTAACATATTAGCAGATGGTCATGCTCCTGTTCAGCAGAGAGTAACATATTAACAGATAGCCATACTTCTGTTTATCAATGTGTAACATATTCACAGACGGTAATACTCCTGTTTAGCAGGTTGTAATATATTAACAGATGGTCATACTCCTGTTTAGCAGAGAGTAACATATTATCAGATGATCATACACCCTTTTAGCAGGTTGTAACATATTAACAGATGGACATACTCCTATGTGGCAGAGAGTAACATTAACAGATGGACATACTGCCGTTTAGCAGGTTGTAACATATTAGCAGATGGTCATGCTCCTGTTCAGCAGAGAGTAACATATTAACAGATAGCCATACTTCTGTTTATCAATGTGTAACATATTCACAGACGGTAATACTCCTGTTTAGTAGGTTGTAAGATATTAACAGATGGTCATACTCCTGTTTAGCAGAGAGTAACATATTATCAGATGATCATACACCCGTTTAGCAGGTTGTAACATATTAACAGATGGTTTTTCTTCCATTTAGCATAGGGTAACATATTAACAGATGACCATACTCCGGTTCAGTATATTGTAGTATATTAACAGTTGGTCATACTCCAGTTTAGAAAGTTATAACATATTAACAGATGGTCATACTCTAGCTTTGAAGGTTGTAACATATTAACAGATGGTCATACTCCCGCTTGGCAGGTTGTAGTATATTACTAGATGGTCATACTCCAGTTTAGAAGGTTGTAACATATTAACAGATGTTCATACTCCCGCTTGGCAGGTTGTAGTATATTACTAGTTGTTGTTGTAGGGTTTAACGCCATTTTTCAGCGCAAGATAGGCTAAACATGGCGGCCAGTATAATTTGTGGAGGAAGAACCATGGAAAACCCCGGGAAGAACCACCGACCCACGAGAAGCTACGGGCAGGCTTTCTCACGTACCAACGTTAGCCGAGGCTGAGACTCGAACTCACGCAGACAGAGGTGAGATGGCAGTGATCCGTAACGGTGAGCACTTTAGACCACTCGACCACTCGGGGCCCCAGTATATTACTAGATGGTCATAATACAGTTTAGAAGGCTGTAACATATTAGCAGATGTTCATACTCCCGTTTTGCATGTTGTAGTATATTAACAGATGGTCATACTCCGGTTTAGCAGGTTGTAAAATATTAACAGATGGTCATACGCGCACTTGGCAGGTTGTAACATTAACAGCTGGTCATACTCTCGTTTAGCAGGTTGTAACATATTAACAGATGCAGAATAGCAAGTTTTAGACTATGTTTTATGTAATCTAATACAACGCTGATTAAAGAATAAGGAGTAATTAAATTTAGAAAAATAATGTTTCAACTTTAATGAAGACATCATAACTAAATTTCAGGACTACATATCAGTGTAAGATCAGATTAGATTGTGTTAGTATCATTTTGTTACCAAGTGATATGGTTATGTAAATATGTAGCTGTGTCGGATACAACTGTTTACACAAATCAAAAGACTCTCTTAAACTTGGATTTAACCCACCCATCAATGTCAAGCTAGTGGAAGACTGTGTCCCGAAGACTGATTATCATGTTACAGTAGGATAAGAAGTTTCCAAGGAAATGTTCAGGAATATTTGAAGAAATATCTTTTGTTAAAGATAATCCAACTCCCAGATTAGAAACTGCTTTTGAGGCATTATGAATAAAGTGGTTGTAAATGTTTAAATAGATAAACTACATCCCAGACATTAGCTAGCAATCATTGATTTAACTATATTCAATCACGTTTTGTTTCAAGATATCATACACAACAGATGTTTCACAGACATATATCATTTAAATTAAGCAAATTAGGCTTATCCAAATATTTTGTCAACTTATATATTGAAAGTGCTTAAAATGTATGATTTATACTGATTTTAAAATTTGATTACATGTTTTATAACGAGAAATAATTATAGGTAGAGAAATAGCTAACTGTCCAGCACTTGGAGGAAGCAACTACCTGATCAAATTAATTGAGAAAGATGGATCTTAAAAAGAAACAAATTAAATGCAAAAGTATGAAAGAATCACCGAAACAAAGTGTCAAACGTGACCACTTAAATGAGAGACACAAAGAACTGAGATTGGTGACACGGTACTTGAACAACCTGAATGATGCATTTGCTCTATACAAACTCCGTATAGTGCTATGGGCAGACTTAATTTTAATGACTTTGATGGTAAGGCAAACCTTGATAAACCAATACAGTCAAAACAGAATGATTCAGTCGGCCTTCTAATGTACACAAAATATAGGAGGACATATTTATTGCGTTTTGATGGGTGTCTTAGTGTAAGATAGAAGCATATATTCATTGCAATTTGATGGTTGTCGTTGTGCTTAATGCTTGCAGATTTTGTACAAAATGGGTCTCCAACATTTCTTTACGTAGGTACATAGAGTAAGGTAAATATATGATTTCACGAGCAAGAAAAACATACCAGAAAGATATAAATACCTCAGCCAAACAAAATATTATATCGCATACACCACTAGCAACATTAGACATGAGTTCAGCTTCCATAGAACAATTTTAAAGTCATCTGATGTTTCTGGTCTTTTCCAAATCATTGTTTGTGATAGGTCGTCATTTTCTTATATTTCTCTCTCTCTCTCTCTCTCTCTCTCTCTCTCTCTCTCTCTCTCTCTGGCCTCTTTGGGTCATCAACCTTTGGCTTGCAGACTGTGCTTACTTTCCATTGCAGTCAGGTATGGAGGTATTTTCTTTTCCTTCAGGAATAAAAACATATTACCTAACCTAAATACGTTTCAGGTTTGTCTTCTCCTGGGATCAACAAGAACCCGACTTTTTCACATCAGATATTGTCTTTCGTAATTCAACGGACCTAGCTAAATTGATCAGTTTGTATCAACTGAGGCTAGCCGTGTGTTTTATTCAAGACTCGCGCCTCCTTTTGAAGTCGACTCTCCCTCTCCCTTCGTGTCCCTCACTTTCCTATACGCGTCCTTAGATAATTTATCGAGAAATATTATATTTTCGAAGCTAAATTCTGGCTCGCACCAGAAAGTAAGACTGAATAATTTCTCGAGCGGAATTTCGTAAACACCTAAATTCCGTCGTGGAACACACACACTCTCGTTTACCTTAGCCAGTCAGGATTATTCTTTAACCGCTGAAAATCTGTATCACTACCATATAAGTCAGAATAATCCTCTTTAGACCGCCTTTATTCATAACTATTGTGGAAAATATAATTTTATGACACCTTTTATGTTTCAAATGGTCCACGACGTCTTACAATTTCCCCTGGTTTGTTTCAACTCTTTGTCATTTACCACTATTGACCTTGCTTTAACACTGCACTCCTGTCCGGCTCTAACCATTAACCGAGCGAGTCCTAATTAAAATTCAATTCATGCTACAAATAGAGCAGATTCCATCCCCTGCAGTCAAAAATGCATGTCGAGTCTAGTCCATACGTCAAACCTGCCACGCTGACCACGACCGAATACATTGTGAAATTATTCTACAGAAAATATTCTATAAAATTTTGCATCATTACAATAGTTATAAATAATTTAGGTAGAATATTTGTAGAAGACTTCACCATACCTTATGGAAGCAATCACCTGTTTAATTTAATTGACTACAAGATCTATATGACATATCAAGGTTTGTAGTTACCTGATTCAGTCAGAACAACAAGGATTGAACAATGCTTTATGAGTGATAAACTGAGAAAGTTATAATCAAAGGTAGACAATGCAACAATTACTGGTACTCATACAATTTTTAGTGTATGGCAAATGTTTTGAATACTATTGGAGTTTTAGGTACAAACATTTTACCGGTACTGTCCACTGTATCCTTGTTGCTTTCTCGCAATACTTGTAAAATGCGCTGAAGTGATACTTCGGAATAAATTGTTCATTCGGGACAATACAAAGATGTAATTATTTGATTTCATGATTACATTACGAGAGAGAGAGAGAGACAGAGAGACAGAGAGAGAGAGAGAGACAGAGAGAGAGATTTGTTTCTCTTAAAATGTGTTTCGACATGAAGATTAAAAAAGTGACATAGAGCAGTTTTTTCTAATCCATAAAAGAAGAAAGCTACTATGGAAGCTCTGCCAAATAGTATTTATTCAATGGGATACCCAAAGGAGAAAAGAATGTGTTACATTGATGAGACACAAAATATAACGAACTCACTAACAGACGTTTAAAAAACATTTACTCTCATAATCATTGTGTCAGGGTTAATATATGGAGTTTGCATGACAAGCATTTGTATGGTACTGGTCAAGAAATAAGTTAATGTTCAAACAGGTATCAAATATCAAAGAAACAGAAAAGAACACGTACTCACAAAGTCGTGTCTGGCGTTCAGCTAAATATTCAAAACACAGCTAAAGTCAATTATGTTTAGGCACGAATAAATTCACAAATAATTTTATATCTTTTTCAGATTTTGAACATAACTATCCAAGTCTAGTAAATAATTTTCATCTTGAGCTAAAGGCTAGTCTTGAAAATAGTCAGATGAATGAAGTACAAACTCCATATTTACCTCGACAATGAAACCATTTACTAAATTAACAGTATAATTGAGTAAACGTTTCTATTTACTTTAATATCGCCTTTATTTGCGCATCGTTATAAAATTTAATAGTTCGATCTTGTGGAAATATTATCACCGCAGAAGTCCAAGCGTGCTCATTGTGGTCAACGATATGTATCGGAGCTCCTTTCGATTTATATTTCGATTAGTATAATACCTCTCCTGTTCTTGTTTTTACTCTTATTGGGAACTTTAGTGTTTTTGATAACTTAGCAATATCATTTATTATAGCTCCTTTATCCTTGACTGATTCAGCCCATTTGTTTATTTTTCACGTCGTAGATCTCTTAGTTTATTTCCATGTATCGCGTTTGTGAAGTGTTCCGTTACTCGCTCGGCCACACAATTTAATGTCAGTGACGATAATTTCATTGGTTTGAGATCATTAACGTTTGGTTTGCAATTCAGCGGATATATTGCATAAATAACTGCAGTTACAGGATACGCTCGCTCATAATAAGACTTGTCAATACCAGTCAACATTCCTGGTTTGGAATTTTTATTTAACGTAAAAAAATTTCATTATGAAGGACAGGGTCACGTTTGTCACGGATTATCCAAGTATCGTCTACCGCTGCAATAAATTTTACTCTGAAAAAAGATCTTTGTTGAGATGATCAATAATCGCCGCCGCTCTTTTGTCGTTCATTGTAACATCGATAACATTTTTATTGTTAATAATTTTAAATGTAGACCACGTATGAGATGCACCATCGTCACTAAATTCTTTCTTGGCGTCACGAATAATTTTGATCAAAGTTTTCGTCGGATCAACCAGAGCTCGCCTCGGCAAGTCAGTAGTTCTTCTGTCAAGATCGAATCTGGATTTAAGAAACTTCGTTTCTCAAGGCTCCATTTTAGATAATCTCTCAAATTTCTCCATGTCATAATTAAGACAAATATAAATTTATATATATATATATATATATATATATATATATATATATATATATATATATATATATATATATATATATATATATATATATAATGATTCAAACAAAACGTAAATGCAGTTGGTTAAAGATAGGTTCTGAAACTCCATGGGACAAAGCCTGCGGGAATGAATTCTGCAGACTTCATTTACAAAGTGTATGGAGAAGAAGTTATGGACCAAAATCGTGTTTACGATGTGTTGTTGGGGTTAGAGAAGGAACGCAGTTATGTGTGCAATGTGGTGGTAACAATTTAGAGAGCTGAAGCGATATTATGATAAAAAAGTAACAATCTTGACAGCGTCCCTGATTCTGAAGGGGATAAATTTATAAGAAATGTAAAAGATTATCTATCTAGATTTAGACATATTATTATTTAGACAAATAATATTATTATATAAAATGGAGCAAAATGAGTTTGTGAGTATCATAACGAATTACGAAGCACACCGTGATGGTGTAATTAGAAATTATTGACTCAAAAAAAAAAAAAAAAAAAACAGTTGGTAATATCACTAATACTGGTTAACTCATAAAACGTAGTTATGAGTGCAATGTGGTGATAAAAGATACAGAGAGCTGAAGCTATATTATGATACTAAGGGAAATAAACATTATCTTTCTCATAAATTTATTTACGAGTGTCATCATGGATTAACCGAAGACGATCTTGTGATCAATCATATTAATAATCAGAAAATTGATAATCATTTATCTAATTTACGCGCTATCACACAAAGCCAGGACAGTTTTTTTGGAAATACTGGCAAACATTCGAAAATTGTAAGACTTGTTAAGTCTGTAAATACAGAAACTGGTGAAGAAATGACATTTCAATCAATGAATTCAGTTGGAAAATATTATGATATCTGCCAGCGCTCGGTTCAGCATGTCGCAGATAATATTACTAAATCGGCGTTTTCAAGAAAGCATAAACAGAAAAAAGTTTTCATTATTGTTGAAGGAAGATATTTACTAATTACTATTTATTTATTTAATTTTTTATTTATATTGTACATAGCGAAATCTGATGTTGTTCTCGTTGGTGTGACAAATTTCAACATTATTGAAGGGAGATACCTCTATCAAGGATACGTTATGTGATTAGAGTTATCTCCCTGTATTTTATTCACTTATTAATAAATTATATTTTTTGGGTTGGTTTACTCCCAGTCGTGTTGCTGAATATAACCAAATCGTTATTTCAAAGCAATACAAACACAAAATAACATTTCGGTGTCTTACTTCAGGGTATAATTATATTGTAAGACAGAGAAATTCTACGTCAATTACGGTCATTTGACTAATATGATCCTTGATTTTCAAAGTAAATAACTCTGATAGTCTGTAATCAAGTCAGTCAAGTTTACTTACTGATGAGCAATGTTTCTTTGGTTGTTTTTATAAGAAACACTATCCTTATTTTGCTGAATCTGTGAGGTTTTCTGCCTAATCTATATTTTTTCAGCGAATCTGATTAAGAAAAACTGTGCAGCTTATAGAATTAAGCTAATGATGAGCTGTGATAGATTTAAATCAAATAAATATGTTGTGCCGTCCTTAAGATAGGTCAATTAAGTTAATATGGTTCTGTGATAGAATTAAATCAAACAAATATGTTGTTTCGTCCTTAGATCTAAGATTGTATATATTTCGTGCTCTCTGAACTTTCTAGAATGTCATATGGCAATCTAGGTGTTCACACGGAACTTTTATGTCCTTAGAGCTAAGATTGTATATATTTCGTGCCCTCTGAACTTTCTATAATGGTCTTTGGCAATCTAGGTGTTCAAAAGGGTGTTGTGTGGTGTAAATGTTTTTTATTTTAAATATATATATATATATATATATATATATATATATATATATATATATATATATATATAATATACTGTATAATGAATTATGAAAATATGAACACTATTATTTATGAAATTAAAAAATTAAAACGTGACGGCATAAAAATATCAGATGAACTTAATCCTGAAAAAATTATTTATGATTTTGAATCTTTATAAGAACGTAAAGTTGAAGATAGATATATATTACCATTATAATACAAGTTTATTAACTTCATCCAGTAAGCTATGTTTCAATCGTTGATTATGGTCAAAGAAAGAGAAGTTAAAAATTTCGTATTTTTCTCAAGCTCAATCGAAAAATTTAGATCGGAATTATCTCACGAAGACGAGATAAAAAAAGACTATTAACACTCGTATAAGACAATTAAGAAAGAGTATGTCTGCAAGTAACTCTGTTACTGCTGAAACGATCCATCGTGAAAGTATTGACAACGTCACTGAAAATGAAAGTTATGGTAACTGAATATTTGTTCTGAAATATTTGTTCAGATTTATTTTTATTCAGATTATAATATTTTTTCCTTATTTTCTTTGACAAATCAAAGACTTTTAGTCAAAATTCATCGTTTGTTAACTGATTTTAGTCGATTTGTCAAAGAAAATCAGTAAAATTACAGAATTTCGTCGGGTCAAACCTCGAGCGATTCTCTAAATGATTTATCGATAAATCGATATGATACGGTCAAAAGTGATGGTTTTTTATATATAAATTATGTCTCATTTTGATTGTTTTTTTAAGCCAAATTAGAAGAATTTATCGATTTATCGATACATCACTTAAAGAATCGCTTGAGCTTTCACTCAATCACATTACGAAATCTGAGAGATTTTCATTATTTTCTAGTACCATATATAATACGTCTTGACTTGTTAATAATTAGGAAATCTGACAGATTTTCTTTGACAAGTTTATACAAAAATAATAATCATCTGAATAAAATAAATCTGATTCGTTGAGGTTGAAAATGGTAAAAAAATCTATGATTTTACGTAGATATTTATATTAAGAAATTCTCCACGTAAATCAATTAAGTATCCGGATTGGTCAGTAAGTTTAAAATGTATTCACGATAATAGATTATTATGACACCGTTGATAAACAGGATTGATCGGTTCTTGTACAATCGGGGATCCCGGAGGTACTTGCGGTGTAAATGATTTTTCAAGATCTATTTGATAGCTGCCATCAATAGCATCACAAACAAGACTGACTGCGATCGTTGATGTTATATTTACAATTCCTGGTGAAATATGACGCCCGCCTCTTTATCGATCATTGTTATGCTTGAGAATAACTGAAGGTGGAGCTATCTTTCTCCATGACTCAACAATTTTGGGAAAGTTTTCATTAATAAGATGACTGAGTGATTTGTTTTAGTCCGTTAGTTCTAAATTCTGATATTATAAAGTTTAATAAATCTGCTTCAACTATTTTATAATCATTAATATATATTTGCCTAATGGTTGTTTTTTATTTCCTATATCGTAAGTACTAGCATTTATTACGTCAATAATAGTTTGATTAGCAAACTCAAGGTCTGACACAATTTGATTTAAATGTTATATTATTTCAATGATTTTCTTATTTAGATCGTTATTAGGATACTCCAGAATATACTTTTTAAATAATTGCACTAATGCTGTGGACATGGTTGTATGTTCAGTTTTAATTCCATTAGCCAATATTTTGGGACCTTCTTCATAAACAAAATAATCATCAGTTTTTTCTATCAACATCTACTACTGATATCGGTGTTGTTGGAAATCTTTTACCATCATCAGTAATTGATTTAACTGAGGCTAAAGGAAGTAATTTATCATTATTATATGCAATATACCCACCCAAGCCAGTCCATGGATAATAATTTCGATATTTTGGAACATTTATAAACATTTTTTCGTTGGTGGAAAAATCATTTCGTCGTGGTTCTGTTGGTTCTTTATGTTCGGGTGGAATTTCAGGCCATCCTAACACACTTCTGATTGATGATTGAAATATCAACGGCATGATCTTGCGAATATATTTCAATCGCGGATGATAAAGCTGGTTCATGGACAGTGATAGCTATTTTTGATTCTTTTCCAGTTTTTCATTTTATTCTGCGTTGAAATTCATCATTGATTTGTTCGATTTGATAACTGCCTGAAGGTACGCCGACAGCTTGCCAATCTGGAGTTCATCTTGTTTATATTTATTTGCAAATGCAAGCGAATTATAAACCTGTAACGATAAACATACATCATTATATCTATAATGTTGTGTTGTAACATGTTGAAGGCTCATTATTTAATTAGGTGGGGAATTTAGTTACTAATTCAAGACAACAATAATAAATCAAGCCGAGTATTTTTCTTCCGATTCCACAGTAAATGTTTCCTTGTCCTTTTAATCTAACATCACTAGCATAGATCCACATAACGGAGTCATTGGATGACGCCGTGAAATTGTAGTAGATATTGTAAATGTTGTAACACCAAGTTCTGAGAGCCAGTAAATACTAGTAACCTCAGCGCGATGTTTAATGGTTTTATTGAGTGGTGACCATAATGCTTGGTCAGACGCTACTGGATATATATATATATATATATATATATATATATATATATATATATATATATATATATATACCATGTTGATAATCTACTTGTGGGGAATTTTAATCAGACTAATTTTTTTAACGGTATCAGGAATTCCACTTATAACATCGTCTAGATTTGTCCAATATCGTCGATATTACTCTGCGCTATCGTGATTAACTATGAAACTGATTTAGGATCTCCGATAACACCAAGTCGTTTATTAATCGTTTCAATGTATGACATAGCTGTTTTAATATCGCCGAGTTTTATGTTAATATCAATGAGTTTCACGTCAACAGTCACAACACATCTCCAAAATATTCCTCAGCGATTTCATAGATTTTTCTACAATTTCTAAGAAGATATTTACATGAACGTCATACTCAGCTCGTAGTGTGGTTAATTTAGTATCTACGTTATTGTAGTTATTGTCTACATAATTTTTGTTGCTGCATCTTCATCAGATGTTGGATCTCTTAAAACAACTATTTTATTTCCATTCATGCTGAGTTCACCTGTTATTGTATCACTGGTAGATCGTAAACGATTATCAACACTTTTTTACAATTTCATTTCTAATAGTTGCGATTGATATATACGAGTCCTTGATTTTACCGCTTTCAGTAAATACTGGAATATTATCCGTAGCTTCGAGAACTCGTCTAACTATGTCATTCCATTTGATATTACTCATCTTCGAAACATCATTAATTATCCTGAAAAAACAACAACCTCATCTGGATCAACTCAGAAAGATTCATAATATCAGCAAGTTCATCTTTAGTCGCGTAATTCGACAGATCAATGCCATCGATTTTTTCCTTGCCCTTAGTGGTACCACTAAAAGCAGATCTTCTATAAATATATACCATTATATTGTAAGATCTATTTAAATCACGATTTGAAAATCGTGCGATTTTAAAATCACGCACTTGTATAATCGTGCACGACCTTTTGAGGTGCCCTTGACGGTGTCATTGATTTAGCGTTATGTACAGAAATTACTTCACGGCCGCATATTGGCGTATCTGTTAGAGTTTGATGTTGAATACCAGATGGGCGTTGAAAACGCCCTCACTGTGTGAGGATTTTTTATTGTGTTTACGTAACTTACAAATTATTTTGGTGGAGCCAACCCATACGAATCAAAATAAACAATTCCACCTGGATCAATCGCATATGCAACCCAATGAGTGCCTTGACGAGAGATTAATGATACCGGTTTCAATACTACTGGGTCGTTCTGGTAATTAATCACGCATAAAAACACCTCTAAATTTTTTATGTTTAATTTGTTAGTAGCATTAAGTAAATCAAAATTGACATTTGTGAAAAACTATCGTTTTTTTTGCTAACGAAATGTTCCTGTAAGCCTCAGGCAACGTCCGTATCTTGTTTATGGTAATCATAGGCCGCTTCCCCTTTTTAATCATTTTCCTGTTACTTTCTTTAATGCCATTCCAACAGCGGCTCCAACAGCAATAAGTGCAGCTGTTTTTGCAACAGCTGGAGATGCAGTGGTAATTAACGCTGGTATAGCTGCAAGAAGTGGAAATATACCACCTGTTTTAATTGAGTCTTTAATCGCACCCGCAGAGAGACCAAGTTTAACGCCTGCTTTTGATTGTTTAGCGCTATTGAAATGCTTAAGTTGACGTTCTGATGATGATAATTTATTGTCACCACCTGTGATTTGATCTCGCTTAAGTGATATTTTCATTCCGCAGTTCTTTGCTGGATTTGACTGAAGTTTTTCAATCTGACCAAGAGTCAGACTGACACTGACATGATGATATGACATTATAACATCATAAGTGATCTAATTACACATCATTAAATCGATGTTACACATCATTTTGTAAACGATGTTACACATTTTCCACTGGGACATCAATAACTCTCATTCATTCACCAACACTTTAAAGTAACAGCAACTGCTCTATAATTAGGAACAACATCAGCGTATATATTTACTTGAGCTCGAAAGCGAATATCAACGACAGATTGTCTAGGTAAATCCAGATGTTCCAGCGAAAAGTAATAAGTCAGATATAGATTTGTAAAGTCTAGCTTAGATATTTGCAAACCAGTATCTATATTTTGATCACGTCCCATAAATGTCATTAACCGATTACATTCACGTGCTACATGATTTAATTCAAAAATTAATAATATATCTTCAGCTGGTTCTTGATGTCCATTTATCCTCAGTGAAAGTTCAGAAACCCCAGGTTTGTCAAATATCATTAGACTTTCTTCTTGCGAGTTTATTCGTTCAGTATTTTGAAAAACAATGAAAATTTGCCTTGGCGCAGAAACACCTTGCTGAGATGCTATATGCCACGTAAAAACACCATTAACGGTATCTTGATCACTGTCTGTAGTTGTCGTTAACCACGATAATACTGATTTACCACCTGAATTCATAAAAGAGAGTAATTTTTCTTCTTCGGCAATCGTTGGGGTTCTTATCGGCATCCACAACGAAAGTTTTGTTAGTAATACTTTACCAGCATCAACGCCAACACATTCTAGCCAGATAGCATCATCGTCAGTAGCCTTTCTTACAAGTACAACCGTATGCTTGGCTCCGAAAATAACCTTTCTAACATTTCTGCAAAATCCAAAAATACGTGACAGTGGAATTGCGCATGAAAATCTTTTATTACCTCTTAACATTGATTGACGTGTTGGAAAACCTAAGCTGAAGCGTGCATTGAAGTTGATCATTACAGGTTGTGAATTAACATCAGCCCTGCTGTCAGCCGTTCTTGGTCGTCCTCTAATATAATGTCGGTTGTCAGGAAAGTCTAAAGTGTCTTTAGTAAACATCATTGACGGGCCAGCTGATCTTGCATAATCATCAGAATATGTTGCTAGACCTATTATTGTTGTAGCAACATCGACGTCGTTTTGAACATTTTCAATCTTTTTTCCATCAATCATGTATGTAGCACTGTCAAACAACGCCATGATGCCGTTATTAACGAAACTAATTCTATCATTGGCATTATATTCTGTATTATCATTTTTCAAAGGTTCTCCTTCTACTTCAGTGAATGCTTCAGCGGGTAAAAAATACCTGTCTTTATCTTGAACTTGTAATTCGACTAGTCCACGCTGATTTGGTTGTCGTGCGTCATAAGAATAATACTGATAATCACGTACAGATTCATCCTTAAGAACTGGCGCATCCATGTCAAGTGCGGGATTGGATATACGCTTGAACATTTTATTATAATTGCCATGATCTAAATCATGGACGTCTAACACGAAGACCACTTCTGGACATTCCACTTCCTGAAATAAGACTTGAAGTTATATTTTTTCTGCTTCATCACCCAGCTCTGATAGTTTTTTTTAAATTTGCAGCTTGATTTATTATCATACAGACATTTGCAGACATAATTTCAGTGCTGGCTAGTTTCACTGGTTGTGGTTTTCGTCGTATTAATCGTGCTAGTCTTTCTTTGATTGCCGAAAACACTTTACCGGCAACATTACCAGTTGCGCCAGGAATTTTCTCACGAACAAGATCAATTTATTTCATTCCTAGTTCTTTTGCAATCGGTATTGCTTTTGGGGCTATCCTAGCAAATAAACCTTTAAAAACATGGCCGAGTCCATCACCGTAAACTGCTTCGTAAGTTGGTAATCGCGAATTTACTACCCTGCCCATGATCGGTCCACGTTGAGCATTATGTATGATCATTTTATTTGTTATTAATTTATCTAATCGCAGCGATCTCAATCGCTATAATAATCATCAGTAATTCCATCGATGAGAGATCGATAAGCATTAATGTTCATGATGCCGCCGGTAAATAATCGCCGACAAATATCAGATAGTTCATTAATGATTTCCGGAGAATTATTTCCTGCGCGTTTTCCTCCAATCAGAATTTCTAATCTATCTACGTCAGAAAGAACATTGTTAGGACAAGCGCCAAGACCACTTCCACCTGATGTAATCAGGGAAGAAAGACCACTTCCAGTTGCTCCTTTTTCCTCACTTGTTTTATCTGCGTTTTCTTCCATTCTCTTTAGACTGATTTTAATCCTGCTTTTGCTTCTTCAAGTTGATGCTTTGATTTTTCTTCTTTTAGTATCCTTCCTTGCTTTACTTGTTCAATGTGCTCATATACTGTATTGTCAAAGAGGTCAAAACTATGAATATCTTGCTCAGATCTGATTTACGGAGTATTAGTAGAGATGCGATACATGTCCCTAATCCAATCGACAGATCTCATCGCTTTAACGTATTCGGGTCTTACATACTTATCTCTTGTATGATATCCAAACATGGCAATGTCAAGTAAATGGTCTGGGTCTTTGATAGCGGCAATACCTTCGGACGTGAATTTATTCATGATGTTGACTCTAACTCTTGGCAGTTGTGGTACTTTGGTTGTTGTTGAGGAGGTTGCTGGGGTGGTGGACGGCGGCCAGTAATATCAGCAGGTAATGTCACAAGAGTTTTTTGAACCGCCTCAGTTGCTGTAAGAATTATCTTGGTTGGTTCGACAATTGGTTTAAATAATTGTTTTGAACCTTCTGCAAATTCAATCTGAGCTTCTTGACGTTCTTGTAATTTTCGCCTGACAGAATCACCCACAGGAAAAAAAATTCTTTATTGCTTCATGTCTCTCTCGAGCTAATCGAGCTGTGTAAGATTCCTTAGCTGGTGGCATTATTTTGTCATCAATGATTTAATTATAGCAGCAGAGAGGGTGCGAACTCAGTGAAACGTCCGGTGCGTAAACACACGCGCATACTTTTAAAAAAAAACACCTACAAAACAACAAAAATAAAGTAACAAAAAAACTAACCTTATTCGAGAAACTCTCGGTAAGTTAAAGGCTTCGGTTTGACGTTATTGACATTTTTTTCTTCCATTTTCGTAGAAAGTTTTATTTTTCATCATTGGACTTTCCAGCAAATGGTCTGTTCACCCTCTCTGCTGCTTCCTGAGGGACCTAATAAATGACATTGACCTTTTGTACTCACTATCATTTTTTTTTTATATAGCTTATCATGATTATCAAAGTCTGCGACCGTGTATTTTGAAAGGAGTAATCAGTAAAACAAACAACATAGATCCTGGTCTGCAAGCGCGTTATGATACTGTAGATCAGGATCTTTGTTTTATTCGACTTGTAAGTTAGTACATACATTGCTTACTGAAGTAAGCCATCGTACGTCTGTCAATGCTATTGACATATGTAGCTTGACCTAAATTATGGATTTTTCATATTTTTTTTTAAAAGCTTTTTTCTCTGTATGCTCTATATTTATATTAGCAAAAAGCATACCCTCTGTATACTAAGATTAAAACTACTTCTCAGTACAGCTAATTTGACCTCATATTAGTAGCGACATTGCTTCGTGATCAGTACAATAAATTAGTGATTTGCAGTAGGATTAATATTAAAAAGTAGATAGAGATAATTCAAGTGTACAAAAGCAGCTTTTCCATCATAATATGGTGTACTTAAATACACTTTTATATTACGTGTATTCATTAATGTGCGAGAAAAATAGTTATTACTACAGAAAAGAAAAGGCTATATACCTTTGTTGTACAAAGGTACGGTCGATTCTCTGTCAACAGTTGACATGTAGGGTATTGACCTTTATCCAGGTCAGTTGCTGGGTACGAACAAACAATAACAAGTGAATACTTCTGTGTTTGTGTGTGTGTGTGTGTGTGTGTGTGTTATTTGGATGTTGACGTAGCTTTAATATTTTTAGTCATATCGCTACTATTAACAACAGTATGGCAGTCTATAGTGATATTTACCACTGGGGCAACATGCCGCAGACATGTAGCATCATGCCCCACCCAATCACATTATCCTGGCATCAGACGACTAGTCCTAACACTAACCTGTTAATAATGAACACCTATCGAGGAAGCTGTTACCATTTTTATTCTTTGGTATGACTCGGCAGGGTGTGTGTTTCTGTTTTAATATTTGATATACTAGTTTTGTAGTCGTCGTACTATACGGCCAATGTTACAATAATACATTCAAAATAATAATAAAAACATGCACAGCTTTTAACTGTTCTTGAGAGATTTTATATTTTACAAATCCGGCAAAAAGGCTTAAGAAACACGTTTATTTAAAAAACAAAAACGTGCGATTTGTTTGTTCATTGAAGTTAAATACAACACAAAAATATAAATATCACCTTCGTGAAATACATTTTCAATACCTCTTAGAGGAATGAAAACGATGCACTAAAACGCAGAACGCGAAATTGGAATGTATATCTGAGATCATGAACGATGGACGACGATATTATAGTTAAAATACAAACGCAGCAAATGGATGGGAAGCAGCGCATAAAATTTCAAACTCAAGTGGACTGCACATACAGCGCAAACGAAATGCAGATTTGGTAATTTAAGAATGATACAGAACTTCCAGTTTCAGGGTCATGGAAAAGATAGTTTTTCAAAAATAAGAACAACGATTAGTAAGGAAATAATTCAAAGTGAAAACGGTATAACATAAAATTCAAATATATCCGTCTCGAAATGTAACTAAATATCACGTGCCGCACTGAGAAGTGTCGTATAATAACACCAACTATAAACGTCATCCTTGGAAGCCAAGAGTGCAGCTATCTGAGAGTAAGAGCTTAATTTACATTTACACATATATGGGAATTTAACGTTGAATTTTAACACAATACCATTCGTGTATATTTGACTCGCTTTATAAACTCGTACTGAATTAACACTCATGGACAATATTCAAGGCATTTCATAAAGAAGGAATTTTCTTAGCAAATGGTGATTTGTTTCCTTGGGATAGAGATTTCAAAGAGATGAAAAAAAAATCACGTGGAAAAAAGCTCGAGTCCTATTTTAAAAAACAGAAGAAGAAAAAAACCGGGGTGGTGAATGGAGATATTGCTCAACAAATATTCCCGGAATCTAACCTGGTATCACAGAAATGTGGGAGTTGTTGAGAAATATGTCTTTTATCCAGGCCATATGTTATCTCAGGTCACATTACACGTAGAGCAATATCGCTGTTCTTTCATTCAAGTCACCTGTAATCTCCGACAGATCTCACTGCACCTGCTAGATCCTTCATACAGTGTCGTGTAAGCAGAACAGATGAGATCATTCGAAGTGCCATAAATAAGATACTCCCCCACCACCACCAGTGTTCTGCGGAATCATACAGTTCCGTAAATAATGCATAAAAATAAAGATATATGTGATCATATTTAAATTATTATACCTAGTAATGTCAGTAGTGAATGGGGTCGGATTAGCGACAATGGGAATTAGCATTACAGAGACCCTTGGGTCCGATTAGCGACAAGGGAAATTTAACATGGAGAAAAATCGTGGGTCCGATTAGCGACAAGAGAAATTAACATTAAAAAATATCGTGGGTCTGTCTAGCGACAAGGGAAATTTAACATGGAGAAAAAAAAAATAATCGTGGGTCCGATTAGCGACAAGGGAAATTTAACATGGACAAAAAAAAAAAAAAAATCTTGGGTCTGATTAGTGTCAAGGGAAATGGAACATGGGATTTTTTTTTTAAAAAAAAAAGGGTAGGCAATTATAAAGGCTATCTCTTTTCGAGATATATGGCTGGCCCTGAAAAGGGCCTTTGGTTTATGTTAATATGCCCTTAACATAAAGGGCATTTGCGACATCTTGTCCTCAAACTTCGTCTTACAGCAGGGCCATACATCAGAGTCCTCTTGAGGCAACCTTGTCTCCCTATATAGACTCTTCTTATCCACAGGCTGCTGCTGGTCCTGTGGACAACGGTCCACTTGGATCGGACATACATGAGCATGTCCGTCCTGAACATCATTGTTGACACAAGGGTTGAAGATTCAACGTCGGTCCACATGTTGAGGCTCCGAGAATAGGTGAATCAATGCAGTGAACTGCGCTTATTTATAGGGACAGAAAGGATTGAAACGGATTGAGTTCATTCACCAATCCGAACACGCGTTACAGAATTCAGTCAGCCCGCATCCAATCCGAAGAGAGCAGTCTGTGACGTCACGTAGTCAATATAGATTCGCTAGCGCTTGTGTGCAGTCAATCTATGCGACAGTGATTCAACATGACGGAAACTCAGAAAACGATTCAATGAGGTGCACCAGCAGGGGAGACCACCCAAGGGAACCCGGACTTACTTTCAGAAGAGGTGAATTGGGATTTTGTGGATTTTCTCTCCTCGCAAGAATTTGTTCCGGAACCTGTGTTACCTTCTTCATTACCGCAAGTGGAAAATTTTAGACAGAGACAGAAAGAAGAATTGGAGAAATTTATACAACGACAAAAGGAAGCCGAACAAGTTTTTCTCCTACAGCAACAGCAGCAAGAAGAAGAGGTAAGAAAAAAACAACAGCAGCAACAGCAAGAAGAAGTAGCAGCAGCAAAGAAACAAGAGGGTGAAAATCAAACGGTCACGGTACTGTTGGACATTTTAGCGGAGTTAAGAAGTCTGAAACAAATGTATCAGACTTCTTTATCACGACCGAAGAGAATACGACCTTCCCGAGCTAAACACGTCAACCCTGTGACTAAGCCTACCGTACCACCCTTAGTGATTTCAACCCAATCATCATCAACATTACGCAGTTCAGAAGTAGGCCTTGGCCGTGGCAAAGGCATAAGGCAGTTAAAGTTGATTGGTTGAACTCACCCCTGCACCTAAATAATAAAAGGCCCTTTTCAGGGCCAGCCACATTTCTCGAAAAGATATACAATTTCAAATTGCCAATGACTCAAAAAAAAAAAAAACCCACCCATTTTACCCTTATAGTACGTGTTTGTGTATGAGTGCGTGAGTGTACGTTCTTATTTAAATATCATAACTCAAAGACACTTACCTTTTTATACCTAATTTATTCTTTTCTCCATTTTTTTTTACAATCCAATTCACAATTCACCAACACTTTAATTAAAAGTTCATTGACTTCTTCTTTCTCCTTATTTAGTCTCTCTGTTTTTTTAATTTCTTCACCGTCACACTCTTTTCCTCTTCTTCTTCCTCCTCGCTTTCTTCCCTTCTTCTTTTTTTCTCCTGTTTCTTTTTCTTCACCTGTCTTCTTTCTTCCTCAGAAGAATCCCTCTCTTCCTCTGAAGAATCCCTCTCTTTTTCTTCTGAAGAATTCCTCTTTTCTTCTGACTCCTCTTGTTTCTTTTTGGGGCAATCTGGAGACCAATGTCCTTTTTCTTTACAATAATAACAGGTATCTTGACTTTTGTCCTTTTTAGCCCCTGTTTTTGTTCTTTTTTGACGGTCTGGACATTCTGAAGACCAATGCCCTTTCTTCTGACAGATATAGCAAGTATCCTGACTTTTATCTCGAAAGGAAGGAGAGTAGTCCGTAGGGTGGTCTGAAGAGAATTTTCTAATAACCCCTCGCAAAGCTCTGACGAAACGTTCAATTTGGTTAGTCTCTTCCATCGTTGTGCTCGGCTTGAGAGTGAAATGAATAGTGAAAGAACAAGACACACACCCTTTTATATACGCTGGTCTGCCATGACTATAAATTAGTCTATGGTGTTTGAACTTGAGTCATTTGACGTTTTTCACTCAAGATGAAACGAGCCCATTCATTCGAGAGGAAAGAAAAAGAAAGTAAGAGGCAGAAACGTGATCTATCGCCTCGTACCAGGGCTGAAATCTTGGCACAAATTCATGCCAGTGATTTTGAAGAGGACATGAGTGAACCAGAATCCGAACCCTCTAAACCAAGTTCGTCACCCTTACTCAACCCTGAAAAATACTATTCCATTCGAGAGACGGAAAAGCGCTCCTCTAGAAAATTTAGAACCACGGCTTACACCTACACGGTGAAGTTTAAAGATTTCAAGTCCGACGTACCGTTGGAGAAAGCAGAAGGGTTCATCACCGAGATGTGGGATTCTTTGCTCACTTCACTCAAGCGACAATGTCAACCCAAAGAAGACGATCGCTTGACACTATCCATCGATCACGACGGTTTGAAATCCCCTGTTTGGATCGAGTTTAGCAGACCCGCAGAACTAACCCCTTCCAAAATCATGGACAAGATTCAACACGTACAACAATCTAATGACCAGTTTGACATCACCGATGGTAAAGCCACACTGAAAATGGCTCACGTCTCTCTTCCTCAAGGGACTGGACAACGCAATAAGGTGTTATTGGTGAACGAACTTCGCAGTACCAAAAAGAGCCTCGTCCAAATTCACAACCCTCAAGACCAGATGTGTTTAGCCCGTGCCATCGTGGTGGGACGAACCTATGCCAACAAGAACGACACGGTAGAATGGAAAAGAACCTGGAAAACGATTCAACGATCCGATCGAGCCAAACAACGAAACGAAGCAGAACTCCTGTTGCAACAAGCTGGACTGCCCAAAGACACACCCTGTGGCATTCCTGAGATGCAAAAATTGCAAGATGCCCTAGCTCCACGATACACCTTGAAAGTGCACCCTCAAGAAGTGCGCGGACCTCTGTTGTTTCGAGGTCAAAACTTTAAGGACGGAAAATACATTCATGTCTATTATCACGATGAACATTTCGATACCATTACCAGTATCACTGGATTCCTGGGATATGTTTATTATTGTGAGAAATGTGACTATGGTTATAATAATCGAGAGCAACACAAACATTGTGGATCGAAATGCTCAGGATGTTTGGCTTCTTCACCCTGTCTGAGCGAAGAACCAGTGCCTTGTTCAACTTGTCTGCGCACGTTTGTCAGCCCTACCTGTTACCAACAACATCTGAAAACGCAAGGTTCACAGCAGAAATGTGCTTGTCAACTCCTGAGATTGTGCCCTACGTGTAGACAAGGCATACGTACCAATAGTACCAAGGCACACATATGTTCAGGAAAGAAAAAATGTCACATTTGTCATCACATCGTGGACTTGAAACACCAATGCTACGTGCAAAAATACCAACCCCCACCAGAGAAAGAGGATGGTCACAAGAAGAAAAGCAATTTCATCTTTTTCGATTTCGAATGCATGCAAGAGACTGGCATTCACATTCCTAATTTCTGCGTGGCTCATCGAGCGTGCGAGAAGTGCATTCAAGAACCTATCTTCAGTTATTGCCCTCACTGCAGCAAGATTCCTGGAGGGCGTGAAAAAATCTTTCGGGGACCGAACACGCTAGCCGATTTTGCCCAATGGGTCTTAGACCCCGTCGACAAGACGTGGAGCCAAGAGGACATCAAACGTTACGGAGATTGTCATCGGCATGCCACGGTGATGGCTCACAATTTCTCCGGATACGATGGACAGTTTCTTCTCAGATACTATACGGAACAAGGCACCGAGCGTCCTAAAGTGACTTTGAACGGAGCCAAAATCATTTTCATGCAAGTGGGACAAGTACAGTTTAAAGATTCGATGAGCTATTTGGCCATGCCTTTGAGTCGAATGCCTAAAACGTTTGGAATGACAGAAATGGCTAAAGGGTACTTTCCACACTTTTTCAATACGGAAGCCAATCAACATGCCGTTCTACCCCATTTACCTGAGGCTCACTATTACGACCCCGACAACATGCGTACCGAACAACGAGAAGCTTTCTACGCTTGGTACCAGATTCACGCCTCGGACCCCTTCGACTTTCTGGAAGAAATGTTAAAGTATTGTCGTTCCGACGTGGAAATTTTACGACGTTGCTGTGGAAAATTTCGAGAACTGTTCATGGAACACGGAGGGGTCGATCCTTTGAAAGAAGCTTGCACCATTGCCAAAGCGTGTTCCTTAGTGTATCGACAACGATTCATGCCTGAAAACACCGTGGCTGTCATCAGTCCTCAAACGACCCACTTTGTCAAACGTCAATACTCGGTCAAAGCCCTACGTTGGTTACATTACTTGTGCGACAAGGAAGACAAGTGGATTCAGCATGCCCGCAACGGAGGAGGCGAAAAGACCATCGGAACGTATTCGGTCGATGGTTGGGACTTAGAAAACCCCAAGATCGTGTACGAGTTTAACGGTTGCTTATTTCACGGATGTCCCGTCTGTTACCCTCACCGTAGCACTAAAAATCAGTTTTTGCAACGAACCATGGAAGACTTGTACCAGGACACTTGTCAGCGACGCCTAAAGTTAGAACAGCAAGGATACCAAGTGGTGGAAATGTGGGAACACGAGTACGATCACCGTATGAAAACCGATCCCGAGTTTAAACGCCTCGTGGAAAGTTACCAGTTCATGGACCCGCTGAACCCGAGGGATAGTTTGTACGGAGGAAGGACCAATGCCACCTGTTTGCTGTACTAAGCCGACGAAGAGAAAGGAGAAGAAATCAAATACTTGGACGTGTGTTCGCTGTATCCCTACGTGTGCAAATATTGTCGCTTTCCTGTAGGGCACCCGCAATTGCTGACGGAACACATCGACCTGAAAAACATTCGACAATACGAAGGCTTGATCAATTGCAAAGTTTTGCCTCCCACGAACCTATACCATCCCGTCTTACCTCACCATTGTCAAGGCAAACTGATGTTTCCCTTGTGCCGTACTTGTGCCGAAACGTGCAACCAAGACCAACCTTGTCAGCACAGCCAGGAAGAACGGGCCTTGACGGGAACCTGGGTCAGCGTAGAATTGTTCAAAGCTCTGGACATGGGATACCAACTGTTAGAAGTGTACGAAATTTGCCACTTTCCCAAGACACAACAATACCGCAAGGGTGACCCCACTCAGAAAGGCATTTTCGCCGACTACGTGGATGCCTTTTTGAAACTGAAGCAAGAAGCCAGCGGCTATCCTTCCTGGTGTCACACTCCCGAAGACCAAATACAATTCAAAGAGAAATACTACGAACAAGAAGGCATCTCTTTAGACCACATCGAGAAAAACGAAGGCAGGCGGTCGTTTGCCAAAGTGATGTTAAATTGCTTGTGGGGTAAAATGGCACAACGCCCGTGTTTACCCAAGACGGAATATTTGACAGAACCTTCCCGCTACTTCCAGATGATTCACGACAAAACCAAATACATCAAACACGTGGACGTCATTCGTGAGGATTTGATCTTGGTCAATTACGAAGAAGATCTGGACTTTGTACAAGACGACCCTTTTGGAAATGTCATCATTGCGGCTTACGTGACAGCCCATGCTCGCTTAAAATTGTACGAAGCTTTAGAACTGTTAGGGGAACGCGTCCTGTACTTTGACATCACCCGATTCAACATCACCCTAACATCGAAGGAGACCGTTTAGGAGCCTGGACAGACGAGCATCCCGACGACAAGATTCTAAGTTTCGTCAGTGGCGGTCCCAAAAATTACGGCTACGAATACAGGGACAAACAAGGAGAAGGGCACACGACGTGCAAAGTGAAAGGACTGACTCTGAATTATCGTACCAGTCGTGTGGTCAACTTTGGGGTAATGAAAGAAGCCTTGCAATCGGGAGAGGATGGAAACTTTAAAGTGACCACTCACCAACCGAACAAGATTGTACGTTTACCCACTCACCACATCGTCAGTCGACCCCTGGAAAAAATTTATCAAATCGTGTACCAGAAGCGAGTGAGACTTCCCAATCATTTCACCTTACCGTACGGTCACGTCGGTATTGGTCTGTATATAAAAAAAGGAACCCTAGGCAAGATCGATAGTTCATTGTGACTACCAAGACCGAGCGAACAAGATGAATACTTTCAGAGAAACACAGAACAAGTTGTTTAGAAGGGCACAGTTCAAGTGTGAGGCTTCGGAAGTGGAATGCGATTGTGAGCCTTGCGATGGGTACGATGCTGTACCTTGTGACCTGAGCGATGCCGTAAAGCATCATGGGAACTTTAGTGCCCCTACCCCTATCATGGAAAGTGATGCTGTGCGTGTCAAACCTGTGGGATGCGAAAGTGATGCCGCTCGTTCTCTTGGACATTTTACTGGGTTTCGTTTTAAAGGGGAATGTTCACCTTCACGTCTACCCCCCTACGGATGTCATCCAGCCCTGAGCAAACTCATACCCATGTCACTCAACCCTCATCGAAACGAACCTGTGAAAGACGAATATTCGTTCCCTGTGCGTTTGTCGGAATACTGCGACTTTGAAAATCGTCTTCAATCGTTCAAAGGAAAATGGCCTAAGTATCTGGGAGGACCGACCCCCGAAGAATTAGCCAGAGCCGGATTTTTCTACTTGGGCGAAGGAGATAAAGTCAAGTGCTTCAGTTGCGGTGTGTCACTTCACCACTGGGAACCGCAAGATTCGGCCTACGTAGAACATGCTCGATGGTCACCGAATTGTCATTACTTACCCTTAGTGGGACCGAGACATTGAAGTAACTTCTTACCATAATAATCTGTTCATGGATACTTTACAAGAGAACATTTGTGCTTTGCCTGTGGAGTTGAGAGAACGCATTTATCGAGAACTGGTCAAAATACAAGTGAAACATAAAGAACAATTGCATCCGTTACGTCACCGGTGTTTGAACCACTGGTACCTGAAGGCTATACAAGGATTGATTCAACTGAAAGTGTTCCATCGGACAGACATTGATCAACGATCCTCTAGTTTTAAAAAGGATTGGTTTGGTATGGACGATTGTAGTTACATCATTGTAAACGTACTGCATCGAATTCCAGAGGAAGAGTTAACGAATTACCAACATCTTGAACACAATGTCAACTTAGTGAAAGAGGAAACTTCTGAACGAATTGTAATGTGTAGATTAGTGACTCAACGATTTAAATTCGACACTGAAGTGAAACCATGTTTGTGCAAAGAGTACATTTCTTGTGTCAGACCAAAGAGGATTTAGTATGACCTATTCATGGATACTTTGCTAGAGAACATTCGTGCTTTGCCTGTGGAGTTGAGAGAACGCATTTACCGAGAGCTGGTGAAAATACAAGTGAAACGTAAAGAACAATTGCATCCGTTACGTCACCAGATCTTTAACCACTGGTACCTGAAGGGTATAAGAGAACTGATTCGTCAGAAATTGTTTCAGTGGTCAGACCTTGTTCAATACTTCCAGGCCCCCGATGATTCACGTGTTGATCATTTTGGTTACTTCGAGATTCACCTAGAGCAACCCCTTGAGGAAGACGAGGTAAAGGATTACCAACATTTGTTACGTGGAATCTACTTAGCGGAAGAGGAAACTTCTAATCGAACTCTGACGTTTCGGTTACAGTATGCAAGATTTACATTCCCAACTGGAGAACGAAGATCACTGGCTAGAAAGTACGTGTATTCTTTTCGAAACAAAGAGACTATAAAAACAGGCAGCTATGCCACGACTTATGTCGTATGTAATCCAACAGATTCCGTGGAAGGAACTCAATGACCATATTCAAACCGTGGATCATTACCATCGATTATTACAAGAACTTTATCCATTCAATTTGGGACGACAAGTGGTGTGTGTCTTAGTGACTTGTTTTCTGGGATTTCGTTTACCAGCCGATTCTTTGTGGACTCTTTACGATCAGTACTTACCACCTCCATGGCCTTAAATGGTCACGAAAAACTCCTTTTGCTCAAAGCATTGCGTTTTCATCTGGATACTTCTCGACCTCAACAGGAAAAAAAGATTCGTCAACTTTTAGCTACCCAAGACGTGTATGACGATGTGTGTGTAGCTTGTGACTTACACCCTCATTGGACAGATGTTCGTGACTGGAAAAAGGGGGGTTTTGAGGCTTGGACCCAAGAAGTGGCCCAGTATGCACAAGAGTTGTTCAAGGAAAAAAGTTACTTTTCAACCTGTGTTAGTGACGGTGCCAGAAGAACCCGTCACCGAGAACAACCACTCGCTTCAGGACAGGACTGTCATGGACATTCCTGAAAGGTCATTCCGGGAGGACACTTGTGTGACAATACCTCATGTAGAGACTGTAAGAACATTACACACCGTCCCTAGGACATCTTGGTTACCCAAAACATGTTGTACAGACACTTGTTTATATTCCACTTTGATCGCTTTGCTGTATTTTATATTCCTGTACATCACTATTTGGGTTGTATGTATTTTTGTCTTTCGTGTTCATATTTGAAACATTCAATAAACGTGTTCTGAAAAAGTATATAAACTCTTGTCTTGTTTGCTTTTTCGTGTCACAAGTGACATTTCTCATACCATGGCTACCTCTGCTGTCTCTGCTCCCTCTTCCTCTACTGTCAAAGTCATCGACGAACACTTAGATCGTGCCAGTTGGGAGGCTTTGTATCTTCGCCATCCCTTTAACATGCTCATTGCTGGACCTAGCGGTTCAGGCAAAACCGAATTCGTCAAACGTTTGATCGAACATAAACATCATTTGATCGATCGGCCCCCTCAACGGATCGTGTGGTGTTACAAAGAGTGGCAATCGGCGTACAGCCTCTTGCGAGAAAGTCAAGGCGATTCCATCGTGTTTGTGGAAGGCATTCCTAAAGAAGACGACGGCATCGTCTCTGACTCCCGTCAAACCCATTTGGTCATTTTCGACGACATGTTAGGAGAAGACGAAGAAGAAATTAAATTGTGGTTCACGCGCAAAGGGCATCACCGTAATGCCAGTGTCATTTACATCACCCAAAATTTGTTTCAACAAAGTAAAGCCCATCGCACCATCAGTCTCAATGCGCATTACGTGGTCTTGTTTAAAAGCCCTCGAGATAAATCGCAAGTGCAAGTCTTAGCCAAACAGTTAGGAACGCCTTGGCTGACTCAGGCGTACGACGATGCCACTCAAACGCCACACGCCTATTTACTCGTCGATTTGAAACCTACGACTCCCGAGGATTTGCGATTTCGTACCCACTTGTTTCACCACTGGTGCCAAGACGGAGGGCCTGTCCTGTACACGTCTCCGTCCTCGACTTCATTTCACTCCCCATGAAAAAAATCTATAAAAACCTCAGACCCTTTTTCGTCTGTCTCACACAGTGTGAACATGACGTCCCTTCAGTCGCATCTTCCCGTCAAATTGATTCGTGCCTTGTATGGCATCAGTCGAGAAAAAGATCCACAAACACGAGCCCGTGTCTTAGAAGCTAGTCTCAAAGAAGTCTTACGATGGTTCACGGTGACGGCACGTCAATTACTCCAAGGAATCATTCAGATTCCTCATCAAACCAAACGCTTTTTCGATCGAAACAAAGTCGCTTTGGTCCAAATGGCCGATCCCCGCATTGACACTCAAACCAAAAAACAAATCATTTTGAAACCTGGAGGGAGCGGTACTCTAGGAGGGGTCATCATTCGCTCACTCTTAAGATGGGATCCTAATGCCCCCAAAGTTATCCCCAAGACAAAAGTCCAACGAAGCCCCAAGAAGAAAAAGAAAAAGACCAGGTCCCCAAGAAAAATAACTTCTCCAGTGGCAGGACCCTCCTCTTACCAGACACCACCACCCCGGAAAAAGAAAAGAAGCCCCCAGAAAAAGAAACAGAGAAAAAGTCCTCAGAAAAAGAAAAGTCCACAGAAGAAGAAAACTAGTCGCAAGAGAGGCACTTCGGCCAGGACACAACCTTACACTCGCAAACCACGACCTGCCACAGCGTCTCCGGCAGCCTCACGTTTGTCCACTTCTCCGTTGATGTCACCAGGAACTGAAGAGTACTTGGAGACGTTGATTACACCAAGAACTTCTCCGTTGATGACCCCCAAAAGAACTTCCCCAGTGGCAGGACCTTCCCATTTAGCGGCAGTGGCTGCTGCTCACAAAGTACCTTCTCCCAAAATCAAAGTCCATGAAAGATCGGGCATGTTACAAAGTTTACTGGATTTGTCCAAGCAAGAACTGGCTCGATTTAGTCCGTTACGTACCCCTGCACGACGTGTCATGCCTGTCCTCAAACTGATACGCCGTAAAGACAATCAGTGGCGACGCGTTCCAGTATAAAAAAGGCCTGTGACCGAGTAGGGTATCAGTGTTTTTAGGTGCTCCTAAAGACTCAAAGATGTCACCCTCCAGAAAACCCCAAGGAAAGAAAAGGAAAGGACTGCCACCACGTTTAGCCAAACATGGGGACCTGTTATCTGTCCTGTCCAAAGCTTCTCCACCCCTACGAAAAAAACTCATTCAAACAGCCTCCAAAGAGGTCATCGATACCGTGTGCGAATGTTGTTTGAACGTTTTGAAAGGCACGATCCCTTTGTCCAAACACCAGAAACAATGCTTCGGCAAACATCGTCACGTTCTTCGGAAAATGGTTCAAAAGAAAGTTCCCATTCGTCAGAAAAAGAAGATGTTGGTCCAACGTGGAGGCATTTTACCTCTCTTGTTAGGCCCCATACTGAAAGGAGTCTTGGGAACCATGTTGGGAGGACTGGTGGGAGCAAGATAAAAAGGCCCTCGAAAGTCCCAAGATCTCAGAATTCACCCCTGACAACCCCATGGAAGGACGAAAACTAGCTTTAGTGCCTTACAAACGATGGATGGAATACCATCGGTGGCAAGAACAACACACCCCGCATTTACCTCCCAATCCCAATTTGAGCGAGATGTCCCAGTTACAACACGAATTGCAATCCTTGATGGATCGCCAAGATTTGTCCGAAACAGAAAAATCGCAAAAGTACGGTCAACTCTTGCAACGACTGCAACTCTTTCACCAGAAAGCTTTAGACGAAACAGCTCTACCCACTCTGAAAGATTTTAAGACCTTGATGAAAAGTCCAGCACCATCACCAGTACCAGTACCAGTACCAGTGGTCAAGACAGAAAAAGGAAAAGAAGAAGAAGGGTTTCAAACTCCACCAGAAAAAGTACGCAAGTTAACAACACCACCTACCTCCAGAATTGGATGGATTAAAAAGATGATGACCACCCCTTCTTCATCACAAGAGAAAAATAAAGTGAAGACAGAAGTGAAGACAGAAGTGAAACAAGAACCGATATCCCCCGCTCAGACATCCTCCTCTTCGACACCTATTGCCGGTCGCACACGCAAAGCATTGCAATCCAAGAAAATACCCCAAGAGAAAAAGAGTAGCATCCTCCAAGAGTGGGTGTCTTATTAACACACCAACCAACACAAAAAATGGAAAAAGTGTTAGCCAGCATTTACTACGATCCCTCGCATCCTGCAGGTTACGCAGGAGTTCAAAAATTGTATCGTGCTGCCAAAACGCGACTGAAAAGTCTCCGTTTACCTCAAGTGCAACGATGGTTACAAGAACAAGCTACCTACACTTTACACAAACCCATTCGACGCAAGTTTGCCAGAAGTCGCACCCGAGTGGAAGGCATCGATCATCAATGGCAAGCCGATTTAGCCGATGTCTCTCATTTGGCCAGCTACAATCGTGGCTACAAATATTTGTTTTGTGTCATCGACGTCTTTTCCAAATTTGCCTGGGTCGTGCCCTTGACTTCCAAATCGAGCAGCGAGTTAGTGCGAGCCTTACAACGGGTGCTGAAACAAAGCGGTCGTCACCCTCTTCGATGGCAAACGGACAAAGGCACCGAATTTCTAAACCAAGCTTTCCAAAAAGAATTAAAGAAACGTGACATTCATTTTTTTACCACCGAGAATCCCGAAACCAAAGCCAGCATCGTGGAACGTTTTCAACGTACTTTGAAAGAACGCATGTGGAAATATTTTACGCATCATCACACTCTGAAGTACATCGACATCTTACCGCACCTGGTGCAAGCGTACAACCAATCTTACCATCGAAGCATCGGACGTGCCCCGCAAGACGTGACTCCCGACAACGAAGTGCTGGTGTTTGAGCGCCTGTTCGGTACGTCCCCGACGAGGGCTGTCCCCAAGAAAAGTGGAGAGTTGGTCGTAGGAGATTGGGTACGCATTGGCAAAACCAAACGCACTTTCGACAAAGGTTACTTACCTAACTGGACCACCGAATTGTTTCGCGTCACTGGACGAGTGCATGGCCGTCATCCTGCCGTCTATAAATTGGAAGACATGAACGGAGAAGTACTCAAAGGAACGTTTTATTTGCCCGAGTTACAACGTGTCACCAAAAAAGAAGACGACGTGTACGACATCGAAAGCATTCTCGAAAGCAGAACCCGTAAAGTGGGAAACGACGTGTCAAAGAAGTCAAAGTACGTTGGAAAGGATATCCACCCAGTTTCGATTCTTGGATCGACGCTTCGCAAGTCATCGACTATAAAAAGAAGAAGTGACCATCATGCCCTTTCACTCAGCAGACGCAGCTACGTCGACCACTCCTTCTTCCCCTAGTTCTTCTGTGCAAGATTTACAAAAACAACCCTTGTGGGTGTGGTGTGGAGAACGTGTGCCTAAAACGCAAATCGTCTTTTTCTGCCAAATCTTCGTGGTGTATTGTGTCATCGGGGCAGCCATTGCCAATTTGAGTTTGCAACAAGGAGACAAACAATTGTGGACCATTTTATTGAGCAGTTGCATCGGTTACCTGCTTCCCAATCCCTCCCTGAAATTCTCCTCGAACGGGAACGTTGTGTCCAGTGCCAGTGCCAGTCACCACTCCAACAACCACAACCAGAACCCCATTTTGGGCGGAGACACGCCTCTGACGTCCAGTAATATCCCCTCGGACAGCCACAGAACTCTGGAATTATGAGTCACGAAAACCAATTTTACTTAACCTTACCCAGTGACAGTTCCATGGAGGTGTTTCCCAATAACACGTTGTGCTGTTACACGGCCAAATTACCTCAAGCCATCCAGTTAGATCACGAAGCCCATTGGGAAGTGGCTTTGGTAGAAATGATTCACCCTACACAAATCCAAAACATCACCGAAAAGCAAAACACTTTTGAGGTGGAAATCCTGAACGAACAATTACAAAAGACCATGAATGACATCGAGTTTTCAGGGGACACAAGACCAGCCAGCAATCCACCCTTCAAAATCTACACCTTCAAAATTCCGGCAGGGTTTTATTTTAGTGGCCAACATTTGGTGGACACTATTGCGGACAGGTTCGAGTTCGCCTTTGGCAAAGTCCTGAACAAACCTACTAAACGTGTCACCCTGGAGTACCATAAAGTGGCTCGTCGCTTACTGATGAAATTTCAGGATACTCAACTGGTGTCCTTCAGGTTCAATGGTAGTTTGTTTGAAATTTTGGGTGGATATTCAACAATGGTCGCAAACAATTGGAGCCCCAGGATCAACAGTAATATGGATTTTTACAAAGCTTTTGGAAAACCGGTAGAACTGAACCAAGGACTGAATTTGATCTTCGTGTACTCCGATGTGGTGGAGTACAACGTAGTGGGACACACCTCTGTGCCGTTACTGCGTGTCATTCCTTTCAAAGTGGATAGTACCACAACCAGTGACCAGGAAGGTGGAAACACTTACCACGTCCACCGCGAATTTGTCCATCCTCACTATTTACCGGTCAGCAAGTCGTATTTGGACACGGTCAACATTACTATAAAAGGAGATTTGGGACAAAATATTCCATTCACCAAAGGAAAAGTCACGGTGAAACTCCATTTTCGAAAACGGTTCTCTCACGACTCGTAAGTAAGTCATGTATCCAGTGTACCGAGGGGTGGCTCAGCAGCGAGGACACGGTTTAGGAGACATGTTAAAATCGGCCTTTCGTTCGGTGGCCCCGGTGTTGAAACCGATGGTGACACGCGGATTGCACGCCTTGAAAGATGCGGCACTGACGCAAGGCAAAGAATTTCTCCAAAATGTCATCATCGACAAACAAAACCCTAAAGAAGCCTTCATGAGGGCAGGCAAAAATGTCTTGCTGCAAACGGGCAAAGACATTTTAGGCCGACGAGACACACCTATAAATGCCCTGCACGCTACCGAGTCAGGCATTCAGCAAGGACAAGGCAGAAAGAGACGACGAAGAAAACACCCTTTCACCAGACTTCAAGCGAGAAAGGCCAAGAAAAGAAGAACCGTTCGAGACTTAGACGTTTTCGATTATTGAGAAAGAACAGAACAAAAAATGATGCACCGAGAGTCTTGCGCTTGTTCCAAGACGGAACTGGATCTGTTTGCCATGCCCCCCACCATGATGACGATGCAAGAATCCCAGTGGGTGGAATTTCATCCCGTCTCCTCATTGACAGCCTCAGCTCCCATCGAGTTTGAAATCAAAGGACAGCCCGAAGATTACATCGATCTGAATAGCAGTTACTTGTACTTGAAAGTCAAAGTTATCGAAGATGACAATTCGCCCCTAGAAAGTACAGATGTAATAGCTCCCGTCAACAATTTCATGCATTCCTTGTTTAGCGGAGTGGACTTGTACTTGAATAACAAACTGGTCAGCAGCAGCATGGATACTTACCCTTATCGAGCGTACCTGGAAAATCTCTTGACGTGCGGAATAGACGCCAAGAACACTCATCTCGATGCCTGTGTGGTATGGGAAGCTGACGATGCTAACGAGTTTGAAACAACCGAAACTGATACAAAGGATAAAACTAAATCATACAATGAGGGATTTACAGAACGAAGAAACAGAATCATAGAAAACAAAAGTTTAGAACTGATGGATCGTTTGCATTTGGACATGTGGTTACAAGAGAAATATTTGCTGAACGGGGTGGATGTTCGCCTGAGACTGAATCGTAGCAGTGCCGCTTTCCATTTGATAGGTACTGACGCTTGCAAAACTGTCATCGAGGAAGCCAGGCTCTACGTACGACGCGTAGAAGTGTTACCTAAAGTGGGTAACGACATCAGTCAAACATTGAGCAGAACAACCGCCAAGTATCCGATCCGACGCGTGGAAGTGAAAACCTTCACCATTCCCAAGGGACAGCGATCCATGATCCAAGATCATCTGTTCCAAGGACAGTTACCCAAACGTTTGATTGTTGGTATGGTCGAGAATACAGCCTTCAACGGAGATTTAGGTAAAAATCCTTTTAACTTTCATCACTTTGGCGTGTCCAAGATCGAAGTCAGTCGCGATGTCAAGACCTTGTGTACCCGACCTTTCGAACCCGACTTTGATCCCAAAAAAATGAATTACTTGAGATCGTACTTGTCCCTGTACGAAGCCACGGGTCAGTTAGGAACCAACACCAGTCACGGTATTACGTACAAAGATTATGCAGGAGGCTATGCTTTGTGGGCTTTCGATTTCACTCCAGACCAAGGCAGCGACGAGGGACATTTCCACCCTATAAAATCTGGCCAGATTCGTGTGGAAATTCAGTTTGCAAACCGAACCCCTGATGTAACGGTGAACGTCATCCTGTATGCAGAATTTGACAATACCATAGAAATCAACAGTTTGAGAGAAGTCATTCTAGATTACTAGAAACCATGGAAGACTGTTATCCCTCTTTACCTAGTGGAGAAACTTTGGACATGAAATATGAGGAGACTGTGGAAAAAGAAGAAGTGATCATGATGAAGTCGAGATGGCCAGAACAAGAAGCCCATTTAGTCTCCTGTTTTGCCAAACACTTGGTCGACAAAATGACGGAATTGATCAAGAAAAATTGTTATGGATGTCAAAACGATCATCCCAGTCAAATTCAACACGATAAATGCTTGATGTTAAGTCAAGAAGAAAAATTGGACGAGTATCTGGACGAAGCTTGGAGTCTCATCTCGAACAAAGACGTGTTGCACCAGTGGTATAAAGACTTGCGTGAACATTCTTGTCCACCATTAACCACTCAAGAGATACATCGCATCGAAACTCTCCTGAATCAGAGTGAGGAAACAGAACGAATAACCGTTTATTCGTCAGACATTTTCAAGCAAAAAGTCAGGATCGAATTGACGACGTATTATTACCTGTGAAGAAGAAAACAAACACAAATGGATACCTGGGAACTTTATTACCTTTTGAACCACAGTTCGTATACGGCTTCTTGGAATCCTGTCGTCTGTGCTAAAGATGAACTCCCTCATCGCAAACCTAAAGACCATCAAGCTTACGTGATCAACACGGACGACAGTCATCTCCCAGGAACCCACTGGGTAGCCGTCTACTTTCCTCAAGAAGGATGTGTGGAATATTTCGATTCGTACGGATTGCCCCCTTTGGAAGACGATATCATCGACTTTATGAGAAGAAATGCTCAAACCACCCGATTCAATAATGTGAAATTACAAGGCACAGATTCCTTGGTGTGTGGACAGTACTGTGTGTATTTTCTGCATCATCGCAGCCTGGGCTATTCCTTAGAACATTTAGTAACTCATTTCGATCCTCGTTCTTCTGCTAGAAACGATGTGAAAGTAGATCGATGGTTTTGTGACCATTATGCTTATCTTTTGTCTCAAGCTAGGAAACGTAGTGTCCATCAATGGCCTAATGATTTCCAACAGTGGAAATCACAATTTCATTCACAACGTTGTCAGCCCTGTTCAAAGTAAATTGTAGATTGAGAAAAAAATGTTTGTGATTTGAAAAAAATTGTTAGATGTTATAGTGTTGGATTATTGTTAAAAATGTTAGAAATGTTGTTGTTTAGTGTTAAGTGATTTTTGAATAAAAAAAATGTTGTGTTTGGAAAAAATGCCTTTGTCTTTTGTTTAGCTATAAGAATATTGGATTGATGCTCTTTCATTTCTTACTATCCCTCTCATGACACTCACTAAACGTTGCGGCTCGAAAACCGTGTGGGGATGTTTTCCTTCACGTCCGCGCTTTGACTTTAAGAACCGGGGGTTGTTTCAAGTCTAACCATCCATTGTCGACTCATCCTCCTACGAAGATGTGCTCCAAACTAGCTAAGCTCAACGAAGCCTACGTGAATTTGCATAGGGTCAGACACAGTCTGATACCGAAGCCAGAAGAAATAGAGAATGTGAGAATGCTAAAAATCACTGAAGACCTGATAGAAGAGCTCTTCAGAGAAGAAGTGAACAGGGAGAAAGAAGAATGGACAGAGAAGTACAGACTTCAGAGACAGCAACAACAGCAGCAACAGCAGCAGCAACAACAACAACAACAACAACAGCAGCAACCTGAACCTGACAGAGGCTTTGTTGATTGCCGTATCGACACCAAAGAGTTCTTCTTCTCTTTCCGAAGAAGCAGACCTATCGCCAGAAAGTCTATCCTCTGAGGACATCGCATTCTTAGAAACTAAAAAAAGAATGCCATAGCAAAACAAAAAAACAGCCCTTTTCAGGGCTACCCAATACTCTAGAAAAGAAATAACGATCGATTTGCCAATGTGTGTAGGTAGAGTAGTGTGAAAATAAACACTAACTCTTTCTTAAAAAATGTGAGGGTATGTGTTAGTGTGTTTGTTAGTAAGTGATAAAGTAGGTTAGTGTGGATAGTAGATTAAAATGATGTTTGTTTTTTTGGGCTGTTTGAGGTGTATATTTGGGGTTAGATTGCTTTGCTTATGTGGATAGTCTATTGAAGTGATTTATAAAAAATTTTACAATAGTGATGAGTAGCATAAAAAAGTGAGTGAGTGTTTCTTTTAGGTCCGCGCATTGCTGTTTTTTTTTTTGGTCACGATCTAGGTAAGATCAATTTTATGTTTTTAGGGGGATGTTTTCCATCACGTCCGCGCTTTCACTATAAATTGAAACTCACTGGGCAGTCTAGTTACCCTTGTTGATTGATCAACACCAAAAATGAACACGAGACTGGAGAAACTGTTGGAACTTCATGTGCATCTGGAATATGCCAGGCGCATATTAAATGAACTGGCCGCGGAAGCCATTGTCGAGGAGGGAAGGATAAGAGAGGAGGAAAGAAGAAACAAAGAAGAGGAGGAGAGAAGATATAAAGAAGAAGAAGAGGAAAGAAGATACAAAGAGGAGGAGAGAAGATACAAAGAAGAGGAGGAGGAAAAGGAGAGAAGAAAAAATTTCAGAATCCCAGAGAGCGAAAATTGGGATTCTGAAGCGACATATCCTGCCTCTGCTCTCTCCCCCCAAAAGGTAAAAAGTAACTGGGGGATAAGATGTGTATGTGGTGCCAGGCCTGGAAGGTGCCACCATTAACCAGGTGTCCATGAAGTTCCAAACAAAACAGCCCTTTTCAGGGCTACCCAATACTCTAGAAAAGAAATAACGATCGATTTGCCAATGTGTGTAGGTAGAGTAGTGTGAATATAAACACTAACTCTTTATTAATAGTGGAAATGTATGCGTTTGTGTTTGTAAATGATGAAGTAAGTTTGTGTGTTAGTGTTTGTAAATGATGAAGTAAGTTTGCGTGAATAGTAGATTATGGGTTTATTTATTGATTCTTAGCGTATGTAGAGAGTATAGTTAGGGTTATATTATATGAAATGAGAAAGTAGGGGGATGTTTTCCTTCACGTACGCGCGATGTTGGGTCATGATCTAGGTAAGAACCAGTTCATGTTTTTAGGGGGATGTTTTCCTTCACGTTCGCGCTTTCACTATAAGAACCCACAGTGTTCGTTGTTCAAACCATTCTGCAAAGAATAAAAAGAAGATGGCGTCAAACCAAATGGACAAAATACAAACCTTACAAGACGTTTTAGACAACTTAGGAATAATGGAACAGAGGCTAATAAGACTCGTTGAAGACCATTATTCCTATAGTCCCCATCGTGTAAAGATGGAAATTAACAACTTAAAAAAAGCAAAGGAGAAGATTAGTGGTGTGATGAAGGAAATAAAGGAGGAGAAGGAGGATGAAGAGGAAAAGGTAAGAATAAGAACATGGAACGAAAAAATTGAAAAAGAAGAAGAAAATGAGAAGACGAAGAAAGAAGAGGAGGAAGAGAAGAAAGAAGAGGAGGAGAAAAAAAAGAAGAAAAAGAGTGTAGGTGAGAAAATAAGAAGTTGGTGGAGGAAAAGAAGAAATTAGAAGCAGAAGAAGAAGAAAACCCAAAGGCCCTTTTCAGGGCCAGCCATATATCTCGAAAAGAGATAGCCTTTATAATTGCCTACCCTTTTTTTTTTAAAAAAAAAATCCCATGTTCCATTTCCCTTGACACTAATCAGACCCAAGATTTTTTTTTTTTTTGTCCATGTTAAATTTCCCTTGTCGCTAATCGGACCCACGATTATTTTTTTTTCTCCATGTTAAATTTCCCTTGTCGCTAGACAGACCCACGATATTTTTTAATGTTAATTTCCCTTGTCGCTAATCGGACCCACGATTTTTCTCCATGTTAAATTTCCCTTGTCGCTAATCGGACCCAAGGGTCTCTGTAATGCTAATTCCCATTGTCGCTAATCCGACCCCATTCACTACTAATGTCTGATTCTAAGAATTTAACGTGCGGGACTAGTGGCAAAATGGACGGAGGTGACAATCGTATTATCAGATCAGCCGCGTCGGCAACCTTGGTGTGCCTTCAGGCAATGCGCTTTACTCCGGTTACCTTTGTCGTGCAATAAAACACCAATCCTAACCAAAGTGAATAGCATGACTTTACACTACGTACGCTCCTTTACGTGTACACGCTAAATGGTGGAATAGACCGGGATGCAGCGCTGTAACATTGCGTCGCATGATGAATTAATCAAAATCTATATTTTGTTCTTTGTTTGCGTCCATTTGACACATGCTATCCACCATGACTACTAGTACATATCGACATTTAGCGCTATCTGTTCGGAGGGCGAACTATTTCCACCGTGTTATGGTAGTTTATGTACGACCTCTCTTCAAGTTAGATACATGTAAGTATATTTGGAAATTAGTATTTAATGTTGAATTTATTAAGCACTGATCATAGGCTGAAGTGGTCGATCCAGATCAACTTGACAGTAAGCTTCGGTGTTATGAATGGCACGTAGTGTCGCCAAAGAAAATACGGTTGCCTGAAACATCGAAATGCGCTCAAAAACCAAATTACACAGCAATTTTGATGTGAATTAAATACCTTTTACCAATTTCTAGCACGTCATGTAACTACGTCACTTGATCGTGCATGATTTTACTTGATTTTACAAGTATAAATGACGAATGGTAAATTTAAACTATGTAATTACGTCACTTGATCGTACTTGATTTTACAAGTATAAATGACGAATGGTAAATTTAAAATATGTAATTACGTCACTCGATCGTACTTGATTTTACAAGCATAAGTGACTAATGGTAAATTTAAAATATGTAATTACGTCACTTGATCGTACTTGATTTTACAAGTGTAAATGCGAATGGTAAATTTAAAATAGTACATGAAAGAGTGAGATTATGATTGAGAGAACCCAGAAGATGTATTTACATGCTTAAGGTCTTTTTGTCACATTATTTTGTGTTTTAGATTAAAATAAAACTTAACTGCGGTTCATCGAATCACCTGAACGATGTAATCACCGGAACGGATGATGCAAGTCAGTTTAATTCGTCTTTGTTTCTTTTTAAGTAGATTAAGTGACTGCACACCCTAAGCCGTAGAGAGCGATCACGGGCCCTGGATAAGAACCACCCGGGCCTCTCCTAGTTCTTGTTCAAACAAAATTTTTCTTTTATTAAATTAAAAAGTATTGTTCTTCCCGGGCCACCTTACAGGCCCGGGCACCGGAGATATATCCATGTCCCCCCCCCCCCCCTTCCGTCGGCCCTGTGTGCACCCATGATTTTCCACCGTTTAATCACATTTCTTATTCAGCCTATGACAAAAATGACACAAACGGTACCTTTTGCTCAATACTAAATACTACTGATCACAATGATCAGCGATTTAAATAACTGATCCATGTCAGTTTGATAGCAAATTTTGTGTCATGAATGACACGCGGTGTTGCCGTAGAAAATAAATTGCTCAAACGAAATTAAGACCTAAATTAAATGAAATTAAGACCTAAATTCATTTCGTCTGCAGCTATTGAAAACAACAACAATTAGCAACAAAAAGCAAGCGTTTTATGTTGTTTTCATCTTCAGATAAATCATTCCTTACTTTTATCCAGTGAAATATATGCGAAAAGGCCATTCTGTAGAATACTTAGCAAACCCATGAAATTCCAATTTGTAGCATGCAACCCGGTCTAGATCTAACCATGGACTCTCTTATACTGATGTAACATCTAGACTTTCTCAGATTTGTGTATCCTCCCTATATCTTTTCCCGACAGTGACATATTACACGAGTGGCCGAGTGGTCTAAAGCGCTCTCCGTTACGGTTCACTGCCATCTCACCTGTCTGTGTGGGTTCGATTCTCGGATTCGGCCAATGTGGGTATGTGAGAAAGCTTACAAGTAGCTTCTCGTGGGTCGGTGGTTCTTTCCGGGGTTTTCTCGGGTTCTTCCTCCACCATTAATACTGGCCGCCATGTATAGCCTATCGTGTGCTTACAAATGGCGTTAAACCATACAACAACAGCAACAACAATCTTTTCCAAGATCACAAGTTCATTAACCTTACATCTAAAGCCTATAATAATATCACTCCATAAAGAACACGCACCACCCTGCCTTATTCCTACAGGTAAGACCTTGACGCTGATATTTATGTTTTGGGCGTCAGGGTCTTAACAGCCTAACTAACAGCACTGTGTAGTGTGCTTAGACGTGACTAACGTCAAATTTTTAGGAATATTTCACACAACTGGCAACTAAGATAACCGCGCTTTTCTATAAAGTCATAATGTTTTAGTCATACTTTACTTACTCTGATGTCTTTTCTCTAATAAATTCAAATTCTCACAAAAGAAATGGACCTGTTTTAAAGTTTCGTTGGTCTACATTTCAGTAGACTGGAAAGCGATGAAAGCCGGGAATGCCGAAATCGGGTTAAGTTGAAATATTATTATTTAACCATACAACCATACAACAACAGCAACAACAATCTTTTCCAAGATCACAAGGTCATTAACCTTACATCTAAAGCCTATAATAATATCACTCCGTAAAGAACACGCACCACCCTGCCTTATTCCTACAGGTAAGACCTTGACGCTGGTATTTATGTTTTGGGCGTCAGGGTCTTAACAGCCTAACAGCACTGTGCAGTGTGTTTAGACGTGACTAACATCGTAACGAAAGTCAAATTTTTAGGAATATTTCACACAACTGGCAACTAAGATAACCGCGCTTTTATATATAGTAAAGTCATAATGTTTTAGTCAGACTTTACTTAAACTGATGTCCTTTCTCTAATAAATTCAAATTCTCACAAAAGAAATGGACCTGTTTTAAAGTTTCGTTGGTTTGCCCCTATATCCACACTTTTCGCGGTATGTCACATCACTGAGATGTTTAATAACTTGAAATGGTCCCTTCCACCAAGACTGCAATTTACTTGAAAGTCCTGTTTTCCTTTGTGGAGTGTACACCCAATCCAAATCACCTGGTTTGAACTGTTCCCATTTCAATCGACTGTCGTAGAATCTCTTCTGGCGTAACATACTTTTATTAAAGCGGTTCCTTGCAAATCGATGAGCAAAACGCATTGTTTCCGAAAGATTTTCAACCCAGGTATTTCGAGAATATGCATCTGGAGGCCGTCCAAATTGAATATCGAGTGGAACGGTCACTTCCATACTGTAACGTCGTCCTCTTAGTAAGAAGGGTAGTTAATTGGGTTTGGCTGGCGTTATCTAGAGGATGACCTCCCTCGATATTATAGCCCGGCGGGAGTGAAAGAAGAATGGAATTTTAACAGAGAACTGAGCAAGAATACTGGGAAGAAACAAAACAATACGAGCCCCCTTTTTGACAAGAAAATAACAAATTTAATCAGAACAAATTAATAACGGCAATTCCAATTCAAGTTAGATTATATAAATATATTTTAACAGGTGTGTCCAATTTGGATTTATTTCATCATCGTAACGAGAGGTGAAAAGAGCGCAATGTCCACGATTGATTGCATCCCCTTCCTGTCTGACCGTATATCAACGTCTCCTAGTTCCCCCTTCCTAAGCTCTATGTTCTGCCCCTTCATGGACTTCCAGGTCCCTTTATTTTGACTTCGTCCTTCTTTCTTTCAACGTACTTATGACTCCAGACTGTCTCGTCTTTCTCTCAGAAAGCTGTTCCTTAAAGGACAAATTTACCCCATAAGTCTGTATACCCCACTTTATAGATGTACATACAATTCACTTACGTTATTCAGAGCATGTTGCTATCGACACATCCCGTAAATTCTGACTTAGTACGGTAGGACATTGACCTCGCTTCCAATAGCAAGTCTTAAATTACCACGTGAACATCTACCAAATCTTACCGTAATAATTTACATATGCTACTACATGTTCGATTACTTTTGCATGAAATTCAAAAAAAATGTAACTCACGGCATTCCTTAACCTACAGGATTATCCAAACATTAGAAAATCGGATATTATTAGGTAATTATCGTTAACTCACGATGATCTATATCGTCCTAACAACAAAGGAAGTTATTTCATATAAACATATGAAATCCTACCCATGTGAACATTTGGGTCGCATGCAATCAATTGTACCACTGAACTAATAGCTGTATAATTAAAAGGTAAATGGCATAACAATTCTATCAACAATACTTTCCATGAAATTGAATAAAAAAAATTGCATAATAACTCTAGCATCAGCAGCAGGGGGGGGGGCGAATCGGACATTTTGTCCAATCGTCATTTGGCTTAATTAATACTTTCTGCACTCAGCGGATCCGGTGTCATCAGCGCCCGGTAAAAAAAAACGACGTCGTCGTCGGGGGGGGGGGGGTCGTCCAATCGTCATTTGGTTTAATTAATACTTTCTGCGCGCCGATCCCAGCGTCGTCAGCGTCCGGTAAAAAAGCGCGACGACCGCGTCGATGTCATTGCCCCCCCCCCCCCCCGCTGCTAAGGGGCTATTTACAATGATCTTACAAACAGAGTGATCACTAACTCCTCCTCTTGTAGATCAATTAGGTTATTTGACTGATCGGTAAGTCTAAAATTAATTCTCGTTAAAAACCGATTATGGCATCGCATATAGACCGGATTAATTGGGCTCTCAACGATTAAGAATCCGGGAGGGGCTGTTGGTGAAAATGAATAAAGGATATACCCCTGTTGAGCTTGATTTGATTGCTTGGTATCTACCTGGTAACTCCCTTCAATAACATCGCACACTAGATTGATTGCTATCACCGATGCGATATTTACGTTGTATGGGGCAATATGCCTACCACCCTCTCCGTTATCGTGTCTGAGGATAGTTGATGGACCGAAAAAATCATTAAGAGACTTTCTTAGTTCTGGCGCGTTGTATCCTGGAAACTTGAAATCGGGTAAATCGGCTTCTGTGATATTATACTCGGTTAGGAATTTTTGTTTATTATCATCGCTGTTATCGGATATTATTTTAACGATTCGTTCATTGATATATTCCATGTCTGATATAAGTTGATTTAACACCTCAACGTGTTTTTGTGCTTTTGTTTTCCGTAGTTGTTCTAGTTGCAATCGGTAATTACGATTAATCTCGATAAAAAAACTATCGATATCATTTAAATTAACTGTGACAATGACGAGCGATTCAGGAGTTTTCTTATACATAAAATACCATGCAATGGTATTCCTGTCTTGAAATATAAACCTGCTGGGTAATAACGTGTTTTTCATAATAGACAAATCATCTCGATAACTGGGATTAATCTCATGATACGATTGCGCATTCGTGTGAAATTTCCGCGGACTTTCATGAGGTGGATTCTTGGGCCAACCTAGTATGGTTCTTATTGAACTGTTATAAATATCAACCATATACCCCGGTGTGCTTATTTCAATCGTCGACGATAACGTCGGTTCATGAACCGTAATAGCGATTTTTGATTCTTTTCCTGTGATCGATTTTATCCTGCGTTGAAATTCTTTATTGATTTGTTCTACTTGGTATGACCCAGTTGGTATTGTAACCTCCTTCCAGTCTGGGGTCCCATTGGGTTTATTTGTCCATGCAAAAACCAGCGAGTTATTAGGTTGTTGTCCGTTAAATGCTTCCGCTCGGATATTAGGCCAACTGTGATATACTCGCAATTTTGCCAGCGCTATTTCCTTCACTGGAATCGGAGAAGGGAAGTTTACACTGAATTCTGACTTCGTTGATGTTATCGATATCGTACTTGTTTGTACCGGAGTGGTGTTCTCCGCGATCCGTTGAAGTAATTGAAACCCTTCGGGGTTCAGCGACATTATTATTATTCGGTGTTTCTAGTGTTTAATTTCAACACCGAATATTAACAACCTGCTTGTTTTCAGAAGAATGTTTTGAGCCCATTGAAGTGGTTTCAGCGACGTGGTTTCCAGCTTCCAGTTGAAAATCCTCGATTTTTGACATCGCGGAGTCATACAACTGGACCATCGTGGAGAATTCAACATCGGATATAAACGAATTATCTATCGCCAACGAGATCAACCCGGATAATTTCGAGTACGCGTCGGATACTATTTGATGTTTTACTGTATACTCGTTGAGTTTTTTCTGAGAACACGATGATATCTTTCTAGTGATTGCGTTGGCGACTTCAGCAATTGTTGTCGCCGCGGAGATAGCGATTGGAACAGCGATCGGGGCCATCATGGTCACCGTGGATAAAATAACACCGGTACCGGCTACTATACCTGACACCGAGTACACGACCGCGTCGATGGCGGTTATTTTTCGACGGTATATTTTTTTATTTTTACACGGTATTGTTCGGAAAGCGTTTTCAAATTCGCGGAGAATTCTTTTACGGTATTGAATCGATATTGATGTGACGTCGGTGATACCTCTGATTCAATTACCTTGGTGGTCATTTTTATTTTAAAAGAGCTAGTGTTTTTAATTACTTAGATCCGCTACAAATTCCACATACCATGTAATGTTTGCCCTGGTTAAATTTCTATCAACGGTTCTAATTGTAAACGGTTCAGTTGCGTCCTTGTCTATAATTGTTGATATTGTATTGTTAAACCCGAATGAACTCGACGATAATATATTAAACTGCATCATTGAAACCAGTGTCAATCGATAAATGCCCTTAACAGTTGCGGTAATATTTATTATATTCTGTGTAGGAGTCCAAGTGAATGATCCATGCCGAATTGTGTATACTGTGTTGATGGTGTTCTCATGAGGGATTTTTATTTTTGTCATTTCCGGTAGTCTGTCTTTGATATCTGTAACATCAGCTCTGATTGTTCCTATTTCCTGTGTATGCGCGTCTATATTCCCCTTAATCGCTGCAACATTAGTTTTGATTGTTTCTATTTCCTGTGTATTCTCGGTCATACTTTTTTTGTTCGCTGCAACATCAAGTTTGATTGTTCCTATTTCATATGTATGCACGTCTATACCTTTTTTGTTCGCTGCAACATCAGTTTTGATTATTCCTATTCCCCGCCAATACGCGTCTACATTTTTTTTGTTCGCTTCAATATCAGTTTTGATTGTTCCTATTTCCTGTGTATGCGCGTCTACACTCCTTTTGTTTGCTGCAATATCAGTTTTGATTATTTCTATGTCCTGTGCACGCGTTTCTATATACCTTCTGTTCGCTGCAGCATCATTTTTGATTGTTCCTATTTCCTGTGTATGCGCGTCTACACTCCTTTTGTTCGCTTCAATATCAGTTTTGATTATTTCTATGTCCTGTGTATGCGCGTCTACATTATTTATGATCGTTGCAACATCAGTTTTGATTGTTTCTATTCTTCGTCCATGCGCGTCTACATTATTTATGATCGTTGCAACATTAGCGCCGATTATTTCTATTTCCCGTTCATGCACGTCTACACTCCTTTTGTTCGTTGCAGCATCAGTTTTGATTGTTTCTATTTCCTGTCCATACGCAGTGATATCATTTATAGTTATTGTAATTTCATCCGGTTTGACATTTTTTCTACCAAAGAATTTATCAACGGCGTCATCAACCCTGTTAATATTTTTTCGTAACGAGGTAAATTGGCCCGACAGCGTTGTAAACTCCAAAATACTATTTTTTATCCCTACAAGATTCGGTTCGGTCACCGTCGGGGTCCCAAAAAAACTAGCAGTAGTGAGTTGTATACCGGTGACAGACTTTTGTATCCCCTCGAACTGATTTGCTTGCGCGTTAAATTTATCATAGAAATTTTTTAACGAATTCGACATGGATATATAATTGTCGCCCAGTGTATTTATTTTTCCATTTATCGTCAAGATGGATTCACCTGATTTAAGTCGTCCGTCGCCGGTATATAGCGCGATAGTGTTCTCGGCGGCATTACGCTGTCGTGTTAAAACGTCATCCAGCGACACATTACTGGATTTTAATTTACCCTGACGATCTTGAAATACAACTATTTCGCCCGGGTCAACACTGGTTAGATTTAACGTATCAGCGATTTCATCCTCGATTAGTTTTTTATGTCATCGGTGGCGAGCGTTTCCGTAGATTCTTTCAGCGCCGAAACCGGTCGTCCCCAGATATCAATCATTATTATTGTAAAAAAAACCAGTGTTTTTAATTAACCCGCCGGGCCTCTACGACCCCGCTAGTGTATTCGTTTACAACCACATGAGGTGGTTTCCGCGATGATGAAATCTCCGCGAGTACGTTCAATACCTCACGGCCGCATATCGGTGGGTCACTTAATTGTTGTGTTGGCAGCGTGGAATAAAAAACCGGGGCTGAACACGCCCGGATATACCGCATGAACTCGTTTGGCGGGGCTAACCCGTATGAATCAAAATAGACGATCGCACGCGGATCAATTGCGTATGCAACCCAATGAGTTCCCGCTCCGGAGGATTTATCGAGGTTAATTATACCGGTTTCAATATTCCTTGGTTTTGTCGGTAATTGATCCCTCATAAAAACACCTCTGAAGTTTTTTTATCGCTAACGCGTTTGCGGCATCTATTAAATCAAAATTAGACATAGGAGTCATTGACTCTTGCGTTAATAAACGGTTCCCGGTAGTCTTAGACCCTTCCCCGAGTACCATGAATACCGGGTTCCCGGTAGTCTTAGACCCTTTCCGGCTACGGGTCGTCCTCGTTTCTTTTTTTTATAGCCTTTCCCGGTTGCCTTCTTCAATGCCATTCCCGCCGCGGTACCAACGGCTCCTAACGCCGCCGCCTTCGCCACTGCTGGGGCCGCCGCGGCAATCAATGCTGGAATCGCAGCTAACAGCGGAAATATCCCACCGGTCTTTTCCATGTTTTTAATCGCTGCGGCCGAAAAATCTATTTGAACACCCTTTTTATTCCTCATCGCATCATTGAAATGTTTTATTTGACGCGCCTTTAACGATATCTTATGATTACCACCTGCCATCTGTGACGGCTTCAGCGTTATTGTGGTTCCACATTGTTTAGCCGACTTTGATCGTAATTTCTTGACTTGACCATCGGTCAACTCTACACCGACAACACTATACGACATTTTTATTGTAAACGCGTTTATGTTTTCAATTACATGTTTTCCACTGGTGCATCAACGATTCTCATTCGTCCACCAACACCTTCCAACAGCATTGATTTATCGCTGAGAATGACAGCAACCGCTCTATAATCAACACCACCCGGGGCTATACGAGCTCGGAAGTGTATATCAACGACGGACTGTCTCGTTAAATCAAGATGTTCCAGCGAAAAGTAATAAATCGGATACAGGTTTTTAAAATCAAGTTGTGATATTTGCAAACCGGTGTCGACGTTTTGATCACGACCCATATATGACAGCAATCGATGGTACACACGTGCGACATGGTTGTTGTCGTAATTAAGCTGTATATCCTCGGATGGTTCCTGTTGTCCGTTTATTCTTAGCGAAACCTCCCTGACTCCTAATCGATCAAATATCATATGGCTGCGTTCTTGATTACCCAATCGATCCCTATTCTGTAGCGCTATAAATATATGACGCGGGGCTGAAACGCCTTGTTTTGATTCCAGGTGCCATGTAAATGTATCAGCGACATTATCCTCTTTAGCATCAGTTGTTACCGCTAGCCAACTCAACAACGATTTTCCCCCCTGTTCCATAAATGATAACAATCGTGCTTCCGTGGTAACTGATGGAGTCAACACCGGCATCCACAATGCTATTTTAGTTAAAACGACTTTACCGTTAGTGACGGCAGCAGCACGCCATATTGCATTGTTATCATCGCCCCTTCGCGTTAGAGCGATTGTGTGCTTAGCCCCATAGATAACTTTTCTGACATTTCTACAAAATCCGAATATGTGATGGAGTGGAATCGCGCATGAAAACTGTCGGCGTTGTCCTTGTAATGTTGCTACTCGTGTTGCAAACCCTAGATCAAAATTATCGTTAGTACTTTTTATAACAGTGAAATCAGCGCCTGGTTTTGCTCTGCGGTCTGGATTGGCTGCTTCAGCCTGTGGGTCAACTGCGGTATTTTCTTTCATCAGCACGTTAATGTACTGAATATGATCAGCGTTATTAGTGGTATCCTTTGCGAACATCATAGATGGGCCCGCCGATCTTGTATAATCATCTGAGTATCTTGCTAGCCCAATTATCGTCGTTGCAACATCAACCTCGCGTTCTATTGATTCAATTTCTCGCCCGTCAATAAGATATCTGGCACTCTCAAATAACGCCATGATACCGTTGTTGACGAAGCCAACTCGAACACGAGGGTCATCTGCGTATGGTGTATTAGCGGCAACATTTGTCACGAGTTCTCCCTCAATTTCGATAAACGCTTCACACGGCAAAAAGTATTTACTGGTATCTTGGACTTGAAGTTCAATTCGCGATCGTAGGTCGGCTTGTGGTGGTTGATAGGAATAAAATTGATAATCACGGACAGAATCATCCCTGCGCACTGGGGCGTCCATATCAAACGCGGGATCAGCGGTTCGCGCAAACATTTTATTATTTATCATGTTGATGTTTTCAATTGCAAAACTCTTTGAGTGGAAAATCTACGATTTTCATCAACGTCGTTTTCGTCGAAAATTCTTTAAATTTTGTTTAAGGCCACTTCCCGCTATCGCGTTCATGAGCGCGTTGGTTGTTGCATCGGTGGATGGCTTTGCCATCAATGACTGAGCCGCCAACGACTCTAGTTTTTCTTCCACGGCGTTATTTATTACTTTACTGACATTTGCAGGCATCACTGTCGTTGATGGCATCACCGGTGGTTTCTGTTTTCTTTTTCTCACCAACGATGCTAGTTTATCTCGTGCGGCAGAAAACGCCCTTCCGACAACATCTCCAATAGCACTAATACCCCTATCACGAATAACATCAATAGCCTTCATTCCTAATTGTTTGGCTAACGGCGCCACTTTTGGAGCCATTCTTGTAAATAACCCCGCAATGGTGCTACCGAGACCGTCTCCGTACCACGCGCGGTATACAGGCAATCGTGAGTTTACCACGTAGACGCTGACTGGTTTATCATGGTTGTAGTGTATAATCATCTTTATTATAAAAACACCAGTGTTTTCCAATTAGTGATTGGTCAATCGCTGTAATGACCGTGGTCATCAAAACCGTCCAAGAGTTCGTCTATGAGCGTTCGATATACATTAATGTCCATGATACCACCGGCAAATAACCGCCTGCAAATATCAGCGGCCTCATTGATTATTTCCGGAGAGTTATTTCCGGCTCGTTTTCCTCCGATTAGTACTTCCAGCCGTGATATATCACTGAGAACATTACCAGGACAAGTAACGTCTTTACCAACAGAGTATCCTTTTCCTTTTTTTGGTTTCCTACTTTTAACATTCTCGAGGAATGCGTCGTAAATGGGATCACCACGACGTGATAATTCGTCTTTATATCTACTTGCTAAATACACTATTCTTGTCCATTTTTCCACCGAATTTACATTTTTCTCGTAGCCGCTATTGATATGCTCATCTCGTGTGCCCTTAGCAAAATTTGTAACAGTAAAATTAACTAATTCTTCATCGTCAAGATTTCTGATTGTGTCTATTGTGCTCTTTTTAAGTACATTACGGGGTATATTCCCCTCTTTCTCTATTTCTTCTGGTATTTCTTCCGGTATTTCTTCCGGTATTTCTTCTTCTGGTTCTCTTGCGGTGGCGCCTAGTTCTTCTTCATCGGCCATTGTAACATAAGGTTCTTGTGGGTCCGTTATAGCGAGTGGTGGCGGCCTCTCCCTCCGTTGGTGTGTTGTAGCAACCGCTATTTTCGCAGGAAGTGTTTCCAGAGACTCTTTTATTTGCTCTGTCTGAGCCGCTATCTTTTCAAGCACACCGAGGACGGGCACAGTTGCACTCGTTATCGGAGCAAAGAGTTGTTCACTTCCAACAGCAAAATCAGTTTGTAGTTGTTGCCGCGTTTGAAGTTGTTTTCGGACCCTGTCTCGTAACGGTATGAACTTTTTAAGCGCTGCTAGCCGCTCTCTGGCTAGCCGAGTAGTAAGTGATTCGCCTACCATTATTGCAAATTGCTCCGTAATTTCTAATTTCCCTGTGGCAGCGTCAGACGCACGTTACCACGACCTATCGGGGGAAAAAAAAATGTATACAACGTAAAAATTCACTTCCGTACGCTACGTGAACAGGTATGCCATTAAACTGGGGGCTCCACGGAGTTTTTGTCTATAATCCTTCTAATGTTTTTGATCTTACTAGAAATCTCCCGCCGTCGTTCATTTTTTTCGTATTATTTCAACGGTAGTAAACAATCCAATAAATGCATTTACGTCATTGCCATACAGGTTTTCATTGATCGTATATTGTAATCGCTTTATAAAAGAATACTCACGTGGCAAGGTATATCGACCTTTCTTTGATTGCTCGTTAATAATTTCATAATCGGACAATATTTTTTGGTTATCAAGCTTATCAGATAATACAATTCCTTGATTTTTTAATTTTGAAATTTCAGTTAAAATGTTATTGATGTCTTCGATATTTATATTCTTATAAACATCTTTATATAAAAAAAAATGAACGGCACACCCGTTTGGCAACCCCGCTGGCGCCCTATGACGTCAGAGAGGCCCATCGGTTACATACACATCTTGGAACCCCTTGGGTGCCTTCGCATCCATCTGAGCCCAAGGGAACCCCGAAACATACATCTCCGGGAGGGAGACCTAGGGTGACAAACGTCATCGTAGACCGCCCAGAAGATATGCTTGGGGGGGACGTACGGATATATTTACAATGAAATGATGGGACAGCACAAACATAAAACGGCGGGGCGGAACTCTACGGCCGATTCGACCAATCAAAAGCAACCCAATTAAATTAACCCGGTTGCATGATTGTGAATAAAAGACAACCACACGCCCGGGTCAAGTGCGTGGGTTAGTTTTGATTGATCGAATCGGCTTTCGAAAGCCCCAAGCTTATAACGAATCGTCTTATATATAAGGTGACTAATACAACCGCGTCAGTCACAAGGTGTGTGTTAATTTGAATTCCCTTGAATCGTTAAGTCCTTGAATACTTATTAATGGTGTTTCACAGCATTTAAATGAAACCAAATATTTGAATAAAACATTAAAAAAAAGAATACAGCTGTTAGATAACAGCGTGTATTTCATTAGTTTTCATCGTAAAATGATTAATTAATCGTAACATTATTTGGACTTCAAGGGACGTAACTCTTGTCATGCGACGCTATCACAAAACGAGTTATCTCCCTTTGATGTTATATATGAAAATCGAATTCTGTGACCCGTCTTTTTTGAGATCGCTGTTTGATATACTCGTTCTGCTACTTTTCGTACTGAGGCTCTACAAATATCGAAATATTTTCCTGCCTCATTCATCGACTGAAATATTTTTTCCTCGTGCGTTGATGTATCAAACGATTTGACCCCCCTTGCTTGCTTTGAAAACTTACCAGTTTGGCCTTTTTTTATTATTTTCACTCTGAGAGATGGCTTGCAGATTACACAATCTGTTATTTTGAGGACATCCATCAATGTGATCAATAACAAGACCGTCGTTGATCAATCCGTTAAACGCTTCATAGATTATTCTATGAACGTAATAGCTTTTTTTCCCGGCACCAAACATCAAATACCCCTGATTATTTACGGTACCAACTGGCTTCTTCAGTCTGCGGTTTCGAACAACGCCGTCGCGAGATGCCTCGTAATTAACGAGCACAGGATGCGGCTGAAATTCTTGGTTCATTTGTATAATAATACTACTTGTCTAATTCATTATTTGGTTTAATTATAAACCTTGCAATGTAATCCTGAGGAGTTTTGATGATTTTGTCCTTGACCGAGTCAATGACGGCGTTTTTTATTCGCTTGTCATAATAGCGTTTTAGTTCCCTGTATCGTTTGCCGCCACAATTGATACATAATTGTGATTTACCACGCACCCCAACGTGGCAAACCAAGCACGGGAGGGGGCCATTTGAACCATTACGAACGCTTTGTAAATGATACCCGCAGAATTCACCTCTACATGATTTATTGCACGGGGTTGTCGACCCAATCATCAACCATTTGCAGTGATTCATTATACTATATTCTTTTATTTAAATACTTGTTTCAATTATATGGAGGAGTTCGAGAGATTAGCAGCAATTAAGCCCTGGAAAAATATTAGGTTTAATCTCGATAGAGTCCTCAAGGACGCACCAAAAGCGTTAATAAACGATAGAACCCTGTTGAATAAAATAAGCGATTGTATCAATGAATTCAAGCGTGATGGTGCATCTCATAGTTGGTCAACATTTCGAATTGATGGCGTTGTTGATGCTACCATGAACGACAAACGCGCGGCAACGATAATATCACACCTTGACGGTAAAAAGTATTTTTTCAGAGTAAAATTCATTGTCCGGGTGGAATCAGGTAATTGGATCATACGTGATAAATTTGAACCGGTTCTCAGCGACAAGAAATCAGTCATTGTTAGCCGCGACTCCAAGCCAGGGCTGTTAACCGGAATTGACAGACCATACTATGAACGAGCGTATCCTGAAACAGCAGTTGTCTATGGAATATACCCGTTAAATAAGAAACCTGATATCGGAAAACTAGCGCCGATGAAACAGTCAACGGGGATAAATTGTGTAGCAGAACGAGTAATAGAGCATTTTACAAATGCGTGTCGAGGAAATAAACTGACTGATTTACGACGTAGCAAAATCAACCAGTGGGAGGAGACAGTGCGCGAGCGAGGAGCAACCATCAGCGACATAGCGAAATTAGAAACGTCGTTGAGATTTCCAATAACCGTTACAACGAAAACCGGTGAAGTATTATACGAATCAAAGTATAAATCAAAGGGAGCCCCAATCAAAATTATTGATCATAACGAACACGCGTGGACGCCCGCGGTCACAATATTTCCACGGGATAGAACAGTAAAGTATATCCCGGGGGAATTCCTGGGAGAGGATGGTTTTCTCGCGGAGAGGAAACTATTTGATGCTATTGCCTGCTTGTGTAAAAACGACCCTGTATCAGTGTGGTTACTTCGCAGCGCTGAAAACGATGTGGATACCTTTGATCAGTTTGTAAGACCAAACGGTGAATTATATCGCACTGAAGCGTTTCACAACAAGATGAAAAAAACCGCCATGGAATTTGAAGAGCATGATGAACAACTGCTAACAAATTGTTTTACGATTCCATCGGTTGCGGCTCATGTTGCAGCAAGGAAAAATGCGTGGAGACCAACGCGCAAGGAATTTCTACCGGATGTACAATCCAGTTGTTTGGAATACTATCACGGTGGACTATGGAACACTGAATACAACCGCGACGCTATGATTTCCGTTGATATGGTTGCCTGTTATCCAGCGAGTTTTCTCGGGTATGGATCCGCCGCTGAGTACTTTAAACGATTTGGACACCCCAGACATGAAATGACTCGTGTTGCTATTAATGGGCCACTGCCTGATTTTGATTTAACCGGATTCGCTCGCATAGTATCATTTGAATTCGCAGCAGGACTTCATCGCTGTTGTTATATTTGGATCGGTAGACACATGGCTGAAAAGAGATGGCTTCCAATAGCGCTGCTACAGTTTATGATTGATTGTAGCATGCTTGTATCGTTGATTGTCAGCGACGCAATAATATCATATCGGGCGCAGACTGAAGTCTGGTTACCAGAACCAGAGCGTCTAGATAGCATAATTGACGAATCCAGAAAACACATTGATGCCGACGAGGAATATATCATCGAATGGTCCAAAAAGATATTCAACCAACGAAACCGCGAGGCAAAAGATCTCGGTAGAAGAATAATTGGTAAGTTCACACAAGGTGGAAAAAACTGCGACTACAAACGATATTGCTCACGGCTGATTATAGATGACGCAGAATATGATTTCGTAATCAAGGACGCAGTGGCAAAAAATAGATACGTGAACTGCAAAACAGCTTTCTTGTCCAATGGAACAAGGTTGGGTACAGTTGTTACCTACAGCGATGGAGACAGCCCGGCATATCCACATTTGAGGGCGTCTATGCTGGGTTACGCCGCTATCAATTTATTCTCGATGATAAATAGATTTCCCGACACCGCGGTTAGAGTTGCGATTGATTCATTTTACATAGACGTAAAGTATAAGGGAAACATAGCCGAGTTTACTAGTCCGGACGAGAGTTGGGGTATATGGAGAATTAAAAATGAAATACGACGCGATTATTCCCCCGCCAGCAGATGTCACCGTTGAAAATAATTACTTACGCGGTGATAATCTATCAGAATGGTCTAATGTACCACCGTGTTCTGATTCAATTTGTAGATATAAAACAGTTTATTTAAGCGGCTGTGGCGGGTCAGGAAAGACGACTCGGGCAATTGAATTATTTCGAACGCGGGCAAGTATAATCGTGCTTACACCGACCCATAGACTAGCGCGAGAGATAAAACAACGAAATGTTGACGCCGTTACTTATCACAGCTTTTTTCGATACAGCGGCGGTGAGTGGACTCCTGATCGAATGGGGGAAAAATTTATTCCTGAGGTTATCATCTGGGATGAGATATGTACTGTTTCGTTAGATGTTTTACAAATGTTTTTTGAGTGGTTGCTGCGCGCGAATACAGCGGTGATAATGTGCGGAGATCATGGCCAACCACCACCATTTGTCGGCGAAGGTCCACATGATTAGTTAAAGGGTTTTGTGGACTATTATGAAGAAACCGATACTGATTACCGAGCACTTGATGAACAACTGCGTGAGGTTAAAAAATTAATCAGATTACAGCCGGATAGAGTTCAATGCGAAATAATCCGCGAGGTGATTCCGGAAACACCGTTAAATGAATTCTGGGAAACATGGAGACCAAACGATTTGATTGTAGCGAGTAGAAAGATAGTCAGAGACACACTTCAGCGGAAGTTGTTCGCGTTGCATAAGGAAAAGTTTCCAACGCGTCCAGTGCCGTTATGTTATAGACCCGCGGACACACGGCGGCAGAACATTGAAGTTGAAATCCCGGGCCCGACAGCGTCAGGGACAAAAAAACAAATTCTTGTGCTGAATGATATTGTGCTCGTTGATATCAGCGTCGTCGAGGACGCGCTACGTGCCGATAAATCCCCGTGGACGCTAGGATACGCAACGACAATACATTCCTCGCAGGGATTAACCATCACGGACACAATTGTTTGGATGGTTGATAATCGCATCGAATGGTCAAATCTAGTCTATCTTGCAGTGTCCAGAATACGGAGAATGAATCAGCTTCGAAGAATTGTTATTGACGAAGCCAGTGACAACGATGACATTATTGATACTAGCGTCATTGATAGAAAACTCTCGGGTTACCGCCAACAGGATAAAAAAAAAACAGCGGAGTTTTGATATTGATGCCGAATTAATAATTGCGTTACGACAACAACAGAATAATCACTGCGCGAGTTGCAATTGTGTAATGCGCTGACGTTATTCGGATAAAGACGCTCGCCAATTTACCTTGGACAGGATCGATAACAGTCTCGGTCATGTCAAAAACAATGTAAGGTTGACCTGTCTTGAGTGCAATAGACGCAACGGCGCTAGTTAAGACCACGCGGGGGCAATTGAGTATCGTCAGGTATCACTTGTAGTTGCTCACGTGTAAACCCGCGCTGTGGGGCAGTTGAATCCAGTCTATAGATCGGTGGTCTACCAGTTGATCGTGTTATCGTTGATATGTTATGTGTGGTAACACTCCAAATAGGATCAGTAGCTCTTTTTTTACCGCCTTCAAGCTCTCCTGGTTCATACAGATATCTAACAATGACATCGCCGAGAATCGGCTTGGAAACGCTATCTATTTTTGATCTTCCGGGTATATACTTTTTTTTAATCGCGTCGCTGGGCTTCATGTTGATTGCTCGGGTAATCTCGTTATTTAACGCTGCAATTACGCCTGGCAACCTTTTGACCCATTCACGAGATCGTTTTTCTTGGATGAATTCCTTCGCGTATTGATACCCAAATAACCGTTCAGCAAGAGTCCGATTGAATCGTTCAACAATTGCCTGATCACGATGTAGCGCAGTATTACCTCGTCGTATCGCGACGCTATGATGTTTCAGCGTTGATAAAACAGCGCCGCGAAATTCACTACCAGGATCAACTTGTAATAGATTTGGCCAGCGCAGAGGACCCCTTCGGTAAATCCGCTCAAACGCATCGGCTACTTCAGTTGCTGACTTTGTTTTTAACGGCTCCGCTTGTTTGTATCGACTCGCAACATCAACTACGGTTAGCGCGTATTTGTAACCGTTGTCATGCGGCAGAAATAGTATATCAGCCTGATGAACTTCATTAGGTACGCTGACATCAAAGCGCGAAAAGTTGATTTGTTTAGGCGGTGGTAGATAAATTTGCCATATAGCCTGTTTGGATAACCAATTAGCCGCAACGGCCTTTGTTACCTTTGCAGCGCTTGCGAGTTTACCAATTGCGGCCTTCCCCTTCCAGTATCCTCTCGGAGAATAATAGATGGATTCCATGTTGTTATTATAAACGCTAGCGTTTTCAATTATCAGCGCGAGAAGCTCCGTTTCCAATCATTAATTTACCTTTCATAGCCGATTTTACCAACCATGAAGCCAATTTTTCTTTGAATGATTTATCAGGAATAGCATTTAACGCGTGAATTAATTTTACATCCGCGATATGACGCTGTTGCAGATCGCTACTTTTGTAGTAAGCAACATCATGAGCATGACACGCCTTATCGATAGCGTTTATTGGATACTCACCGGGTTTGGGCTGATTTTGATCATCGAGTCTGATATCTAATCGTGTTCCGGGGCCACAGTAGCTATATCCTGGGAGGTGCTTTTCTCCTGGATACTTTGCCCACGGTGTTCCGGGGAGTTTTGATAACTTGGCTGCAATATCACCTCCTCGCTTTTTTTTAAAGCATCCCCGGGTCTAATAGAAATAAATCTAAATTTCTTTATACCGCATCGTGCACACTTACCAGTAAGTGCCGATCTGTTATTTCTTGTTGTAACGGTTGTCATATCATTTGTGCCAGTACGCACTCTACACTTCACACAATATAAATCCATAATTTATGTATAGAGATATGAATATAATTGATTTTTCGGCGACTAAAACAAGAGAACCAGTTAAGCATGTTGCAGCGTTACCAAACTCGATCCGGATGATTATCATCGGACCATCTGGATCCGGCAAGACGCAATTGTTACTCAATTTAATAATGAGATGGATGAAGTGGGATAAGTTGTATTTAATCGCCCCTAGCGTGGATGATCAACGATGCTACGAGGTGTTGAAAGATTTTAACGAGAATGCATCAGCGATCGCTGAAAAAAATGTTATTGAGTTTATTACAGATATCAATGATGCAACAGGTATTGATGATATTGATGGCGACGTTAACAATCTAGTCGTGTACGATGATGTTATGTTAGACAATCAAAAAACCCAGCTAGGATATTTTCCAGAGGCAGGCATAAAAACACCGACGTGATATATGTCACTCAACGATACACTCAGATTCCAAAAGTAATCAGAGACAACTGTAATATTCTTGCTGTATTCAACGGCGTTGATACACACACGCTACGAAATATTTGGCAGACATGGTGCGGCGGTGACATGGACTTTAATGGTTTTCGAAACTTTTTTAGTCATGCTCAGTCGACCCCACATGGATTTGTAACGATAAATTTACATGATCCTCGGACACGATATCGTATCGGACTTGACCAAATATTCGGTCAGTTGTAAATAATTTTCATTGTAAATAGCCCCTTAGCAGCAGGGGGGGCAATGACATCGACGCGGTCGTCGCGCTTTTTACCGGACGCTGACGACGCTGGGATCAGCGCGCAGAAAGTATTAATTAAACCAAATGACGATTGGACGACCCCCGACGACGACGTCGTTTTTTTTTACCGGGCGCTGACGACACCGGATCCGCTGAGTGCAGAAAGTATTAATTAAGCCAAATGACGATTGGACAAAATGTCCGATTCGCCCCCCCCCCCCTGCTGCTGCATCAACACTTTCAATGAATTGAATAAACGATATATAATATGGAAACCTAGTCATAGCAAGCACATTTGCATAAAACAAACAATTAAATAATAGAATATTACGTGAAACTAAAATTGCGTACCTTATAGAGGTTTTCTTTTAGGACTTGTGCGTCCTAACACTAAACATGTCTTTCTTTTTACAATAATACAACCAGGCACCTTCCTTGTTTCACGAGGAAATCACTAATCTCTTTATGCCTCCCCGGAGTCGAGACTGAGTTTCCTCTTCTAAGAAATTTCCAGACATAACAAATTTCGTCTAGGGTCGTCACTTTAAAATCAGATTGCTCTAAAGTGTACGCCCTAATTTATTCTGCCCAATTGTAGGCAGTGGTCCCTAATTATTCCCAAAGAAATAATTCCTTTCATCAGGTTTAGACAGCTCAGAATCTGTGAACGACAGTGCGTGACAATTTCCCTATGAAAATATGATAAGTGGACAAAGGCTCCTACCAAGCTGTTAACGTTGGTAGCTCAAATGTTTTTTTTAAGGACCGTGTTAAGATACCCCGGTCAATTTTACTGAGCTGGAATGCTGTCTCTTTGAAGTTTACAATGATAAGGGGGAGATGAAAGAAGAAAGGTCGAAGTGACCCTTCACAAAGACATTTCAGGCTGAAATGCGATAGGACTTTAATGCTCAATGCATTCAACTTTAAAATTTTCTGTAATTCAAAATTCGACACCTAACATATACCAAGCATCAAGAAGTTTGGAGTGAAATTTATAGACTCTTGGACTGCTGCGCGATACGCCATTGTTAAATATGGCAAGTGTTCATCCCAGTTATTCTGATGTTCATTTACATATGCAGAAAGCATCACAGCGAGCGTTCTGTTGAACATTTTAACAATTCCATCGCTCTGTGGATGATAAGCAGTTGTCCTTGTTTTTCGATACACAGTAATCTGCACATTTCATGGAAAATGTCAGATTCGAGTTGTGTCCCCCTTTCCAATGAATTTTACGGGGCACGCCAAATCTGCAGATTATCTCTTCAACAAGTACACTAGCTACAGCTATGGCATCCTGATTAGGCAGTGTACATGCATCTGTCCATTTGGTAAAATAGTCTCCAACTAATAGAATATATTTATTCCCAAGTTAAGGTTCTGGCAACGGTCCCATAATATCCAATGCTATTCTATCCATTGGACTTCCTGATTTGCAGAGTTGCATCGGGGCCCTTTTCTCTTCTCCTCTACTAGTCCCTAGCATCTTGTTGTGGTCCAACCAATTAATATCCTTGCCTGATTTTATTAGGGGTTTTCGAAATCCCTAGGTGGCTTCCACTTTTACTAACATGAGAACATTTCAATACACTTTTCCTGAGTTTCTAGGGGACAATAGCTTGATGACGTCCCGCTTTTCCATCACACGTTTGGTATCTTCGGCACAATAATCCATTGTTAAACTCAGGTTGGTCCCATTGAGTCCATACACTTTTAACTTCATTGCTTCGGCTTGATACTTCATTCCACCATGGCCTTACGCCACCAGTCACCCACTGTCTAGCTATGGATAGGTCATTATCGGTGTGCTGAGATTTCAGCAGCTTCGATACCGTATCTGCTGATGTATACGTCCCGTTATTATGATTTTTGGAACATCTCGTACTCACAGCAACTGTTTGTAGTTCGTTTTGCTCATCAACATTTCCAATGTTTTCAACATTCGTTTGTCTCCCGCAATGTCGGCATGGCTTTCTTGATAATTCATCCGCATTTTTATGATGCAAGCCTGGTCGGTGTAGGATTTCAAAGTCATACTGAACCAGCATCTCAAGCCATCTGGACAGTTGAGCTTCTGGGTCCTTTAACGTCTGAATGAGAAATCGTTTCCCATACAAGTATGGCTTGAAATGTTTCACAAAGTACACTATAGCAAGTAATTCCTTCCGTGTCACACAAAAGAGTCGCTCTGATTTAGGCAGTGTCTTACTTCCATATGCCACGACTTTTTCGAGACCTTCTGAATCTGGGAAATTACTGCACCGATTCCATTTTCACTAGCATCAGTATTCAAAATGAATTGTTTTCAAATGTCAGGGTATGTGAGTATTGGTACTGTTGTTAACTTAGCTTTTAGCATTTCAAACGCTTCTCCGCACTCCTTAGTTCATTTAAACGCCCTTCCTGACTGTCAGCTTATGTAAACAACTAGCGATTGACGAAAAATCTTTTATGAATCTCCTATAATAGGAATAAAGCCCCAGGGAGCTGCGAAGCTCCTTCACATTCGTTGGTGTAGTCCAAGATTTCACTGCCTCGATTTTTTTATGGTCGGTTTTAATCCCTGTTCAGACACGATATGCCCTAAGAATGTAACTTCATGTGCAAACAGGTGACACTTGGAGGGTTTAAGTTTAAGGCATGCCTGTTGCAATTAAGTAAAAACTTCTCGTAGATGACTTAGCTCCTAGTCAAAAGTTTTACCGAAAAAAATTATGTCATCCAGATATAACAGACACGTTTTCCATTGTAAACCTGCTAAAATAGTCTCCATCAGCCTTTCGAAGGTGGAACCTGAATTGCATAATCCAAATGGCATTACACGAAACTGATATAATATATTTGGTGTTATAAAAGCTGTTTTGGGTTTATCCTGCTTTTCCATTTCTACTTGCCAATATCCACTCATTAAATCAAGAGTACAAAACCACGATACACCTGAAAGTCGATCCAATGAATTGTCTATACGTGGTAGAGGATACATGTCCTTCACAGTCAGCTGATTGACTGCTCTATAGTCGACACAAAAACGAGTCGTTCCATCCTTCTTACGTACCAACACTATTGGTGAAGCACAGGGGCTTAATGACGACTCTATAATGCCTTGATTTTAACATACTCTTAACATGGTCTTCAATTTCATCTCTTGCGTGAATCGGAATTCTACGTAGCGGTTGTTTTACTGGTCTTGCATCCCCTGTATTTATCTTATAACGTATTTGATTGGTTCTGCCAAGATCATCTTTTGATTTAGCAAACAAACCCGAGAACATACATAGAAGTTGGTCAACGTTCTTGGATTGGGCCGATGTAAGACCCTTTTTCATTTCTTGAGATAACTTTATCAGGTGTTCAGGCATTTGGATGGTTTCCACTTGAGGCAATAATTCTCCAGAAACATCACCAACATCATCGTCATCCACCGGTACATAAAGACCCATAATAGTTCCAGCATCGTCATAACCCTTAGGCGAATGACATCATCGGATGTAGCCCTAATAAGTACTTTTCCTACTAGAAGCTGCTTATTTTCAATAAATCGTTCCTCTGGTTCCACAACCCCGATCGAACCGAACGCGTGGTTATTCCCTTCTGTTTGTATTTTCAAGGAATGTTCATTTCGTGCCTTGCAGGGATCAATATTGTCTCTGATAACACAACTCTAGCCCATTCATCGAATTTGATTTAATCACATCGCAACATAAAATGGTGTTCCCAATAGTCAAACTGTGATTCACAAAATCAATTTTGCTTCCTATTTTTTCTAGAAAATCCAATCAAAACACTTCTTTTTCTGTCAATCCCATCGTTGCAATGATAACGCAATGCTCTTCACTTTTCCATCCGAACGACAAGGTAAACTTTCCTTTTCGACTACTTCTAGCGGTTTGCCATCTGCACACAGAACATTCCCAGTAACCTCATGTAACGGAGATCGACATTCCGGCGCCATCCTCTCAGAGACACCCTTTGCTATCATGGTAACCATAGCACCCGTGTCTATTAAGAAGTTCACACCCATTCCGTGTACAGATCCCGGAAGGTACATCCCAGTATCTTTCATCGCTGTTTGTCCAGTTATATTCATAGGCCTGGAATCACATTCCCACCACTGGCCCTTTGGGGTGGGCCCAGCCTAGTTTTCCGACAGTTTGGGCGTACTTTTTGGACAGTCTCTTTTGAAATGCCTCATTTCTCCGCATTTGTAACAAGGTCTTCCCTTCGTTCCGTTTTTCCCTGCAGATTTTGTTTTCAAATCCTTTAGTAACGTCTTGAGTTCTGCAACTTCTCTCTTAGGTTCCTGGATATCACTTAACCCTGCATCAGACATTGTCACGGTTCGTGCATATCTTCCCAAATCCTTTCGCTGAAGTTAGGCTGTATCTAAGGCTTCGAGTTCTAGTCCAATCTGAATTGCTTCATCAAGGGTTTTAGGGAGTGCCTGTTGTATTCTTAACCTAAGTTAGCTGTCAGTTAAAGAATCGATACATTGCTTCTTTGACTGTGTTTCGAGAAATTCTTCTGGAACCTTGGGATATGGTTGGGAAGCGAGTCGGCGTATCGCTTGTCCCAATTCTGGGAGTGTTTCATGTTCCCTTCTCAGGTGGCATTTTAGTTGTACCCTGTAAATTTCCGATTTGTTTTTTTGGAGCGAACCTTCTTTCTAGCGAATCCATGAGCCTGTCATAATCTGGAGTTCCAGATGTCAGTAGCTGTTGGGCCTGACCAATGAGACTCACTGCTAGATAAAGCCCTTGCCTTACTTGAGTCTATTTGTTTATCCCGGCACGCGTACTAAAATGCGCTTGAAAGTCCGTCATTAGTGTGGTATCGTCGAACTTTTGTGGCGTTACAAGTGGTCGTTTCAGCTTATTTTGTTCCGAAAGTTCTACTTTTCTTTGGGGAGCTTGATTTCTTTCCTGGGATCTCGATGGCGTCATTTGATGTTCAATTGCGATAGTCCTGCGTGTACTTTCTTCTATTTCACGTTCCAGTTGCCGAATTTCATGATTAATTCTTTCTTGTGCATCCATCATTGACGAGACTGTCTGTGATCAGCCATTTTCATTTATTCTTAAGATTTTCTAGGGTTTGCAGTTACTTTACGAAAAAATAATCCCAACCCTGCCATAAAATTGTGTAGCATGTAACCCGGTCTACATCTAACCATGGACTCTCTTATACTGATTTAACGTCTAGACTTTCTCAGTATTTTCTATCCTCCCTATAACTGTTCCGGACAGAGACATATTACAATCTTTTCCAAGATCACAAGGTCATTAACCTTACATCTAAAGCCTATAACAATATCACTCCCTAAAGAACACGCACCAGCCAGCCTCTGTCTTTGTCAGATCGTTTCTCAGTTTTTCGGCGCCATTAGACAAACACACTGACCTAGTGTGATCTCTATCACTTAACAGGCTAGCTTTGGGAACTATTTACAAAGTCAGCAAAGGTACCTTGCTACACAACGCTGCTAAAAGAAAAGAGACAGGCCAATCCATATATAATAGGACGTATAAACAGACCCCTCACTAAACCTCGCTCTCCTTCCCGCCTCGAAATTCGATACGCAGTGATTAGGAATGTAAAAAAATTTCTATGAAATATCTTCTTTTTTCACTTTCCTCACTCGACCTTTAGATATGCTCCTCACCCCTTTTCCTGTATAGGACGCATACACCTCGAGATACATCTCATATCCATCATATTATGTATCGCTATTTACGAATTAACATTTTTCACCAGCTTGTTGGCACACACACGCACACACACACACACACACACACACACACACCTTATTTTTATTAGACGTTTCACGTGAAGATGTAGCCCGACTTTTAATCTCCGTTCCCGTTATTATATTTACTTTACATGTGTGCGTGTAACTTAAAAATCTTGCACAGCTTCAATATAATAACGGGGCATCAGTCAACAGGAACAGGAGTGGAACTATTTGTCCTGATTCATTGACTTTGTACAAAATAATATACTTTGACCGTAAGCAAATTGACGAGAAGTCATACATGAGGTAGCAAGTCCACCACTAATACTGAGGAGAAGTCAGTCATACACGAGGCCACTAGTTCACAATTAATTATAGTTTGCTGCATTTGTATGGGGAAATATGAACGAGTTATTTTTTTAGGGTTAATACTGCACGACCTTTGTGAGTACAGTATTCATCCGAGAAAATGAGTTCCAATTTTCCCACAGAAATGCAGTAATCTTTTTATTATATACTCATTTTCTTATTATACCAAAGGCTATATTATTTTTAAAAAATACACTACAAGAAACAATATAATTAAATTTGTGTTGTATTAAAAAATAAATGCACAATGGTAGATTCATTAATACACAGAGCACCGCCCAGCGAAATTTGAGCTTTGTCGCGCGCTCGACCGTAGTTTAAAAAGGAATTGTCGTTTTGGTCTACTTAAAATTGAAATGTAGAGTCATATTGTGAATGAATGCGCATTGCAACAACTTTTCCATTTGGCCTGGAATGGACGGATTTTGTTGGGGCTTTTTTGTTGATAGAACTAGGTCCTGCTTTTTTGATTATGATGGAATGGATTATTGGGTCAATTCAGTGCAGATTTCCGTTGGAAATGTACTCGAAATTCCAGTAAAGTTTCGGTGTTTATCAGGTTCTGTAAGATATGTCATTCGGGATTGCAGAACTAACTAAGAAAGTACAGTTTGTGGAAATTCAGAATGCTTAAATGTATGTATATTTGCTAACATTCTTTTCACCAGCTAAAGAAGACATATGTTGATGCCCTGTCACTTGTATCTCGCTGTTGGAGGGACCCCAGCTATGACCTATATCATACAGTGTGTGTCTTCGAACGCTAGCCTAACACTGTATCAAAATAGTTACACGGGGACAATTGCAAAGCAGCAGTTGTGTGACAGTCCATTTAGCCAGCGGAAATAATACTTTTTCGTCGTCTTGGCTTATAGGCCCTGAGGATCTTAGTGTCATACCAAAACCTTCAGTTGCATTTTTTTTTCTCGAACCTAGTATTTTAACAGGCTTGTAAAATGGTACGTCTTTGACATGCTACAGCCATTGGTCTCAATATTCTTTTCTATAATTTATTTTTTATAGACCATAGAGAGCTTTGATCATAGTGTGAACCATTCTATTTGCGAAAAGTTACGAATATTTCTTCTGAATAACTGTTAAAATGACCAGAACGGTATTTTCAAATTACTACGTCTCTCACGTTTGTTGTTGACATTGCGAATATCACGTTAATTGTTGTGCTTGCTTGAAATTTTCGTTTCTGACTCTATGAAATCGTTCACATCGTTAACTTTATCTTATATACTTTCAAATGGACGAAACAGATTGTTTAGTTCATTCACAAATTTAATCAACCAAAACATAAAGTGTCTACTACATAAATGTACACAGTATGTTTGCAACGTAGTTCGTAATACACTATACTATACTATGTTTAGGCACACATGTTGTACACGTACGTGCAATATCAACGTGTTCACTATCGCAAAATACTGCACCATTCTGAAAATGTAAAAATAGAGGAGACACAAATGAACATATAATAAGACACGATATATCTGAAGAAGCACCACCGGCAATAAAATTCCAATATTTTTAGTTTATTTCATTAAATAGGAATACTGGTCTATATAACTATTTATTACCTTTGAGACAAAATTTGAGTAATACGAATTTTAACGTTGCGTAACAGTTCAACTGAAGAAAAAACAAATGAATGAAAATGTAATTTCAGATGGCCACAATTCCCTTATTCAGCGCTGGCAGGAAGCAACTTCTCGGGTCAATGGCGTCAGATTATATTCAATGGTAATGAATTAAAGAGCTTTATAACTTGGCGAATATTATTTTTTTCTTCTTCTGTTATTTATAATGGATATTTCCTTTCGTACCTGTATGTTAATAGAAACACAGAAAGATTACAAATTACGAAAAACTATCTCGTTACAATGTTAGTGCAACTGAAATGACTGGTTCAACAGTTATTGTATCTCTGCACCTCTTAATGGGCCGCATGAAGTATGTTAATAAGAATACATGCAATATAAAGTGAATTTTATGTATTTTATATCAAAGAAATTTATATGACGAGTTCTACTATTTGCAAGTTAACGTAGGGAATAATATTTTACTACATGAGAATGAATGTTTAGAGTTATTTAAAATTTAATAGTTTTGCAAGACAATTTAAATAAATACAATTTAAAAAATATATTCAGAAGTAATGATTTTGTCCCTCCAGTACAGTAGAAAGCCTTGAAATTCCACGCAGTTGTTAAAATATTCATGAAATGTTGATGTTGATAGAAAAATGCATGCTGTCTGGGTGTCGGATAGATTACATCTTTACTCCTGCATTGTGATTGCGCGTTAATTTGCCGTTTCAGCCGATTCAGCATGCATCAGCACTGGAAAAGCAAGTTGTAAGCGCTGACGTGGAAAAAGATGGTCGCCAGTTAGTGATCACGTGGAGAGATGGGGTAAAATCAAGGTAAAACATGCGTATATACTTTTGTGTTAGACAAAAGTCTATATTCTGCTACGTAGCATTAACTTGTACTGATAGTTTTAAAGACTGATAACCTGAAAACCCCTACCAATATGTATAATAGTCAAATAGTATTATAATAGTCAAAATAGTCAGTATGTATAATAGTCAAAATAGTCAGTATGTATAATAGTCAAAAAGCACTGATACTCCAGATTATAAAGATGAATAATTCTAAAAACTTACGATTACACTGCGCATGTGGTAAAATGGTAAATAGTTGCAATGTCGCTGATACCATCTTGCCAGAACAAGTCTGTGCTTTTGACATCGATTAAACTGTTAGGTGCTAAATAGATAAAGTAACCGGTGTATGTTTATGGATATCGTCAAAAACATGCTACCCTAGAATCTGTCAGTAAAACTTTGAAACATTGTTAATGTACACAAACATAGTCAAAAAGCTATGTCGCGGATATAGTCGTCACTGTTCCAGATTAGCGAAGGCGAGAAGTGTATTTGTTTGATTTGGATTTCTAACGTAGCTTTAACAGTTTTCTGGTCATATCGCTACGATGTCTGCAGTGTGGCAGTTTATAGTGATGTTTAGGATTGGGGCATCATGCCGCAGACAGGTAGCATCATGTCCCACCCAGTCACATTATCCTGACACCAGGCCGACCACTCATACTACTACTCTCTTAATGCTGAGAACCAAGCGAGGCAACTGCTCATACCGTTTTTATAAGTCTTTGGTATGACTCAGCCGGGGTCCAAACCCGCGACCTTCAGCATCCGAGGCGTACGTTCCAACCACTTAGGCCACCGGAGAGGTCGTAAAGGAGAGAGAGACACGTGGAAAAAGTATACTGACATCAGTATCCTCTATATATCATACAACTTCAAACTTCGTCCCATGGCAGGTTCATGCACCAGTACTCTCTTCAGATAACCCATCTACATATATCTTTCTCTTACAGTTAGCCATGTCCGTAATTACGACATCTTTATATAAACTAGGTAGTCTGGATTGAAAAGCATGTTGGAAATGATGGTCGATGGCGCAAGTTGTACCCACATATTTCTTGAGTTGTTTTGCGAACAGGTGACACTATAGGTGAATGCCCATATATATATATATATATATATATATATATATATATATATATATATATATATATATATATATATATATCCTTGGATCAGATCGAACCGGATTAAAATGTTCCTCTACTTAATACGTGTGTTATAAATTGCAGACAGAACCCTGGATCCCTCTTCCCATTAGAATCGCTCCGGTGACCTAGTGGTTAGAGCCTCCACCTCGGATGCGGGAGGTCGTGGGTTCGATCCCCGGCCGAGTCATACCAAAGACTTACAAAAATGGCACTTGAAGCTGCCTCGCTTGGCGCTCAGCATTAAGAGATTAGTGTTAGAACTGGTCGACCTGGTGTCAGGATAATGTGACTGGGTGGGGCATCATGCTACATGTATGCCGCATGATGCCCCAGTGCTAGACATCACTATAAACTAGCATACTGCAGACATCGTAGCGATGACTGAATTTCTATTAAAGCTACGTTAAAAAATCCAAAACACATACACACACACACACACACACACACACTTCCCAATAGAATAGAGCGGAAGTGTGACGTCACTTTGAATATATAGGCGAACCAGTGTTCTACGGTTTACCATTGCGGAACAGTTCAAGTACAATACCTATAGCTGAAAGAAAGAAATGAAGACATCGCATATTGGCGTGCCTGCTGCTTAAATCACGTATACTCGGAGTAATATTACTATGACTCCGACTGCAAACGCAACGGTAACTAATGTTCATCTTCCAGAAGAGGATGAATTCAATTTAGCTTCGGCTGACTTCCTGTCGTCTCCGCACGAATGTTTGCCTGTGACGATACTACTAGAAACAGCAGAAGAAACATATGTTCAACAACAACATCATCAGCAATAGTAATAGGATAAAAAGAAGAATCGAGAAGATGAAAAACAGAAGAGGACAATTTTGAACTGTGAATGATAGAAGGAGGGGAGTTAAAACGAATCGGGATATTTGGAAGGAGCTAAATCGTCAGAGAGAAATGTAGCAGACTTCGTTAGCTCAACCCAAGAGAAAGAGGTCTTCGCGTGAGATTTCTAAACCTTCCATTACTACATCACTCTCACCGCCACTGAGATTCCAGCATCAATAGTTACTACCACTACCAACTTGGCTGTAGTAAAGGGTTAAGGCAGTTAAAGCTGATGATGTCGAGTCCAAACATTGCTTTTTTGTTATTAAAAGAAACGCCAACGGTCATTTTCATGACCACATATATCTCTTACAAACGAGATTCTACTATTCTCTTTACACCTGTTTTTTTGTTGGACACGTAGAAAGCTGCAATCTAAAAAAATACACCATAAATAAAAGAGCACTGGTAGTTACTTAACTTACTGTGGAGCAGCAAACAAAACAGCCAACCCCATTAATGAAACACTTACTACAATGCTAAACAAAAATGTATACCTTGCTGCCGACACCAAACTTACAAGTGTACCTACGTTTGCCGGATGTTCGACAATGGTTACAATGACAATCAACGTTCACCTTACGCATGTACATTCGACGAAACGCTTCCAGAAGACAAAACAAAGTCGCTGGTACGATCATCAATGGCAAAGAGAGTTAGCTGATGTTTCTTATTTGGCAGCGTACAATCGTGGTTATAAGTATTTGTTCTGTGTCGTTCAAGTGTTTTCAAGCGCAGTTGGGTAGCTCTTGTGACTTCTAACACTTGTTCATGGTTAGAGTCAGCTTATGAACTGGTTTTGAAACAAAGTGGTTGACATCATTTAACATTTTAAAATACAAAAGGAAATTTGTTTTCTTCTTCACTTCTGAAAATCCTCAAGTAAAAGTTGGTGCCTTGGAACATTTTCGAAGCACTTTGATACAACGCATGCGGAAACAGATAACACATCAACACCCTCTCAAATACACAGATTTGCTACCACATCACGCCAAATATTATGATAAACCGTATCATTGAAGCGTTGGATGTGCACTTGATGACGTAACCCCTGAAAAACGAAGTTGTCTTGGTTATCTTCTTCGCTGCCCATCCGTTGTTATTCATATCTATATTTTGTGTAACTTTTGGTGTATGACAGTATATATTTTGTGTATTTCACTTTGGCCTGTAGATTGCATAGGATCTATAAATAGGTGCTGTCAATTTTCTAATAATAAACCTGTTTAATATTTTAGAGTTATTTAGGGTTGGCTAGTCATGTCATATGGTTAAGTAGGTCACGTGGGCTGTATTGTGAAATGCTGGATTAAGTACTGGGGTTGGTCACTTAGAGTTGTATTGCAACATAAAAGACCCTTGATTATATATATAAGAAGAGGACTGAGTGATTCATTCATTTCTTATTCGAATTCATTCATAATTCTTATTTTATATGTTCTTGTGTTAACATCAGTATCTAGACGTGTTTAATGTTGTGTTTAAATATAATTTGTAAAACGATATTTGTTCGACTATTCATTAGAATTACAAAGTGCTCATTAGACCTAAACGTCGGTCTGGGACTATTCAGAATTTATTCAAACGAGTTCTGGACAATGCCGTTGCAATACATGAAGACGTTTGGCTCATCAGTACGTTCGAGGACCTGGAATTCATTTGGAACACTCGATTCGTTTAGGCTTGTGCGGAACTTTCTAGGATTATTTTGGATTTATGTAGTAATACTTCAAATTCCTCGTAAAATTGTATTTGATAATTTAAAGAATTAAATTATTTATTACGTATGTCAAACCTTGTTATTTTTGCTTCTCTTTAAATCTTAGTTTATGAATATAGAGTCATAGCACCTGATATACTATGGACAGTAAGAACAACTGCAGTCATGCTACCAACGCAATTACCACAATAAGCACTCGTTATTTGAACATTTGGGAACTCATTCTCCTTTGACATAGAGCGAATCCTCGGAAACCAGAACCATCGAACTATGAATATCAATTTTTAATTAATCTTACAGAGTGACGGTTCAATGGATGTATTTCCCTTTAATACCTTATATTATTTTTCAAAGCCAAATTGTCTCAAGCTATTCAGTGGATCACGAAGCCTGATGAGAAGTAATTTTGATAGAAAACATTCATCCTGTACAGGCCCTGACTATCATCTAAGATCAATTCGCTATTATGGTTGATATCTTGAACAAACAACAAGCAATTAAAACGATCCACTCAGGTATGAATCTCAAAAAGCATCACTAGCCTATTCTGCATTGATCACATATACCACGATAATTCATGTTCGGTATTATTTTGATGTTCAACTTCTGGTCAAAACGATTGCAGCTATTTTTAACGATCAGTTTGACAAAGCCATGGACAAAGTTCGCAAAAGTTTCGTGATCGTGTACAACAAAATTGCTCATCGTCTTAAAATACATTTTTCTGATTGCTGTAGAATGTACATTACTTTTTTTACTCTTGTGTTTTCTATTCTGGTCGGATGCATTGCTCTCGCTCATGTGAAAGACGTTTACAACAAGATCAATTCTACACGTTTTCCGCTACCATGTGGTAATGAATGAACAGCTCAATCTATTGTTTGTGTTCTCTGATGTGGTAAAGTACATCGTGGTGGGAAGTAATGTCACTCAGTTACTCAGATTCATATATTTATTTTCAAAGTGGATTCAGCTATCGTTACTACCAGGAAGGTGGATAAATGTATCACATTCACTTTTGAATTTGTACAATCTCATTATCTTCCCGTTTGCAAGTCGTATTTTGACAGTCTCAACACTATTATAAAAGAAGATCTTGGACAAAATATTCGTTTATCAAAAGGAAACGTCACGGTGATACTACATTTTCGAAAAAGCTTCTCCACTGAATTGTAAAACAGGTGTTTCCTGTGTACCAAGGAGTTACTCGACAACGAGGACATGGCTTAAGATGTTTAACCCAGCTTCACGTACGGTGGCACCTATCTTAAAACCAATGGTGACTAGAGGGCTGTATACTTTAAACGAGACCGCATTGACGCAGGATAAAATTTTCTTCCAAAAGTCGACATTGACAAAGTCTTAAAGAAACCTTCTTGAAACAGGAATACTGATTTGCTTCAAACTGAAAAGACCTTTTGGGTCGCCGAGATATCCCTGTAAATTAGATTCACACTTCTGGCGAATGCATTACTTATTCCACGCCATAGCAATGACGAGGCAGAAACTGGCGTCGTCGAAACACAGTTATATTTTATAAACAAATTAAAAAAATAAGAATAAGAACAGAAGAACAGGAGCTGTCAGAGAAAACGATGCACCAATATTTTTTTTACGAATGTTCCAAGTCAAAACTAAATCTATTTGCTATGCCACCAACGATGGTTACGATGCAGAATCCCAATGGTCTGATTTTCATTCTGTGTCGCTTTTTGCTACTAAGGCCCTATCGAATTTGAAATCAAAGGATAAACAGATTCGATCTGAATAGCAGTCACTTGTACCTGAAGTCAAAGTTCTCAAAATAGATAAAGTCAATCCAGACACCAATGCCAGAGTAATTCCCTTCAATAGCTTCATGTATTCGTTGTTCACCTTAGTGGATTTGTACTTGAATATCAAATTACAGAGTAGCAGCATGGGTACTTACCCTTAACGAGCCTACCTTGAAAATCTTCCGACGTATGGAAAGGAAGCCAGGAACACACATCTGGATGCTTCCGTGGTATGGAAACCTGACACGTTGTAGAAGTTGAACGTTAGAGCGTTGATTGCAGATAATGATGCAGATCACACGGATTGATTCAAATGTTGTCGAAACAAAATTAAACATGGACACAGCTTAGAACTGATGAATCGTTTACATTTCACATTGTATTTAAAAGACAAACATTTCTTAAATGGAGTGGAGGTACGCCTGGGACTGAATAGAAGTAGCACAGTACTCCATTTGATGGCCAATGCTAAAAAGCACAAAAACTTCTTCGTTGAAGCCAGACCGTTCGTGCCACGTGTGGAAATCTTATCTAAAGAGTCAGACTCTAATCAGAATGACTGTTGAGTATCGGATTCGACGAGTGGAAACGATAACCTTCACCATGGCTTAGGCAGGACTCCGATCCAAGGTTGAAGATATTGTTTTCCAGAGACAGCTACATCAGTGATTAATCATCAGCATCATCAGAAGCAGAGTGGTCGATCAGACTCATTACGAGTTCAAACACTTCAACGTGTCTAAAGACAGAAGTCACTCGTAACGGTCAAATAGTATGTACCAGGCCATTTGAACCCTAATTGGCCTAGAAACATTACTTGAGATCTTACTTGACCCTATTTGAAGCCCTAATGTAGATATTTACGGCTGCCACGATATTTCGTACGACGATTATGTGGGAGGATATACTTTGTTGGTAATTGATTTCACCCCAAACCATGGCTGTGGCGAAGGACTTTTCCACCCTATAAAATCGGGTCAGTTTGGCGTGGAACTTTAGTTTATAATAGCCCTGGCAAACACAATGAACGTCATCCTCAATGCAGAATTTGACAAAACTTTGGAAATCCAGTTTTGAGATATGTGATCCGAGATTATTCAAAACGAAAAAGAATGGAACACGAAGAGATATGGAGATAGAAGATGAGGATATTTGTGATCCAGAACAAAATCATGATGTCAAAACGGCCAGAACAAGAACAACATTTAGTCGCATATTTTGCTTGGCTGAAATAATTACAGGTCAAACTTGAGAAATTTTTACTGATGCAAATCGCTCATCCTAATCAGAAATAGCACGACAAATGAATGATAAGTCAAGAAGAATAGTTGGAAGAGTATCTGGAAGAGGCATAAACTCCCATTTTCGGAATAGACAATTTTGACAAAGTGGAACAAAGTCTTTCGTGGCAATTTTATATCTCTATTAAATTCTCTGGAGACCAAACGATACGAAGCTCTCTTGCAACAGAATACAGAGACCACCCATTATTCAATTTAGTTGACAAAACCTTTAAAGGAAATAAATAAATTGTGAACGGATGACTTATCATTTCATGATACATATTAACAAACCTAAGAAGAATGGATACCTGGAAACTTTATTACCTTTTGACTTTCAGGCCACACACAACTTCATAGAATCACCTAATGTGTGCTAAAGATGACATTCTCCATAGCAAACCTATTTTCTGGCCTGTGTCATTAGTACACACTACCTCGTCAATAAACCCATCGGGTTGCCGTCTATGTTTTCAAGGACGACAGTACGGAATATTTTGTTTGTGATGGTTTACCTCCTCTGGATGACATCATAGATTTTATGAGAATAAATGCCGTGTTTACTTTTTTCAATAATGTGAAATTTCAGGAGTTAGGTTCCAGGGTGTGTGGAAAACATTTTGAGTATGTTCTTTATCGACGCAGTCTTGGATTTCCCTTAGAACATTTAGTAACTTGTTTTGGTAGTGAGTATTCATGAAATTACGATCAAATAGGAAGATGGTTTTGTGAACATTTTGGTTATCACTTTTCTTTTCTTTAGCTGAAAGAGCATAGTGTGCATCGCTAGCAATATAATAGTCCTTTAGATCATTTGAAGTCAAGTTTGGCCACATACTGTCAACTCATCAGGCACAAACAATAACTGAAGCTATGGTTAGTTTACACCGGATCAGGTAGCAACTTAGGCAGAATAGTGCTAACCGGAAGAAAGTCATCTTTTCTAAAATGTCACTGGACATAATAGAAAATCTCCTGTGTGAAGAAAGTATTAAATGGAAAGAGGAGAGGAAAGGCAGCAGCAACAGTGGCAACAACAACAAGAATGATTAGAGATGGGGTGCAAAATGGAGACTGAGAACTTCTCGTTATGTTCTTATTTAGAAAACGGGTGTCCATGTGCTGTGATAAGGCCAATGGTAGGATTTGGAAGTCCTCCCAGGAGCACTCACAAAAACATAACATCCCTTTTCAGGGCGGCTCAGATCTCTAGAAAAGAGAGATACTAATCATTTTGCAATAACTTGTGTTTTCTGTTGTGTGTCTTTGTCTTTCTCATCCAAAAGACAACAAATACACATTATAACAGCCGTCTTGATAAAAGTGCGTCTTTGTTGGATATAGTGTATTTGTGTCGGTCATCCTGATTGGATGCTGGAGGAAAACACAGACAGGGAGAGTGAGGTCAACGAGCCTTGTTTTAGGTTTGTGGTCTTTGCAAAGTTTTGTGGTCAGCATGATGACATTTGGGAGGGAAAACGAAAAGAACTGGGGTCAGAGATTTGTGATCTATTGTTAACAACCTGGGAACCCAGAGGCACGACCACTAAAGAGAGTGGTGACAGAAAACCGAATGAACCTTTTCATGACCACCCATTTCTCTAGAAAACAGTGTCACCTATGATGTGGCTACAACATTGTGTTTGTGTATGTTTTTGTGCATGTCTCTGTTATTAATATCTAAAAATTTAAACCATTTAAATTCTTCTCTCCTTTGTCACATAGTATTTGTGTATGGGGGTAGTAGTGTGCCTGTAAGCACTTACTACCCTTGTGTGTATACAAACTCCTACCCATTTCGTTGGATGGTAGGTTTTGTGAGTCTGTTTGAATAGTAATTGAAAAGCAGATGCTCGATAGTAGTAGCGTGTGTTTGGATAATGATTAAAAAAAGTAGGTGCTGGATAGTGTGGACTGTAATTAAAATATGGGTGCTGGATAGTGTGATTGTGTATGTTGGGAAATTATATTTTGTTTGCTGGGTTATCAATGTCTTTTAGATTGTAGATCCAAATATTAATATTACATTTCCCGTTATGCATCCGAGGCACCTACTGACCCTACATTTCTAGGTCAGTATTGGGCATACATCAGTCCTATGTTCAATTCTCCTTATTCCCAATAGTCCGTGGACAACTTTATACCCCAGAGGGACTGACAGTATAAGCCTATCTCATAATGTTATGCCCCATAGTGCCCCAGACATCACTACACAAATAACAACACAGGTAGCTTTGGTATTTTTGGATGCTGTTTGAGTTGCTTTGTTTATACCAGCATGTTGGCCCAACTTGAGCACCAAATATACTTGGCCTGGTGTTTATGAAGGAGAGAAATATGATAATCTTGTGCATGTAGCACACATGGGTAGGAGTCTCCTTCAGATGCATTGTTTTGACTTAATTTGCTATACGGATATCATTGAGTCTTCTAGAGAAATGTATATATTTAATTGAAAGGTGACTTTGGCATGCACAGACTATTAAAAACATTCGGTGTATTATACAAGATAAAGATGTACTTAAAACTTGGGTCTGCTGAAGATTTAGTCATCTGTAAATACTTCTGCTCCCAAATTTTCAAAACTAAGTAGCTCTTGATGAACCAGGATGTAAAAGTTAAAAAAGGAGGAAAGCATACCAGTGTTTTGTTATTATAGGTACCAGAAAAGGTAAGGATTCTCATAAGGCCTGAAACCAAGCAAAGTGAGCTTGTCGCAAAGCAATGTGTGATGTTGAGGAGTCGTTTGGTAAGGAGGCCAAAAGGTTGACATGACCCTTCATTCACTTGCTGGAAGCAAGCTTGAGTCCAAAAATACTGCAGGAGATCCAGAAGCTACAAACAACAACACTTGCACATGGAAAGTTGGTGTTTCAAGTAAAGTCTTCTGCAATGTATTTGCTACTGATGTTTTGGATACCTTTCCTGCTCCAAACTTGTAGTTGGTCCATTGATACGGCTATGGGTCAGACTGTATGCATCATTTGCTTTAAAAAGAAGTTGTATATTAGATTGCAGAACGTTTGTCCATTGAAGAACGTGTTTTGTCTCAGACATAGAATGATTCCACATTACACATTACACCCTAGCTTGAGTAATCCTAGAAACTATTGCCATGAGAGACCAGTGGAGAGTGCAATTCAATGAATGCTGTTGGGAGGGACATCATGGTTTAACTTGTGACAAAGGAAGATAGCATGCTAAGAGACCACATGGTTGATCACATGCCACAAGTCATCTAAGTGTGTTGATACTTGAACTGCATATATATATATATATATATATATATATATATATATATATATATATATATATATATATAAATGGAACCTTTAGCTAAGTTAAATTCCCTAAATTTACTGAGATCCCAATGAATAAAGCCTGTAGTTTGTCGAGGCTAGTGAGAAGGGCACTGCCTAATCTTTGTGTGGGGGCACTGCCTAATCTTCGAGTCTTGCAATGCATCCTGGATACCGTGATTTGTTAAGGACCATCTCCTGATAGAAGAGATTCAAATAAGAGTGACAAAGGTAGTTGGAGATCAACAAGAATATAAATAGAGATTGGCTGGGGAAAAATAACCCAGTGTGATCAACATGAGAGTAAGAGTAGATGTAGAGAAGGTGTACATGTTTTTAGGATCATTGCAACACAGAAAAAGACCTCCTAGAGCAGGAAAAAAGCTAATCGCCAGAAGACATGTTTGCAAGCTGAAGATTACTGTATGATCTGCACAAGATGACATTTCTTCATCAGGTTGTTGACTCTAATATTGGTCTACAATTTCAAGTAGTTGAGGCATCTACTATTAATACCTTCAAAGCTTGTCTAGATAAAGTATGTGCCGGATGTGTCTACCATAAACTTCCCTCTTTCACAGGCAAAGGTTTCATTGATATTACCAGTAAAGAAAGCCAATATCAGTTTACAGACAACTAATCTATTAAAAGCTGACGACATTATGTACCTGTATTTATATTGGTATATTGATTTTCAAGATCATCATCAGCTTGCTACATTGCAGGTACCACAGCGTATGGCTGAGAGTCAGCTGTCAGTGTCCAAAGTGTCTGCAAGCTGCCAGCAACATGAAACTCATTCGGGTGGAAGAGTTAGATTGTCAAACTGTCCTGGAGAAGGCCTCAGTATCCAGTAAGATAAACACTAGTTACAATATCATTTTTGAACCTTCTTGTCTAGTTAAGTGAACAATCTAGTTATACCTCTTCACTACAATCTAGTTTTACCTCCTCATTACAATCTAGTTATACCTCCTCACTACAATCTAGTTATACCTCCTCATTACAATCTAGTTATACCTCCTCATTACAATCTAGTTATACCTCCTCATTACAATCTAGTTATACCTCCTCATTGCAGTCTACTTATACCTCCTCATTACAATGCCCACATCATCATTTTGTCTGTCCATTAGCTTGCTGAAAACGCTACTTTTAGATAGCATGTCTGCAAGAGTGCTTAAAGACTATTCATTTTTTTATTGTTATGTCTGAAATATTCCTCTCTTGTATACATACATACGCACGTACACACACACACACACATATGCATACAACTCTGACTCATTAAGCTTCTGTCAACAGTGTTTTGCATTACAGCCAATGTTGCCCAACAGACTGATTTGATATATAGTCTTTCTTGAAGTTTTAGATGTGCCCTGAGGGCTTAAAAATCTTTCAGTTGTGCTTCTTAAGTTTTGTAAAAGTTATGAGCATCCAAAATTTGTTTTCCACTCAATCCTTCCATCATTTTGTCTTTTATTCTTTGGATTGCATCAACAAGAAAGCATTCCGGTTCCAAATAGCAATAGAGAAGTGAAAAACAGGTTGAACCACTTACTTAAATTTTCAACACTTGACATGTAAAAAGAGAATGTCTATTTAAACTGGACTACCCACTTTCAAGTGCGATTGTGTTATCTCCCATGGATAAAATGAAATACTACTCTCACTTTTTTGTCGACATTCCTCGGCACATAAGATGGGATTGATGGCCATGGTTATTGATTCTAAGTGTCTTATAGTTTATAATATCCCATTTTGAAATATTTTCACCGAATCATCAAGACATTTTATTTGCCTTTCTTTGTTTCAGACGATGGCCTTACCATGACACTGATGTGGAGGCCAGGGAGTCACACGGGCACCATTGGACTAGATTATCTTAGAGTCAATAGATATGATCCAGATGCTTTGGCAACCCGACATCACTTGACCACACCCCTCTTCCTGGAGGAGGTAATGGATAGAGTAAACTGAACAAAATAGTTCCAGCTAGTTTTAGATGTGTAATCTTCTGAAATCATTTGGTTTCGAACTTTAGAACTTCACAAACCTAAAGTACACAGCAATTGTTTCAACTATGTTTAAGACCTTGAGACTTTACTGATTCTGGTGGTGTGAAAGTGGTTGAAAAGGGTCTTTAATCGATATTACGTTTTAGTAGTGGATTAGGACATGATTATTGTTAGTCTTTGTGTATTAGTTGTGGCACTGGTGATTCATTGTCAAAAAACGTTGATCACGCAGGGTTATTTATTTGGAACTAAAGGCCCAAAGAACACTTTGAAAAGACTTCATTTCTTTTTGCGAAAAAACATTTTGATCCATTCCGAGCATTTTTGTCTTTGTGCGGAAAACTGCGTGTCTACATTCTGGATCTGCTTACTGTTACTTGCTAGATGCAAGCCACAAATACATCGCGTAACTGTTTTGTTTACACATTTTTTAATTTAATCAGTATTGTCAAATTACAGCTGTATTTGAGATTTCAAAATTATAAGGATTCAATTAAATTGATTCAACATTTCGTTAACATATACATGCAAAAATCGCTTAAATTATTATATTTTTAAGAGTAAATCCAATTAAAATTAAAGGCTGAGATATGGTTACACATTTTATCTTTTCCAGGGGGAGACAATTCCTGAAGTAAACTATGAAGAGGTGAATGCGTCAGACAAGGGGATGTACAAGTAAGCTACCAAGAAGATACATGTCATGGTATTGTACAAGACATCCATAACAAAATTTTCTTGACTTTGATGATGATTATCGATTATAACAATACGCCTTCGTGTTCTTGAAATAGCCTTGATGCTAATAATAATAATAATAATAATAATAATAATAATAATAATAACAATAATAATAAGGAATTTGTACAGGTCATAATCTTTAGAAACTCTAAGTGTTTTACAACTATATTAGTAAATAAGGACAAATATAGACAACTTTACTAAAACAAACGCCATTCAATTACAAAGAAAAAGATGCTGCAAAATATTTAAGCTATGGGAACATTGCTAAGTCTTAAGTCTGTTCTTCCAGTTGAAATAGATGAGTTTTAAATCACTCTTGAATGAAATCACAGTGTCGTTGTGTTAAGTTCAACAGGCATTTTGTTCCAGTTAGGTGGGTCTTGGTACACAAAAGAATGGTGTCTGTAGAACTTTGTTTTATTAGTAGAAATGTTGAGAATATGAATTTCTGTCGACAAACTTGGATTGCTATATTGTAGCAACATCAAAGTAGGTCATCTACTAGTTTGTCACATCTGTAGATCTGCTAGTTTGTAACATCTGCATTCTTTACTAAATTGGGAACAAGATTAACGTGATAGGATAAATTAATACCAGGACGAAAATTATAGTTGTGCCTTTCCCCTGTATAAAAGTGAAGTATTTCTTTTGAACATTATTGTGTAAAACTATGCAAATAAATGTTTATTATCACTGTAAAATGTCTCTCTTCATATATTTCCGAAGGTGGCTCAGGTACATCAATGATTACGGAATTTGTATGATGAGAAATGTTCCAACAGAGAAACTAACAATCCTACAGGTGAGAAATAGTACAACAGATTAACCTTCCAAACCAATGACGTCTACTCAATAAACAAAAAATAGACAACTTTTCCCACGTATTATTCTATGTGAATATATTGTTTACAAATACTATTAATGGATACAAGAAGAGTGCATGAATGCGGAAATCAGTACACCATTAGGGTAATTTAGTAACCACACAGGTTTACATGCTTGCATGTGAAAATTAATAGCTCATTTACGTATCAGATCTTCAAACCAAGTGTTGGCATTAAACTTTCCTGATAATTTAGCTGTGTGTAATAGGATCACTAACTGTTAGCTTTATGTAACTATCTGGCTAAATAAAGAAACATCAGAAACTCGTTCGTAAAGTAGTTCCTTTTCAGTTTTATGGATTAATAACTTTAGCGGAACAGTTTAAATAGTTTCCTTAATATGCAGGAATATTGAGCTACATTCCTTCAGTAGTAAGCTTGTTATGCTTAATTTTATAATAATGAAATCGGAGGCTTCCTGCTCACTTTTTTGTCATTGATGAAATCAGTTTGGAAAGTATTTATATTTTCTGCTGTTTCTCTTCCAGGTTGTTGAAAAAATTGCTCCCGCACAGAAGACAATTTATGGTACAGTACGTGTCAAACTTGCTTAAATTAACAAAGAAAAAACAAACAACCTTGATCAAGGGGGTAGAAGTTAATATTCATTTTAGATATACCACTTATCATATCAAAAATACAACACTGTCATCAGTTCAGGATAATATGTTGTCAAGACTTCAATATTTTATGGGTTACCTGAGATCTCTGGGTTGAGAATACTTTAGAACCAGCTAGATCTGAAACCAATGCTGTTAGCAAATTACAGTGTTTAATCATTTCTCAGAAATATGCATAAGCTTACTTAAACAAATCATTGCGAGCCTGATTAAAAGTCTCAAAAGGGTGACCCAACATGACCTTGCATGCTTGCATGCTTGCTAAGAGAGCCTAACATATTTTTGCTTCCAAACAAAGTGACTTAAAGATCATTTAGAGGCCACTTTCATTGATCTATAGGATTTATTTAATTATCGATGACGCAGTTTTGTTTATGCTTATTCATGAGAAACGAAGAAATCATATCACACACAGTCATTTAAGAAAAAAAGAGTAAGAAATTTTCTCCCACGGTTTCCAGCAATGCCCAACCAACATTATTAGTAAATCATTCCCATTGAGTATGGTGTTGACAAATATCTTTCATGAACTCCTCCGTTTAAGATGTCATGATAGGTTGGTTCCAATACCTCCCAGAGAACAGCTTGGTATAAGTAGACATAGAGAAACCAATCTTCAACATTGTACAGAAACTTGTTAGTCTTGCTCTTAATGGTTGTGACAAAGATGATGAAATATTGTTTCCATTTTTCTCAGATATGCTTTCTTTGTACCAATATTCCAACATTTTAAAATGAAGCTAAGGTAAGAAAAAAAACTAACGGTTTTAACAGGAATGAATTCCCATTTCATCCAAAATTGGATGCTATAGATAAGAATGATTCTAAGAGGCTTATGTTTAATTTCTTAGGTTCTAGATGTTGTCCAGGAATCGACACCTTCCAATTTTGCAAACTCAACAGTGGAGCTACCTTTACACATGGACTTCGCATACTATGACACTACTCCTGGGTTGCAGTTTCTGCACTGTCTTCGGTAAGTCAGGTCCCATGATAGCTGACATTTATAGACACATGTCATTCAGTAAGTCAGGTCCCCTGTTAGCTGACATTTATAGACATATGTCATTCAGTAAGTCAGGTCCCCTATTAGCTGACATTTATAGACACATGTCATTCAGTAAGTCAGGTCCCCTATTAGCTGACATTTATAGACATGTCATTCAGTAAGTCAGGTCCCCTGTTAGCTGAGATTTATAGACACGTCATTAAGTAAGTCTGTGTAAGTAGATTACCAGCAAAAGTTACTTCCAAGGTATATTGCATTTCATTCGTAAAAGTCTGTACACAATTAAGAAGTATGGATGTTTTATCTATATGTTCACTGGAAATCTACGTTATTTTATGTATTTTTTCGCACCCTTTCATTCTTTGTACATAATCCAGTTATCAGAATTATAATTATTTAATTGTATCATAATTTTTCGTACATATCCCTTTCTGTTTTTCGAAATATCCATTAAATTATTGGACATACAATTTCTATTAAGGAGATATATGTTTACAAAAACGATCGATAATACTGTATGGCCATTTTGTTTTTACAAAAATTAATAATTAATTGTTGGTGAGAAAATACAATGATTGATGCATAAGCTCTCTTGTTGTCATTACAATATCTATTGGCGTTTATTAACAAATGGACAAAGGACTTCACAGAACATATCTTTAATACTATCATTAATTAGTTCTCCTTGTAAGTCCATCACCGTAACAAAACACCACGTGCATTTTAAAATGAGTTCAGAAGCCCTTTGATGTTTTCTTATACAATAAAAATTACATCTCAGTACAAGAATGAAGATCACAGACCCTTGGTGAACTAGTCTTATTGTTTCATTATAGTCGTACAAACGTAAAATGTACTAACCTTGTCATTTTCTATCGTAAATTTGAAAGTCACTGACTCTGTTAAATTGATTCTTAAAAATACATATGCTATCTTTTAAGTGTTTGTTTTGTTTTGACTTCGATATAATTAACATTTTATTGCAAATCTATTAAACGATATAACCCTCTGTTATCTTTATTGGCGAATTTGAGTAACAAGTAATGCATATGATCGTTTGTCCTTATAACAAATTCTGTATGGTCAATGGCTTCAGTTGCCTCATTTCCCTACTGGCAGCCGTGCTTATTTGACCTATTCTGTCGATTCTTATCCTCAATCTGGTTTCAACTGGAATAACCAAAGCGCTAAGTATGTTTAATTACCGTGTAAATGGTATCGTGGTGTTTGGGGTGATCTGGGAGGGGTAGTACCTCTGGTGGATGGGCACGTCGTGCTCCTTCGGGAGTAGCTTGTCCATTTTTGGTCCTCACCAGGCGCTCAGCCCTCACCTGTTGCTCCAAGTAGCTGTAGCATGCGCAGCGGCCACACCACGGGCAACGGCTTCGACTGGCCGGCTAAACCAGGTAGAGGGTAGCCGACGGGCCTCAAAAGACCCTAGGTGCCTTAGGAACTTGCCTATCCTTGCATGCAAAGCCAGTTTCGGCAGACTGGGTGGAAGAGATCAACTGAGTGATCCAACGGCCACGAAGGCGAATCTGCAAACGTTTTGTGGAGAGCGCAGGGTATGACAAGGCACGGAAGACGTCATAGCCATCCAATGCAGCCGAAGTAGTCCACAGCCGTGACGAATCTTCGTATCACAGAGTTCTAACTACCAAGGCCGAGAGAGTGAGGCTGTCTCTGTGCAAAGGCTGTTTCACTTTAATCTCCTTCACGCACAGGTTATATTGTGCACCTATCATTCATCCTGATCACACTCATTGTTACTTACCTGCACCTACCAAAGTCCTACGGCAATGGGCGACTGGCGACGCAACAGGTGGAGATGACCACTGGGAGTTGTAGTCAGAGACCTGCACGTAGGCGGCCCTTGGACAAGTGGTCGTTTTGTTCTGCACCAAGGGCAGCAGAACAGTTCGGCAGCATCCAGGGGCGACTGAGCAGACCTTTTCAGGACGGCTCTGCTCACCCTGAATAGGGAGAGACCTAGAAAAGGTGGCATAAAAAAAAGCTTGCCCTAAAATATCTGGCCAGCATGCCGCGGCTGGCAAGATAATCCATATCCGCGGTCGAAATAATCAAAGAAAAAAGCTTATTATTGGAGCATGGAACATCCGTACTCTCATGGAAAAAGAGAACGTAGCAAGACCACACAGGAGAACAGCTCTAGTTGCTAAGGAGCTTTCACGCTACAATATTGACATTGCAGCCTTGAGTGAAACCAGGTTCGCAGAGGAGGGTTCTCTTACTGAGCTAGCAAGCGGCTACACATTCTTCTGGAAAGAAAAAGCCCAAAATGAGGACAGGATCCATGGAGTCGGCCTGGCTATCAAATCATATCTTCTGAAGCAGCTTCCGGAAATGCCTGTTGGTATCAATGAGAGGCTAATGAAATTGCAAATACCTATCAGCCACAAACACCATGCAACAATCATCAGTGCCTACACCCCTATCCTATCGAGTCCAGCAGAAGCCATCGAGCCGTTCTATACCGACCTCAGCTCTGTACTTAGCTCAGTTCCAGCTGACGACAAGATCATACTACTGGGGGACTTCAACGCCCGTGTTGGCTGTGATTATGGTCGATGGAAAGGTGTGCATGGCAAACACGGTGTCGGCAGAATGAACAACAACGGCCTGCTCCTACTCAGCAAATGCGCAGAATTTAACTTCCTAATCACAAACTCAATGTTCAGAATGGCGAACAAAGACAAGAACACCTGGATGCACCCCAGATCTCGCCAGTGGCACTTAATCGACTATGTAATAGTCCGCCAGCGTGATGCCAAGGATGTCCTTATCACCAAGGCCATGCGAGGAGCAGAATGCTGGACAGACCATGGACTTGTCCGAACATCCCTACAGCTGCACATTGCCCCTCATCACCTAAGACGTCCTAAACTTGTGCGCACAGCCTTCAACATTGTCAAACTCCAGCAGCCTTCCGCAAAGCTCAATTTCCAGAAGAGACTAGATGACAAGCTGTCAACAAACGGACCGATATGTGGAAATGCCTCCGAAAAATGGAAGAAGCTCAGGGACACGATAAGAGAAACAGCTATGGCGACCCTGGGCCCAAAGAAGCGAATCCATCAAGACTGGTTCGACGAGAACAACGATGCCATTGAAAATCTGCTTGCCAGAAAGAACAAAAAGCATTCATGGACTGGCAGAATGACACAAACTCCATCAGCAAAAAAGACCGCTTCAAATTCTATCAAGCTGAAGCTCAGATGGAAATCCGCAAGATGCATGACCATTGGTGGGAAAAGAAAGCTGATGAAGTGCAAAGCTATGCTGACACTAACAACTCCAAAGAGTTCTATAACGCCATCAGGTCAATCTTCAGGTACGCAAAGTCCAGCTCTGCGCCCTTGCTCGCTACAGATGGCATTACACTAATAAAGGACAAGAATGGCATTAAGGAAAGATGGAAAGAACACTTTAGTCAGCTCTTAAACATGCCCTCATCGGTCAGCCAATCTGTTCGTGACCAAATACCCCAGCAGCCAACGCACGAACAACTGGATATTCCACCAACGATGGAGGAGTTGAGGAGGGCCATTAAACATGTTAACTGTGGCAGGGCACCTGAAAAGGATGTTATCCCAGCGGAGGTGTACAAGGCTTTCAGTGAACAGACTCTGGAGGCATTCAACGATGTGCTATTCAGCATCTGGACGGAAGAAGAGATGCCAAACGACCTTCGGGACGCATCAATCATGACCGTCTATAAAAATAAAGGCACACGCGTGGACTGCAGTAATTACAGAGGCATCTCCCTGCTGTCCATAGCTGGCAAAATACTTGCTCGCATCATCCTCAACAGGCTTATTGCGGCAGTGTCAGAAGATAACCTCCCCGAGTCTCAGTGTGGTTTTCGCCCGGACCGCAGCACCGTTGACATAATCTTCGCAGTGAGACAAGTCCAAGAGAAGTGCCTTGAGCAGAACATGAATTTGTATGCTGTCTTCGTGGACCTGACAAAGGCTTTTGATACAGTCAACAGAGACGCACTGTGGGTAGTACTCAAGAAACTTGGTTGTCCTCAGAAGTTTACCAACCTCATTCTGCTCCTCCACGTTGACATGACTGGAGAGATTCTCTCAGACGGTGAACCCTCTGAGAAATTCCCAATATCTAAAGGTGTCAAACAGGGCTGTGTACTTGCTCCAATACTCTTCAACCTCTTCTTCGCACATGTACTGTTCTATGCCATCCGTGACCTTGACATTTGCATCTACATTAGGTATCGCCTGGATGGATCAGTGTTTAATCTCCGTCGCCTAGCTGCAAAAACAAAGACGCTAGAAAGACTCATCATTGAAGCACTCTTTGCAGATGACGATGCCCTCATGGCCCATGAAGAGACTCACCTACAGGCAATCATGGACAGATTCTCTGAAGCCTCCAACTTATTTGGACTCACAATCAGCCTAGGAAAGACAGAAGTCCTCTTCCAGCCCGCCTCAACCACTGTCCCCTCACAACCCTGTATCACCATTGGCGACACGCAGCTGAAGAATGTGAACAGTTTCAAATATCTTGATAGCACAATATCTAGTGACGGCTCCCTGGACAAAGAAATCACTGCGAGGATCCAAAAAGCCAGTAAAGCACTCGGACGACTTCGAACCAAGGTTTTGCAGCACAAGGACATACGCCTGTCAACAAAGATGAAAGTGTACAATGCAGTTGTCCTCACGTCTCTCTTGTATAGCTGTGAAACGTGGACACTCTACCGAAGACATATCAGTCAGTTGGAACAATTCCACCAGCGCTCCTTGAGATCCATTATGCGGATCAAGTGGCAGGACCGAATCACCAACCAGGAAGTCCCTGACAGAGCCAACACAACAGGCATCGAAGCCAAACTAATCCAGGCCCAGCTTCGTTGGACTGGCCATGTTATCCGCATGGATCAAAGCAGAATCCCAAAGCAGTTGTTCTAGGGCGAGCTAGCCCAGGGAAACCGAAACCAAGGCTGCCCTCATAAGCGGTACAAAGACAACCTCAAGATGAACATCAAATGGACAGACCTCCAAACCCGCCATCTCGAGCTCGCTGCCTTAGACAGAAGCCATTGGCGAGCGCTGACCAGAAAAACCTGTTCCACCTTTGAGGATGACCGCCGCCAGCGTCTTGCTGAAACTCGGGAAAGATGTCACAGAACTGCATCACAAATACCACCAACCACCGGTGTCCCATGCCCCACCTGCAACCGCCTGTGTGCATCGGAATTTGGACTCAGGAGCCACATGCGCGTCCACCATTGAATGAGATCGCACAACTTGTCTTCCTCGACTCGAGAGACTACCATTATTATTATAAATAACACTGCATAGCCATGTGGTCGTTGTGATGATGCACATCATAATTAAAAGAAGAATGATTTGATTGTTGTTGTTGTAGGGATTAACACCCTTTTTCAGCACACGATAGGCTATGCATGACGGCCAGGATTAATGGTGGAGGAAGAACCCGGGAAAACACCGGAAAAAACCACCGACCCAGGACAGGCTGCTGAAAAGCTTTCTCACATACCCTCATTGGCCGAATCCTAGACTCGAACCCACGCAGACAGTGGTGAGATGGCAGTGATCCATAACCGAGAGCGCTTTAGATCACTAGGCCACTCGGGGCCCCCCAAACAAGAATGAATTGTTGATTTAGCGGTGTTTATTAATAATGGAATATAGCAGAGTCGTAATACATGAGGATTATCACAATCATCAGGTAACTCAAAATACTGTCTTTTTTGTTCTCTTTGCAAAAGCTACAAAATAAAACCCGCCCGGAATAAATATGGTTTTGTACACAGACAATTTTTTTCATCTCTCTTTCTCTCTCTCGTGTGCACATACACACACACACATACACACACACACACACACACACACACACACACACACACACACACTCACACATGCATTAACTAAAATGTGATTTGTTCTTTATGTTTTTTGCAGTTTGATAAGAGAGATTATTGCTGTTGTAAAAATACAAGTTGCACTTAATTTCTTGACAATGTGGACTTGTATCTTTGCGCACAATTTCCAATAAAAAATACCATTACTGATAAATGTACAAACCATCTTAATCATTGGAGTTGTACATTGCACAGCATGGTGTGGATGCTTGTCATGCCGGTCTTAGTGAGCACCTCTGTGTGTGGTACCTTGTCCTGTCATCTCATTTTCAGTAGTTTCCTCAGGGAGCTCATATGGAAGTGGTTCAGTTTTTTAACATGGCGGCTATACACAGTCCATGTATCGTAAGCATAGAGGAGGGTGGGGAGAACAATCGCTGCGTTAACTTTGAATTTGGTGGCAAGCTTGATGCCTCTCCTATCCCAAACATTTGAGCGGAGTCTACCAAATGCTATGCTGGCTTTGGCAATCCTTGTGTTGACCTCATCGTCTATGTGGACTGCTTGTAAGAGGGTGCTGCCGATGTATGTGAACTTGTCTACATTTTTGAGCTTATGGCCATTGACAGTGATGGGTGGTTCCAGGTAATCTTCTTCAGGAGCTGGCTGATGCAGAACCTCGGTCTTGCTGGTAGAGATGGTGAGTCCGAAGTTGGAGCACGATGTGGATAAGGTCCGTGCTCTTTTGCTTGCCTGCCTCCGTGCTGAAGTCGAAGGTATAGGCATCTGCAAACAGCAGGTCGAGAATGTTCTCAACATGGACTTTGGTTTTGGCTTGGATCCTCCTCAGGTTGAACACCTTCCTATTCAGATGGTATCGGAGACCTACTCCAACATCACTGTCCTTGAAAGCATCCATCAACATTGCGGAGAGCATGAGGCTGAAGAGAATGGGGGATAAGACGCATCTTTGTTTCACACCATTCATAACTGCAAAGGCTTTGGAATAGTTTCGTGCCATCATGAAACTGTTTCACCATTTCAACGAAGACTTCTGGACATCCAAATTTGGCCATGATCTTCCAAAGGCCTTTCCGGCTGACAGTGTCGCTTCGGACAGAGCTTGCTCATTGTTGCAGACTTTCAGCCTGGAGACGTTGAGTCGTTTTTGGACTTTAATTCCCTTTGAAGGTATTGTCATCTTGGAAATCTGTAGCCTGTGGTCTGTCCAGCAGTAAGCACCACACATGGCCTTGGTCACACGGACATCCTGCCTGTCATTCCTACGAACCAAGATGTAGTTGATCTGATGCCAATGCTTAGACCGTGGGCGCATCCATGTTGTTTTATTGCGACTAGGCAGACGGAAGATGGTGTTTGTGACCAGGAGATCAAATGTTGCGCACATTCTCAAGAGAAGATGTCCATTACTGTTGCAGTTGCAAATTCCATGTCTAACGATAACTCCCTTCCACAAGATGTAGTCCGCGCCAACTCTGGGGTTATAATCACCAAGAATGATCAGCTTGTCTGACTTTGGTACCGATGCAATCAAAGTTTCCACATCCTGGTAGAACTTGTCTTTGGCTTCCTCAGTGTAGGTCATGGTTGGTGCATAAGCACTAATTAGTGTGGCTTGCTTATTTCCATGTAAGGGTAGCTTCAGCATTACAATCCGGTCATTAATTCCCTTTGGTAAGATGGAGAGCTTATTCACCAAACTCGACCTAACAGCGAATCCAACTCCAGACTCCCGATGTTCATCGGTGAAACGTCCACTCCAGAAAAAGGTGTAACCAGCTCCAACTGCAGTCAGTTGGCCCTCGTCGGCCAATCGAGTTTACTTAGGGCTGCTATCTCTATATTGCAGCGAGCAAGTTCTCTTGCAATCAGGGCAGTTCTTCTCTCTAGTCTGACAGCTTCTGCACGATCCAATAGAGTGCTTATGTTCCACGCATCAAGAGTGAGTGGAACCTTTTGGGTTTTCTTTGTATTTCGACCACAAGAATGGGATTCCCTCCACCCGCGATAAGCTCATCGAGGTAGATGAAGCAGGCTTTTTTTAGGCCACCTTTTCTAGCCCTTTCCTCAGGCTATCGAGGTAAGCAGCGCTATCCTGAAGAGGTCTGCTTAGTCGCTCAGATGGCTGCCGCCATCCATTTCTGCTACATATCAATGGAAGACGACCTCTTGGCCTGAGCCGCCTGCGTGCAGGTCAGCGACTACGGCTGCCAGTGCATACACACATGCCTCGTCGAAGGTCGCCCATCGCCGCAGGACTTGGGCATGGGTGATGACATAAATGACTTGCGCGTGAGTTGAAGTAAAGTGAGGAAGAGTTGCGCTGCGTCAGCCTCACTCTCTTGTCCAGGCTCCACTTTGTCCAGTTGCAAGACGTAGTCAAGACGGCTGGAGTGGAGACTGGATGCATTGGATGACCAAGGCGTCCTACGTGTCTTGCCGTGATCTTAGCCCTCCACATCGCATGGCACCTTTCTGCCCGTTGACCAGCTGGTAGTTCCTCCGCGCAGTCCACCGGTTCCAGTCTTCACATGCATAGGGTGACAATCTCTGACTCACCGGGGGTCGGAAACCCATCGGTTACCCTCAACCCGGTTTGGCCGGCCAGTCGAAGCCGTTGCCCGTGGTGTGGCTGCTGCGCATACTACAGCTTCTTGGAGCCACAGATGAGAGTTGAGAGCCAAGTGGAGACCAAATGTGGACTAGCTACCCCCAAGGGAGTACGACTGCTACCCCCACCAGAGGTACTACCCCTCCATGAGCACCCCTTACACCATGAGTCTAATTGCTCTACCAATAGAGCTACCGTAGTTAAGTAGCAAACATATGAACTGCACTATTGATGAGATACCTGCAAGTCACATCGCATATTTCAAATTTGACTACTTCTGGATTAAGATGCCAATGGGTACCCGGGTACTCTCCCGATGATAATAAGCGGGGTAATAAAATGAACAATCAAATACCAGTTTTAAAAAAGTTTTCCAAGTTCAGATCGAGACACACTAATGATTACAGTTTGAGGCTCGTGTCATGTAAGCATTTATTCGTCATCACAGGGGCACGCATGGTTGCTTACAATTTACTTGTCATACGTGTACTATATAATGATACAACAATGCAATCCTTTCATGCGTGGCCTATTTAAGAATCAAAGCTGATATTTCAAGCTCAACCATCCTAACTTGTCTATCCATGGTTTGTGCGCCAATTTTCTCGTGACTTAAACACTCTTGTTTTGAGATCCAGACGAAATTAAATGGGCCAATACCTTTTGTCAACAGTGACAGTAAGTACTGATTTAAAAATATTTGACAAAAAAATAATTAAATACATACTGCAATTCAAATAAAAGAAAGCACAATATAAATTTCCCCTGTAACTAATGCCATTTTTGCCTCCAATTTGTGGCCCTGGAGTGAGCGTTAACTGTTCAGGTCAGGGCCCCTGTTCACATAATTGTTTACTGGACCCATTTTATTAGAAGGAAACCCAAGACATATTTCTTTTGTCACGGCAAAGGTAACACAAACAATTGGCTACACGTAACATGCACTTCTTATAACACGTTAGGAAAAAATAAACAAAATGGACAACTATAAAGACTGAAATATTTGACTGAAATATTTAAATATAATGGAAAAAAAATTTTGTTACTTAATAACACTGAGAAAAAAAAATCGACTAAAAATTCACCACGTGTATAAATGTGTAACTGCTGCGTGAATTTTACATGAAACAGTTCCAAGAAAACAGACGAGTTTTTAAATATTAAACCACTCGCCCTAGATTCATTCTAGTATGATACTGCACACATAGCAGACCAGCCATATTGCACATAAATGGCACCAGTTATCATTAAAAAAACAAACAATACCCCGCCCAAAAAGAACGAGCATGTATTTATGTGACTGATGGATGTTATATAACTGACAAATGTTAGAGAAGAGGGATTTTGTTAAACTTAAAATCATGTTACACCAGACAGTCGCTATGGGATGAATCATGGCAGGTTGAGGATAATACAACAATCATCATTTGTGGACTTTACAACTATTCGCGAAAGTTACTGTAGACATGTACGCTAGTCAAAGTGAGTGTTATGCACAAATAATTTATCAATTTCTTTTGTTTATTATCATCCTTACTACTAATCCAAATGAATTTAGCCAATTTTTGACAAAAAGTTTAACTGCATGTACTTTTTCATACAGTTTTCTGTAATAATGGCATGTAATATATAATCTTTTTATGCTCAGAGTATGCTTTTTTGCCACTTATATTATTAAAAATTACTTTTACAGCTCTTTTCGGGGTTGGCACATTTGAGCTACAACAAAGCAGTTCAGGTTCACATTTAACACAATTCCCTTTTGATCGTGTACCCTGGTAACCGATAGTTAGGACTGACGGGTAGTCCCAGTAGAAATTTCCCAAAATTTTGACATCTCAGGGAGATTTCTCCTAAACATTTTAGGATATATATTTCCAAAATATGTACATTTGCAATAAGTAAAGAAATTCAAAATCTAGTTTCCAGTCTGAAATGCATATGTATCATGTGTATTACATAAAAAAATTTTGAAGCATCTTATACATACCCTTTACTAGAGTTGGAATTTCCTTTAGCATGGCGATGGGGTTTTGTCTGACTTCCTGTTGCTGTCAATGTTTTGTACTTCTTTCAAATGATTGCTACCTTTGTGCTGATTAAAATTTCATTACCTTCAAGAAGTTTAATCTGTGAAAAGAACATCAGAGATTAGCACATTTTATCATTTTTTTATCAATGCAGAAGACAAAGAATGCACTGAAATGGGAGAAAGATTTGGTTGGAAAAAGAGTCCTAGTATATATAAGCATTAAGAAAAGCTGTAATCCTTATCCAATTAAATCTTTATTTTAAATCTACCAATCAAAAGACTTGACAGATAGGGCAAATGTCGTTTAGGTATAAAATCACGAATTAAGCTACTGCATTTTGTTCTTAATCATATATGCTGAACAAGCTCCACCCAATGATCAATATAATAATATGAAGAACATTTATGTTTTTCCTAATTCAAATAGGATGTAAAATTCTGAGTGGCTGGGTTCCTAATTGTTTCAATCGGTAACACAAGTGCCCCTCACTGAGACAGTCACATATTCATTTTGGAGAGAGGGAAGCAGACATGGTTGCACAGTTGAATTGTGGAAGGCATAAACAAGTTTTGAGACAATGTTGTTCAACACAAAGGAGGTCGAGTCATGTTCAATAATCGTGTGGTGTAGATATCATTTTTAGCAACATGAGGTTGAAGTATATCTTTAAACAAAATCTGAAGCAAAAGATTGGCTTATTTTTAAATAACCGAATTTATGCTTACACTTATAATGTTAATGATTCAGGCTATCCACTTTCATCATTCGATATGCAAAAATTGTAAAAAGAAATGAGTAGACATAACTGACCTCTTTCTTGGCAAAGAACCAGTCCTTCATAATCCTTGAAGTTTCTAATATGTGTCCCTAACTCACAACGAGTGTCTTCTGTTTCATACTGGACATTAACATGAGTACCGACTTGAACATCACTATATGTTGATATTGGTAAAATTCTTTTTGTTAACAATGTCTTCACTCTTGTGGTCATAGAAGTATGTAAGAGCAAACATGTTGCAGGATAATATTAAATAAATTTCTTCATAAATAGTGTGATCCTTGCTAAGTAAACATGGCCTGCATGCAAATTTCTGTCTGTTGGGTTTTAATGTGATATTCTACATGTATACTGTAGGTCAGCATGCAGCATCTGTTGAGTTCATTTGACACGCCAGAAAGGGTGAATTATTAATAAACATTTTGGTTTTTTTTGCACATGGGCTTGTATCATTGATTACAATATATATATATCAGTCATACATGTAGAATAAAATAATACTTTTACTATTTTATACTAATGACACTGAAAAATCTTTTAAATGGTGCCCCAAAACCTGTCACACCATAATGCAGAATATTATGAACAATTAGTTGTAAAGACAGTGCCTATTTGTACAGAATATTATGAACAATTAGTTGTAAAGACAGTGCCTATTTGTACAGAATATTATGAACAATTAGTTGTAAAGACAGTGCCTATTTGTACAGGAAGTTATGTTGGGTTTCCCGTTGTCTATTTAAAATTAATAATTTAGAGTTAAAAAATAAGAGGGATATCTGAACTGTTCTATATAACATTTTAGACTTTAAATTTCTCAATAAATTTAACAATGATTGATAAACAAAATACTGCTCTATAAAAACGTTCGGCATCTACACGAACAAGCAGGCCAGATACTGTAAAATTATGTGTGTGACAAAACTATTAGGTAAAAATGACAATGGACTCAAAATGTCTGAAAAGTAGAACAATTGTAATGCTGAATAAAGAGGATAGTGTTAAATCCGGGAACTCTTAGAGTATTCTCTGACTAACATAGAGGCCATCATAAATGAAGTACATATAAGAATGTAATTCTCTGTCATGTACACAATTCTGAAGTGGTCTCGTCCTTTAAAGATAGTCTTGAGTCCATGGAAAATGAATCACATTCTGGAAGGCGGTTGCTTGTGACTGGTGAGTGAGACTCAGTAGCTATTGTGAAAGGGCAGTTGATGAAGATACTTGATACCTAGTTTTATCTAGCATAGTGTCTTGCAAAAAAGCACTCACAATACTTGTAAAAATGACCAAATATTATAAAAATTTCAATGTTGGCCATCTTCCGCTATGAATCATTGTACCTACTCAAAATATTTGGGCTCTTTTATTATTTAAATTTGCAGTTATCAATATTGTTTTGGTGAATTTAAGTTTTGTTTGTTCTCGTCAAACAACAATAATGTGCCAACTCAATCCTTTAACAGACTTTAATGCTATTTCTGGGGAAGTAAACAGCAACAAAATAATAAATAATAAATCAAATACTTACTCTTTTCATTATTTATTTCAATTTGCTTCTCTTGGCTGCATGACGACAGATTTGACAACACTGTGAAGGGAGGAGATTCGACCTTTGTAGATTTGTTTCGTGTTGCTGAGGACTTTCGGAAGCAATACCCCTACATGTTTGAAGTACTTATTCGAGTCCCGGTCATATTTGAAAGAATCCATTCAGCCAGGTAACTCTTCTTCTTAACATGATGTTATAGTTCACATTTGTGAAGTTAGGGGTAGCTAGTGCTCTATCTCAGTTGTTGACGTCTGTAAATCAGAAACATATGTAATGGTTTACATCATTTCAACCATTCTTTCTTACTAGGTACTAGAAAATAGTTTGGAGTGAGTTTCATGGAGGGAACTTAAGGGGCTAACTTAGAACATACATTAACATTAACTGACCATTCTGTAAAGTTTACGTGCTGAGCTCAGGTTTTTGTATACTTTAAACACATTTTTACATGTGGAATCATGAACCTTAGTGAGGGGATACATCTTTATGAATAATGCAGCCTCATTTGATAAATAGGTCACTGTGACCCATATTTAAGGTTTCACTTTAATTAGTTACATATAGTGCTTTAAGTTTATTTTTCAATCTCTGTTTTTGGTAGAATCATCAAGCAAGATGATTGTGTGCATCTCTCTATTAGTACCACATCCTTATAACAAGAAAGTAAATGTGACCCATATTTCACACTACCCTGGCTTAGCTCCATCTTCACTAGCCAAGGTTCTGATATGTAAACCCTAGCTACATCTTGGCAGATCAAGCAGATATTTTAGTGCTTTGTCCTAGCAGCATCTATTGGATTTCATGAGTTGCCTCTGTTAGTATGTAATGCCAACTAACCAATGGCGTGTAACAGTGGTGCATTGTAGATTGGCCAGAAATGGTGGAGGCAATTGACTTCAAAAGGCTACTTTGCAAGACTTAACAATGAAAGTGTGGCTACCTGCCAGAGAGAAACCATTACAGGTATATCTGAGTGAAACGTATTTGCACAAACATAGACTGGCACTGGAAAATTAATTATTAATGTGCCCATTGAAGTTTTGCGCTCCCCTCGTTTCGATCATATAGTGTTCAGATTTGAAAAACTTAATTTTGATTGAATGTGGTGGCTTACTGCCTGCACATCCAATAAAATTCACAGACCTGAAGTCCGGAAATATCTGCGTGATCCACCAATGTGTAGACAGGGTCAACACATCAGAACCAGGGCTAGCGAAGATGGTTTAACTCGAGTCTGTGTGTTTAGTTCATGACTAAATATATTTTTGCGCCCTGCATATGATATTGTTACACTTACAATGATTAAACTTTGTGAAGAGATTCAGCTTGATGATTTACTACACCGTCATTATAAAAATAGGCCAATGTGTCCCATATTTATGCTTTACTGACTTTGGTCAATGTTTGTATTTTTAATGTTTAGGTTCTGTCCATGCTAGAATCATCCAACTAAATGAACAAAAGAAGGTCACTGTGATATTGCATTTACCTCATTACCAAGCAGGGTTTCTTGCTTCTTATATACAAGCTATTATATTTAGAACCATGACACCTGGCAAGAGGGTGAGTACCACACCCACACCCTCATGTCAAAATTAGATCAGTTTGTCCCATAATTACACTTCACTGACATTGGATGATGTTCATGCGTTAAGTTTATTCAGTCTCAAGGCTAGAATCATCATTATAGATGATTGTATGTATTGCTATTGCAACCAAAGAAGTTCACCATGACATATATTCAACACTTTACAGGCTTAGGATTTTTATATTTAGCTCATGACCATGTAAATATTTATACTGCATCCTGTTTACATTTTGTCATACCAAGAATCATGAAACTTTATGAGGCAATGCAACTTTTTATGTACTGCACCCTTATACAAAAATAGGTAACTCTGCACAAATTATTTCACACTTTGCTGAGTTTGGTTAAATTATTTGTTTTAGCTCTTCATGCTTAAATCATTAAACCAAATGATTGTAATGATCTATATTAACATCACACCCAAGCAAAAAATGTCAGTATGACCTACATTTCACAATGTACAGGCTAAGTCTATATTTTTGCTTTTAGGTCATAAACACATAGGTTGTTGTTCCTGCTGTGTAAACACTATCAGTTCTAGGATCAAGAAACATAGGTTGTTGTTCCTGCCGTGTAAACACTATCAGTTCTAGGATCAAGAAACATAGGTTGTTGTTCCTGCTGTGTAAAATCTATCAGTTCTAGGACCAAGAAACATAGGTTGTTGTTCCTGCTGTGTAAACACTATCAGTTCTAGGATCAAGAAACTTTGAAAGGAGATGCATCTTTATGAGCATTGCTATTTCATTTCAATAGTAGGTCATTATGTCCCATATTTTATGCTTCACTGACTTGGATTACATTGTGTGTTTAATGTTCATTTCTGAGGCGCTTCATGCTTCAAGTATAAAAAGTATGGTTATATGCACACCTCTGGAACAAAAGAAGATCACTGTAACCTACATTTCATGTTTTGCTGACTTTGGTTAAGCTTTTGCATGTAGTTTATGACCACATGAGATTTGTCATGCTATTTCATACTGATCTACCTAGACACCAGTGATGATATGCATCTTGGTAAGTGATTTTACCATGTTAAACAAGAAGTTTCTGTGTTACATTTCATGCTTCCTTGACTTTGTTGAAATTTCATGCTAAATTTCATTTGTTGGTTGTTGTTTATGTTTGAACCATGAAAAACTACTTTTAAGTTTGGACCCAATCTTTTACAGAGAACATCCAGTACACATGATTACTGAAAGAAAAATTATTGAGGTTAATAGCACTGGTTTCCAAGGTCAACTTTTCGTCTTCGCTGATACGTTTTTCTCCTATCCTTGATGACGATCCCCCGAAATCAATTCTATCACGAATCATATCGTCTTCGTCTTTGAAGAGACAGTCCTTGGCCAAGAGTTTCATTGAAGTCACATATTCGTCTACTGTCCTGGTGCCTTGAATTTCGTTGCTAAACTTGAATCTGGCAAAGACCGGATTTAATTTTGGTTGCAGGTGATGCTTAAATTTTGTAAAGAGCGTTGATGGGTCCTTTTTCTTCACCCGTTAGAGTCCATGTATTGAAAATATCTCTACCTTTGTCTCCTACCAAAGTAGAATGTAATTGACTTTGACTGCATCACTTCTTCTACTCATCGGTCCGTTAAATTTTAATTCACAGTGTTCTTGGAATTTAGCACATGATGTGGTACGGTTGGAATTGCCCCAGTCCATGGTAGGGGGTGGCATGCCGGAAAGATCCATTTCGAAGGTATTAAGTTCGTATGCAGAATTGTCAACGTTTTTAAGGTTTTAAATTCGTGTAAAATCTTTCGTGGATTGTAATGTTATTGTTTCAAAATATCCATTTACGATCCACGTCCTATTCCAATTATAATTATTATCCCACTTCTGACACCATGTTGTGTTACTGCGATAAACATAACAGACGTCGTGTTCTAACTATCAATAACTCTGATATATACAAACGACTACTGTGAGTTCTTAACACATAGTGTTATCAAAGAGGCAGACCCTTGTAAATAGTACCAGTGTTCCTATGACTCATGCAGAGAGGATTCTGATTGGTCAGTTACATATGTATAATATTACAACTAATTTTAAATTTAGACCCAATCTTTTACAGAGAACATCCAGTACACATGATTACTGAAAAAAAAATTATCGAGGTTAATGGCATTGGTGAGGCAAGTGACAATCTCGCTCTCTCTCTCTCTCTCTCTCTCTCTCTCCTATTCCTTTTTATAAAAAAATACATTTGTACAAACTTTGCAGATTGAAATCTGCAACAATATTTTAACTTTTGGAACTGTGTGGCTTATGCCACATCATATTCTCCCATTCCTTAATTTTTTTCAACAAATAAAGATTTTCTTCTCAACCCAGATTTATTTAACTGTATTGACAAAAAAGTAGTATAGAGACATATATCACCATAATGTGGAGAAACGTTTATTCTGGTTCAGACTTGTCTTCAAACCAGAAGACAGTTATAAAACAGGGCAGTATATTATTTTTGTTATATGCATATTTTAAAACTTTCTTGTTCTAATTCTTATTTGATATCTGTGCACGCGTGATATTGGTTTGTAATGCCGAATTTTTGATCCACAGTTTACAAGTTTATTGGACTCCTGTCTGAGCTCTTTGCTGGGTATGTGATTTAATAGAAGACTCTTTGCTGGGTATGTGATTTAATAGAAGACTCTTTGCTGGGTATGTGATTTAATAGAAGACTCATTGCTGGGTCTGTGATTAATAGAAGACTCATTGCTGGATATGTGATTTAATAGAAGACTCTTTGCTGGGTATGTGATTTAACAGAAGACTCTTTGCTGGGTATGTGATTTAATAGAAGACTCTTTGATGTGTATGTGATTTAACAGAAGACTCTTTGCTGGGTATGCGATTTAACAGAAGAGGCTTTGAAAGCAAATTTTATGATAGGATTTACCTACCCTTGATATCATTTTTATAGCAGTCTTGTCACAATTGGTAAATAAAAATTATAATTTGTTTAGTATGACATAACAGTCACTCATTGCAACTTAAAATAAGGGAATAAGGTAATTTACTCGTTGATCAATTTGTGTATTTATTAATCCCAGATTGTGAGAATTAACTGGCATCCAGGAACGCAGTCTTCGATGGCAGTCCCTGAAGTAAGTATATAATATATCAGACATAACACCAATAATTGTCTTTTTTTGTTGTTTTTTTGCATGGCATTGATGAAATATAAAGCTGTGTAAAGCATCATCATCATCATCAGTAGTAGTAGTAGCATCAAGAATAAAATAAATGGTGACATTGTTTTGAAGTGTAAAATGGAAAACTAGTTGAAGTGGTATGACTTTGAAATATTCTTGAAACACGCAGCATGAAGTGACACGAGTCTGTAATGTGATTGAAGTACACATCATGAAGTGGTATGATACTGGAAGGTGCTTGAAGAACTTTGTAAGGTGCTCGAAGAACTTTGTTAGATGCTTGAAGAACATTGTGAATTTGTATCATTTTGTATGGTGCTTCAAGCACACACGAAGTGGAATAACTTTGAAAGATGCTTGAAGCATATCATGAATTTGTTAAGCACTTGAAATACACATCAGGAAGCAGTATGACTTTAAAATAAGTATTTGAGACACACATCATGAAGTGGTATGACTTTGTAAGGTGTGCTTGAAACATACATCATGAGATGGTATGATTTTGTTTGACACTTGAAACACACATGAAGTGGTATGACTTTGAAAGGTGTGAGAAATACACATGAAGTGGTATGACTTTGTAAGGTGTGTGAAATACACACCAAATGATATGACTTTGTAAGGTGTATGAAATACACACGAGGTGGTATGACTTTGTAAGGTGTATGAAATTCACATGAAGTGGTATGACTTTGTAAGGTGTGTGAAATACGCATGAAATGGTATGACTTTGTAAGGTATATGAAATACACATGAAGTGGTATGATTTTGTAAGGTGTGTGAAAAAACATGAAATAGCGTAATTATGTAGGGTGTTTGAAGCATATAGCATGAAATGGCATGATTTTGTAAAGTACTTGAAACGCACATCTTGAAGTGGTTTGAATTTGTAAGGTGTTTGAAACGCACATCATTAAATGTGATCTGAGTTTGTAAGGTGCCTGAAGCAAACATCGTAAAGAGGTATAACTTTGTTAGGTGCTTGAAACACACATCAATAAATGTGACCTGACTTTGTAAGGTGCCTAGAAACATGCTTCATGAAGGGGTATAACTTTGTTAGGGTGCTTGAAACACGGCATGGATTTGTAGGGAATGTGAAACACACAGCATGATTTTGTAGGGAATTTGAAACACAGCATGAAGTGGTATGAATCTGTAAAGTGCTTGAAATTCACATCCTAAAGCGGTTTGAATTCGTAAGGTGCCTGAAAAAAACATCATGAAGTGATATCATTTGTATGGTGCCTGAAAAACACACCATGAAGTGATATCACTTGGTATGGTGCCTGAAAAGCACATCATGAAGTGATATGACTTTGTAAGGTGCAAGTAAAACATATCCTGAAGTGGTTTGAATTTGTAAGGTGCCAGAAAAACACACCATGAAGTGATATGACTTTATAAGGTATCTCAGACATGCATGTTTCTTTCCAAATTGCAGAAAATTCACTCCATGTGTCGGTACGAAGCTGGTGTGATAAGCTACAAGTAACATTGCAACAGACCAACCAAAGGTTTTCAATATAGCTGTGTGTTAAATAATACAGTTCTATTAGATATTAGGAATTTAGATATTGATCAGTTTGACATAGGCAAAAGATATCAGCTTTCACGGAAATTACTTTTACAACATCAGACTGTTTGATAAGTACAGAATGTCTTTAATCATTTGTTCATTGCCGTCCTGTTGCAGTTTTGCTCTGTGTGATCCATGGTTATGTTAGTTCTTCTCGGTTATGTTTCTTTAAATTCATTTCTTCTTATCTCAATATTATTCCTCTTCTTCGATAAAGAAAAGAGTTTAATTCATGCGGGAGTAAGTTTCGTCTCTTAAATACACATCTTTTCATTTTCCTATTTTTTCAAAGGCATTTTACGATTATTATTTACTGATTTAACAGATTATCATTTTCATCTCCTCTGTATTATTATTGTTATTATTATCATTCAATACAGGAAGATTTGGATGGTTTCTTTGGTGCCTACCTGACGTTTGCCAAGGTGATACAAACATCACCGTCATTTGTAAGTTTTCACAAGTCAATTTAGCTTGGTTTGGATAAAGAATAATACTCAAGTGACAGTGTAATAACAAATTGGAGTTGATTCCCTGAAATTTAATGTATCTGTTAAGTAAACATTAATATTTTATGTTCAAACAGTAATTGTTGTGCTTGACGATTCATATTACCAGTTTGTATTTATCTGCTGTACATAACTTTTAGTTAAATTGGTTGCTTGATGTGGTGTGTCTCAATCTTTTGAGTAAAATTGTATTAATGGTCGACCAATGTTAAAAAAATGACAGCGTTCAAGATGACCTTTTTACTGTAATACTGATCAGTCATTTGGAATATTCCCAATATTTTAGAAGCTTGCCAAGATTTCAAAATGCTGTGATAGAGTTCATTGAAAGAAACAAGTAAAAATACTACAAAAGAAACAAAGTAGCCACAAGAGGTGAATACAACAATAGCAACGGTATGGTTTTAAAGAACATGTATAATGATTAAAACAAATTACTTTATTTCATGAATAAACACACACATACACACACAAAACACAGTCAAGTAAAACTAATACAGTATGATATGTATGTCTTCAGAGAACACAACGGCTAAAACCAGGAGACCTGATTGGATTCAATAACAGGAGAATGGGGCATGGTAGAACTGCCTACGAGGAAACCGCTGCAGGACACCGACATCTGCAGGTCTGTCTGTCTGTCAGTCTGCGTCTATCTGTATCTTTCTTCATTAATATTCTTCAAATATCATTCCCTGAATTAAAATCATATTCGGCCCTTTAGGTTTGTTCATACCAATTTAAATTCAAGCATTGCTACTTTTGAAAAATAAAATATCCGCTCTCTCGGAATGTATTGGTATTTTAACACCAGCTTATCTTTATTTTCAGGCGTGTTACATCAACATTGACGAGTTCAAAAGCAGGTTGCAAGTTCTATCTTTAACTGTTGCTGATGGCAGTCTGGCAAAGAGGGTATTCAATGGTAGTTCCTTCTAAGTTGAAACAATTCACATGTAATTTTACTTTTGACAGAGAGAAAACATTGTTATTTTTTTGTGATCATTTGTCCAAGATGCATGATTTCTTTTTATTATTATTACTTTGCAACACATTCTCTTGTAATGCAAATATATTCTTTGTTTCTCATACTAAATAATTATATCTGGGATGTAAAGACTGTAAGCAAACATAATGTACCACCATTTTATCCTAGAATGGCTCTTCTAAAGATGTTCGTGTATCTTAAGTCAAAGTCAGTCTAGATCATAAAGTTCACTTTATATTGAAATTACAAACATCATTTATAGTATTTTAGACAGATGTTGAATAGGTCTTAAACAATGGGATTTCTGCTTTATTTAATTGAGACTTTTCAATCATGCACATAATAAATAAGGTAGTTTTGTAATTGCATGGTGATTTCTCAAGTTTAAGACTTTGTGACTTAAAAATTGTGGTACCAGTATCAGAGAGTGGTCCTAATAATCAGACAGGTATCACACCTATGATTCAGTGTAATTTACCTGATGAGAAAAATTGTTTTAAGGATCACTCTTGATGTCCATAATGCGTTGATTCACATTATCATACAATTATTTTATAATGATTACTCATTATGGACTTAATGTGGTGATTCACAAATGCCTAATGGTTATGATGATTACTCATTATAGACTTAATGTGCTTATTTACAAATGCCTAATGGTGATAATGATTACTCATTATGGACTTAAATGTGTTGATTCACAAATGCCTAATGGTTATAAGGATTGCTCATTATAGACTTAATATGCTGATTCACAAATGCCTAATGATTTTAAGTATCACTCGATGCACGTACACATTTCACAAAAGTGTGATGATTATAGTGATCACCACTACTGCACATAGTTTAAATATTACAGAATGGCAATGACAAAACAATATCCGCAATACGAGTAACTTCATTTAGATTCTTTTCTGCAATGAAGATATGCATGTTCAACTTTCACGCAATAGAACAGCAAAGAGAGAAATGCTGCACACAATAGAAAAACATTTTTGCAAACAATGTAAACCAGTTAAAAGAAAACTAAAAAAATCATATTTTTGGTACTCTTTTGAAACTGCATGTACAAATGTATACATAAGTCTTGTTTGCAATGCATCCTATACTTCAGACCAGTAATGGATTGACTTAGTATATATATAACCTGTGTATAAAATGAGAATGAAGAACCCATATTTCAACCAACAAAATAAACAAGGACTATTAGTAATTCATACAAACAGGCCAAAACTGAAGGTACGGCTGCAAGTTCACACAGCAGTGATGCCACTCATAAGGTACATTGTTAAGATCACATAGAAGAGATATCATCAGGAATGTACATTAAGTTCACACAGAAGAGATGTCATCAGAAGGTACATTAAGTTCACACAGAAGAGATGTCATCAGAATGTACATAAAGTTCACACAGTAGGGATGCCACTCATAAGGTACATTAAATTCACACAGAAGAGATGTTATCAGAATACATTAAGTTACCACAAAAGAGATGTCATCAGAAGGTACATTAAGTTCACATAGAAGAGATGTCATCAGAATGTATATTAAGTTCACACAGCAGGGGTGCCACTCATAAGGTACATTGTTAAGTTCACACAGAAGAGATGTCATCAGAATGTACACGGGCAAAAGACTTGTGTATTTTATACACTAAGACGATCCTATAAACTCTTGAGGTGGGTTTTGGTTTTGTATGTCATTGAGTAATTTCACCCACTGAAATAGAACAATGTTAACAATTCATACTTATAGTAAAATAACAGTGAAGTACATTATAGCAAAAATTTTGAAAGCCACTCTGCTGTTCAAGATTATCAGAAGATGTGATATTCAGTTCTACCAGTAAAAGACTCAAAAAGAATGTAAGATACTTTTAAAGACAAAATACATTGTAAAAGCATTGATTGAAGATAAACGTATAGCATTGTATCAAAATAACTCTACATGTTCAAATAAAAGCATTGTTCATCTGCATAGATTTGATCATTCTGGTGTCGGTTTGATCACAAGCACAATATTCTTCAATTTGTAAGTTCCTTAGGCTTGTAAAGTCATTAAAATGATATCCATTCGTCTCTCATCTTATTACCTTGTTTCATTTTTGGTCTTGTAGAAGGACATGGTTGAGCATTTTTGAGATTGTATAGCCATACAATTCTACACTCTTATTTATGTGCGTATATCGCATTTTTGCAGTTTAATAACATAGCTGACATGATTTACCCATCTTTTCATATTTTCTCAATGTGAAGTTGTCCATCCTCTGCAAGACCTCGAATTTGATCCAGAGTGTACTTGTGGCTCACACCCTCTATCTCAAACAGATTCACTATTTTCCCTCTTCCAGCCGTATCATGAGGATGAGACTGGCTGGAATATATTTATAATGCATTTGTAACATCTTTTGTGTGAACTTGTAAACACCAAAGGGAATTCTATGACTTATAACTTAAGAAAGGAAATGGGTCTTATGAATAGTGCCCCATGAAGTTCTATGATTTTACAGAACTGTTGGTCAAGCTTTCTCGATCTAGGAGGAGATACGATCTATAGGATAGTGTATTGTTCAAAGAGTCATCAAATGTAAAATGATATGAGGAAAGAGATATAACATTCTCACTAAAGTTCACTGTTAATGCTCTTACAAAAGACAGAGACAATGAGTTTTATCTGATGAATGAGACGAAAAATGGGTGCAGAGAGCACTGAGAGAAACTATAGAGGAACAAAAATAGTGGGTTTGAGCACGTAGAATGTACTGCAATTGAATTAAAACTGTAACATCTATATGACCAGCATGTATTAAAATGTAATTACGGATCCAACCTGTAGAGCCATTTGTATTCAAACAATGACGAATAACCAAGAGGTAATTACCAGCGTGGATTCGAAGTTATTACAGATCCAACCTGTAGAGTCATTTGTATTCAAACAATGACGAATAACCAAGAGGTAATTACCAGCGTGGATTCAAAGTAATTACAGATCCAACCTGTACAGCCATTTGTATTCAAACAATGATGAATAAACAAGAAGTAATTATTTTCAATTTGTATTTTAACTTGCTGAAGGCTTTTATGTATTGTGCTTATACTTCTGCAAACATGAATACACTGTTGTTGTTGTTCTAGGTTTTAACGCCATTTTTCAGCACAAGATAGGCTATACATGGCGGCCAGTATAACTGGTGAAATAAGAACCATGGTAAAAACCCCAGGGAAGAACCACCGACCCACGAGAAGCTACTGGCAGGCTTTCCCACATACCCACGCTAGCCGAGCCTTGGACTCGAACCCACGCAGACAGAGGTGAGATGGCAGTGATCCGGAAAGGTGAGCGCTTTAGATCACTCAGCCACTCGGGGCCCCCTGAATAAAAGATAAAAATGATAATCATGTATTCTTCCAAAAGTATTAATTTGAACGGTTAATGATGGAGCATTTCTCAAAGAAAAAAGTAGTTTTATGGGTCTAAGTTTATTATCAATATAACCTTCTTACCAATATATACTTCCATGCATGCAGTTCCAACTCTCATCATGATGTCTCATGAGCCTTTGATGGAGATGTCACGTGAGTAACTGGCTTCCTATTGAAAATTGTCAGCAATAAAATTGCCTTGAAAAGTTTGGTTCAGTATTTGCAAGATGCCCAACTATAATTTTGCGCAGGTACCTAACACCACCCCTCCAACAAGATATTTAAATTCCAAGATACACTCATAAATATCCTATAATAAGTGACTTATCATCATCTATGCTGAATATGAATGCTTCATAGAACAGACTTAAAATATTATAGTGAATGCCTCACATAAGTATAGACATATAAAGGGATCATTTTTCACGTTTCTTCCAACCATCTAGTTCCACTTCCTTCTCAATAATCATACGCTTTAAATGAAAGAAAAAACTATGTTGAAAATGACAGTTTAAAACTTGACTAGAGAACCACTTAGCCACATTTAATATCCTCGTTTCGAGTTCATATTTTAGAAAAAAAAAACAAAAAATGAAGATCATAAAATTAAATCAGTTTCAAATGATAGGGCTTTTCTCTCAATCATTTTTCCCTTCAGTATTATGGATATTTTTCCCTTTAACTGCCTTCCACACAAGGATCATTAATTGTATTGCAACATGCACAATACTTTAGCAAAGTGTATCTTATCCATCTGAATTTTCAGCTGCTCTTAAAGGTCACTGGCCACATATATTGTACAAACATGTGATATTGTTATAGTCATACAAAAACGCATTTGTTATGTATGCACACGTTTAATTAGACTTAAAACTTCGGTTTTTTAAAAGAAAAATTGCTCGTCACTCTCTGTAAAGAATCAGTAGTTTCCGCATGCCAAAAACGGATATGGCATACTTTTATCCCTTCTATTCAACCTAGCCCTTCAAGTGTTTACTACTAAATTGCTGATGCGAAAGAAACAAAAACAGTCTTACATTATTTCATTATATATAACAACCCCATTATCACATGTACTAATGGGATTTTGTTGCCTTAAATACACATTTGAACTGCTCGATGTTCTTAGAACATAATCAGATAATCATCTTGAAAAACAAATTTAAATCCTGGACTAAGCTGAATATCTGACATAGTCCAAATCAGCTTGGAATTTAGGCTGAATCAGCACCTGCTGTTCACACATGATACATTATAAGGTTCAAATTTACCAAGCTTGTATTGTGTCGAGGTTAACTATACGAAGGTATCTACTAAAACAAAATCATTATTTTGAAAATAAAATCACTGTGAGTGCAAATGATACTCTTTTTGCTAGCATGGGTTACAAAAGTATTATTAAAACAAGTTATGCTGTCTATACTATTTACCCTGCAAACATCATTGCCTGTTTGTATCAATTATGATTAAATATGGCAGACACCTATCAGCCCAGGTGATGCATAAACACAACTGACACACAGCAGAAAACTCATTGCTTAAAGTTAACGACAGGATATCAAATACAAAAGTTATTTTATTACAAAGCAATTCAACCCAGAAACTGACTTTGGATTCTTTTAAGTGTGCCTTTTTTATTTAGTCAGATGACATAAAAAGCCAACTTTGGTTCCTTTCGATTCTTGTAAGTGTGCAGATTTCTTTTACTTTTACAAAGTCAGCCAAGATAGGGAAGCCAGCATTGATTCCTTTATACCTATGTTAACGGGAATTTTGAAAACAATTGAAATAGTGGAACACAATCTAGTGCATCATGCATGCATATATACATAATGCTGAACAGTAAATCAGTTTTCAATAGTTTCATCTAAATGTTGCCTAACCATAGTTTATAGTGTTTTCTTTTTCGACAACAAGAAGTATGTACTTTTTCGTGTGTTGATAAATGTACATCATTTCCGGTTGGCATCCTCTACAGGTGGCAATCATAGCTAAGAGGAAGTAACAGCTTTATATACTTCTATTTTGAGTAATTAATTATTACTTCTTCTTTACATCTGATAATTCTTTATTCTTCTTGAAAGTATAACTACTTTTAATCATATAATGCAAATCATGTAAAAAGAAAAATGTTAGAGTATGACCGGTGACCTTTATGGTAATAATAATGCCTAGACAAAGTGCAAATTTTGTTTGATTTTAACATTACTAATGTAATTGAAGTCTAAAGATATTTTTAGTATAGGATTTATGTCTATATCAGGCCTCAAATATACATGCAGTAGCGTCTTAGACAATAAGAGGCTGTTTATGTTACTTGTTTCATAATTAAATGTGATCCTGAAAGAATTAAAAATAGCATGCATGCCGAAAATATTTCTCGACATGCTCAGAATTCTTCATGCCTGTTGGTTTTGGGGCTCATTTTGGTTACTACCTCCAAGCCAGCAGATCAACTTATTGTCTGGAAGCTCTCTGGCAAAATAAAGAACAAAAAAGCAAATGTAGTTTTCTGTTTAAAGAATAATGTAGACAAAATTAAAAATATAAACAAAAATGTAATCCTAGAGTCTTATTATACCAATATTCTCTTAAGTTGTTTTCACTACACTATCCACTGTTGGATCCAGTTAGTGAGGCTTCCATTTCCAAATAAATATTGTCTGCAGTTTCAAATTGGATTTGTTTTCTTCTAAATTCTTCACTCCTTTACTTTTTTCTATGTTAACATGCATTTCAAAACATTTAATGTTTTCATCTTCTAAACTGGAAGCAAATCTTACAATCATTCCCACTGATTTTGATGTGCACAATACAAGCGAAATGGTAGGGGCTCCAGACTTTGATTATCACAACGTAAGTACTTACACATTCTTGCTCAAATGGAAGCTGCAATGTATGTATGTATGTATGTATGTATGCATGAAAGCATGTATGTATGTTGTATGTATGTATGTATGTATGTATGTATGAATGAATGTATTTATGCATGTGTGTGTATGTGTGTGTGTGTGCATGCATGCATGTATGTATGTATGTATGTATGTATGTATGTATGTATGTATGTATAGGGGTTTAATGGCATGTCAGGACAATCCAGGTTATCTACCGACGGGTAAACCGTAACATTTTCTCATAATTCAATGCGAAGCCCTGAGTGGCCAAGTGGTCTAAAGCGCTTTCCGTTATGGATCACTGCCATCTTACCTCTGTCTGCGTGGGTTCGAGTGTCGGATTCGGCCAATGTAGGTATGTGAGAAAGCTTGCCAGTAGGTTCTCATGCGTTGGTGGTTCTTTCTGGGGTTTTCCCGGTTTCTTCCTCCACCATTAATACTGGCCGCCATGTATAGCCTTTTGTGTGCTGAAAAATGGCGTTAAACCCAACAACAACAACATAATTCAATGCTATCAGTGAACTTTACAAGAGTTTTAGTAGAAATCATGCTGCTATCAGCATGTTAATGACTGATGCAAGTCCCAAGCTATGTTGAAGCTTGCTTCAAACTTTCTACTGGGTAAAGAAAATAAATATAAAAGTTTTAACTGGTGGTGGCCATTTAGTAATAATTGAGATGATAGTAATTTGTGTCACTGTAGGATTTTGTTTACAGTATTTTCACCCTATACATACCTCCAGATACATTAGAGTTACCTGACACTATCAGTGTCGTCTGCATCTTTAAAGCATAATGGTATTTTACATATACAACAACACACTTTGAAAATAACACACTATGACAATGACACACTATGACAATGACACACTATGACAACAACAATGGCAATCAACAAGAGGCTATATATAGATGATGCTTTAACAGTGAAAAAATATAATCCTAGGAATCTAACATGAGTCCACAGACTTGCAAAGAGACTGTTATCGATGAACATGGCAGTTGTATAGATCTATGCGTGTGAGTCCCACGAAAATTTGGTTTGAAGGAAGTTTAGATTTATCTGATATCTTCCTTGCAAACATTATTTGCCAGCGATAGACTGGACCATGAGACAATCAGCCTAAATCTCAGAGTACTCGAGGTCTCCAAGAGAAAGTCTGGTTGAAAGAGAAACAAATTGATTGAAAATGTCAGCTTAATAAAACTCAATAATAGTTTAAATGTATAAAATGATAATTTTCACACTCAGAAAAGAAATAATTTAGAAAATGAAGAACACATATACACATAGTTTTAATATGGTAGACGATTGCATTACTTTCTGTCCAGCTGATGTTAAGTTTGAAACAATTCTAATCTTATGAAATTCAATCTCTAATCTAGGAGCTGATGTAATTTCAAATAGTGGAGATATTATACTCATACGTGCCTAAAAACTGGAAAACAAATGTATACATACTTTTATGCTGATTGATGCTAAAATCAATGGTATATAAAAAGAAAGTTCATATACCTGGTATTCTGTCTGACTGGCAGTGATGAACTACTATTTGTCCACCACTGTAACATACATCTAACTCCCAGTTTGCTGGCAGTGGCAATGTTTGGTTTACTCGGTCAATCCCTTTGTACAGAAATAAAATTTTCTTCCATATGAATATGCAAGCTATTTTGTTTTTAAAATGCCTACAAAATTAATGTGTCAGTTGGTAAAGCTAGGATTCATAAATCAAAACTTCTTGGGCTCAATACTTCTATGTAAAATATGGAACATGGGAGCTGTAATAAGCAACCATTTTCTGCTGGTAACATTGTAAGATATGTGTGCCAGTAAAAACAAACATTGTCCGACAGAACTTAAAACACTTTTAGCAGCAGGGAGGTTGTACAGACCAGGTGGCTCAGATAAATTTAACCCTCCCACCAAACATTTCTCCGTAGAAGCCTCAGATTTCAAAAATAAACCCTCCTGCGCAAATTAATCCGCAAAATTTCAACCCAAAGTGCATTTTTAGGCATAAAAAAAAACAGCATTTTTTTGGGGGGGGGTATTGTAAAATTTGTTTGTGATTGCAGGATTGGGCTGCAATTTTATGAGTAAATTTGATCAAGACCGATTCGATATCTACTGCGCGGATCATGAAGATTAATCGTGATAAAACCGTGTGGTGTTGCCTGAGCGTGACTGAAGAAATTTTTAAACTTATTTATATCCATGTCGCCGTTGCACCAAGTTTGATGAATATTCCTCAGCGTGTGAGTATCAACGCCATTGAAAACTGATAAAATATTACAATTATCTCTAATTACCTTCGGAATTTGCGTATATCGCTGCGTCACGTAAATCACATCGGTGTTCTTGTGTCGGCCACGCGAGAATATCCTAGCTGGGTTAGTTTGTTTGTCCAGCATCACATCGTCGAAAACAACAAGATTATTAGTATCGCCGTCTAAATTTTCCACTGATGGAGTTTCATTTATGTCCGTTATAAATTCTATTGTGCCATCCTCAGTTTTATCGCTAAATTCCTTTAGTACTTGATAACATCGCTGATCATCAACGGACGGCGCAACCAAATACAATTTATCCCATTTTAGCCATCTCATTATCAAATTTAGCAACAATTGCGTTTTTCCAGATCCCGACGGTCCAATGATTATCATTCTAATCGAATTTGGTAATGCCTCGGTGTGCTTTACTTGCTCGCGTTTTTTTGTGGCTGAAAAATCAATTACATTCATGTTATTAGAATATTATGGATTCATATTGTGTTAAGTGTCGCACTCGAACTGCTACGATAAATCCAATCGAAGTCGTTACACGCAACAACAGGAATGCAATTAAGGGAGAATGTGAAGTTTGTAAGACAATTAAGTTTAGATTTGTAAAAAAAAAAGTAGAACCGGAGGAGACATCGCAACCTCCTTAACAAATCTGCCTGGAGCTCCCTGGGCGAAATATCCCGGAGAGAAACATTTACCAGGATATAATTACTGCGGACCTGGTACAAGGCTAGATATAAGACTTAACGATAATAATCAACCAAATCCTGGCGAGGATCCAGTAAACGCTATCGATAACGCATGCTACTATCACGATCTTGCATATCGCAGCGGAGATTTACAACAAAGACATCTCGCTGATATTAAATTAATTCACGCAATAGATGCTATTCCTGATAAAAATTTCAAAGAGAAATTGGCAACTTGGTTGATAAAAGGAGCAATGAAAGGTAAATTAGTACTAGGTGCTGGTAATTTATAATGGAGCAAATATATTATTCTCCGCGAGGATTTTGGCGAGGAAAATCAGCAATAGCCAAACTTGCTAAGGCAGCAAAAGTAAAGCAATCTGTCGCTGAATCGTGGCTATCGAGGCAAGCAGTCTGGCAAATTTATCTTCCTCCGCCTAAGAAAATATCATATGCGAGTTTCTCTGTCAGCGTCCCTAATGAAGTCCATCAGGCTGATCTTATGTTTCTTCCTTACGATACCGTCGACGGAGTCACATATAAATACGTGTTGACGGTTGTTGATATTGCTAGCAGATACAAGGAAGCGGAACCGTTATCGAATAAAACAGCAACAGATATTGCTAAGGCGTTTAGCGAAATTTATTCACGATCTCCATTAACATGGCCGAAGCTTCTCCAGGTTGATCCAGGTCGAGAATTTCTTGGCGCGGTTACTTCACTGATGAAAAAGAATAATGTTAAAATCCGTCGCGGTATTGTAGGTGTTCATCACAATCAAGCTATCGTTGAGAGATTCAATAAAACTCTTGCAGAACGATTATTCGGATATCAGTACGCGAGAGAATTTATCCAAGATAAACGATCTCACGATTGGGTAACAAGATTACCTCACGTGATTAACGCACTAAATAACGAAGTAACACGAACAATATCAATGAAACCCGCAATTGCAATTACAAAGACAAAAATACCACTAAAGCGAGATTCTACTATTCCACCTGTGTTAGGTAGCGTCACGGTCAGATATTTATATAAGGAGGGAGAAGCCGAGGGTGGCAGAAAAAGAGCAACTGATCCAAACTGGAGTGTTACAACGCATAAAATATCAGCTGTAACAAGATCGTCAGGAAGACCAGCAATTTATTTTCTAGATTCACTAGCACCACAACGCGGATTTACCAAAGAGGAACTACAAGTAATTCCAAAGGATACTCAATTACCGCCATCTTCGTTAATGTGAAATTTAATCCTACCTAACTGAGATAATTTTCTTACTCGAGAAACTGCTAGATAAACTAAATTTGACCAGGAAATTCTATCATCGACGATCCAAACTTGACCATCTACTGTTAATCCTTGTGACGAGTGAATCGTTGCTGCATATCCAAGTTTCCACGGTGATCTTTCTGCGTTTATTGCATCATTGACAAGATTAATATCAACGAAAATAATATCGTTCAAAACTAATATTTTTTCTTCTCCGCACGGCAAAGTAACATTAATATTTTGTTTTCTAGTATCAGCGGGCCTATAGCATAATGGTACCGGCAACGTTGGAAATTTATCACAATGAAGTTTGAATAATATTTCCTGAATAACATCGCGAACAATTTTTCTGCTAGCAACAATCAGATGATCTGGACGCCACAAAGTTAGAAAATTATCCATCGAAGTTTCGTCGATTATTTTTCTCATCACATCGCATTGAAACTTATTAGGTTGCAGCCGAATCATTTTTTTAAACTCAGTCAATAAATTATCATTAGATCTATAATCAGCATCAATCTCTTCATAATAATCTACAAAGTTTCTAAGCCACCTGTGAGGAGATTCACCATCAATAGGATCAGGTTGCCCATGATCGCCGCACATTATTACTGCAGTATTTTTTTCTTCCAACCAACTTAGGAATGATTTTAGTATAACTAAATTTACTGTGCAAATTTCATCAAATATTATAATCTTATTAACGTACTTGTTTCCCATTCGAGCCGGATCCCACAATCCACCACTATATTTGAAATAACTGTGATAAGTACAAGAATTAACGCCACGTTGTTTTATTTCTCGCGCTAATCTATGAGTTGGAGTCAACACGATCATATCAGATTTTGAAAATAAGTTTATCGCTCGTGTTGTTTTACCACTGCCGCCAGGACCATTTAGGTAAACGAATTTGTTTCGTGAAATTGGATCGAACACTGATACTGCTGTTGATACTTCATCACATTTATCTTTATGAAACTTATCGCAATCTTCTACATCCGCGTCCTCACAATAATCTAGAATATCCTCGTTTTTTATTCTCCAGGTTCCCCAAGAACCATCGGTGATTAAATTTTCTAATCTGCACTGATATTTCTTATCAATATAAAATGAATCCGTTGCAACCCTTACCGCGATATCAGAAAATTTATTTATCATCGACAGCAAATTAATACTCACATAAGCGAGCATTGATGATCTTAAATGAGTATACTGCGCGGATTCTCCATCGAGATAAGTGATCACTGTACCCAATTTTTCTCCATCAATAATAATATTTTCTCTGTTGCAAAATATTCCACGAGACACTGTATCAGCAATAATAAAATCCATCTCCGCATCATTGATAAATAACCTAGCGTGGCGATGTTTATGATCAACTGATCCTCCTTGAGTAAATTTACCAATTATTTTTCTTCCAATATCTTTCGCGTTCTCACAATCCGTGGGTAACCACACCTCGGTCTGCTTTCTATACGATATAATTGCTTCACTTACCGTCAGCGATATCAACATCGACGAATCCAACATAAATCTCAACAATACCGTAGGGACCCATCTGCGTTGAGATAAATGCCGACCAAACCAAATATAACAAATTTTATGCAAATTTTCAGCAAGTTCGAATGAAGTAACATGAGCGAATCCTGTCATTACAAAATCGGGTAACGGTCCGTTAATTGCCACTCTCGTCATCTCGTTAGTAGGATGACCGAATTTAGCAAAGTAATCCGCACAATCGCCATACCCAAGGAAACTTCCAGGATAGCATGCGCTCATATCAACGGAAATCATATCTTCGAAATAATACTTGGTATTCCATAATCCTCCATGGCCGTATTCGATACAGCTAAGTTGAATATCATTAAGAAATTCATTTCTTGTAGGTTTCCACGAATTTCTTTCTCTAGCAGCGTGAGCAGCAACAGACGGAACAGTAAAGCAATTTGTCAGTAACTGATCTGGATTTGACGAATACTTCTCCGCGATATTTTTCATCGATTCATGTAATATTTCATCTCGGTAAATATCTCCGCGTGGTAAGATAAATTGATCGTATCTTTCTTCGCTAGAAAATAACCAAATCGATATTGGATCGGACTTGGCTAATAGTTTGATATATCTAAACATTGCATCAGAATTGTCTTTTGTGCCATCAACGGGATAAAACTTAACAACACGATCTCGTGGGAATATCATTACCGACTGACTCCACGCATGTGAATTATGATCAACAATTTCGATTGGTGTTCCTCGAGAATTATACGGCGATGAATATAATATTTCACCCGATAGTGTTTTAACCGTAATAGGAAATTTAAGTTTCTTACTTAACGCAGCAACATCATCGATTGATGCGCCATCAGCAACTGTCTTTGCCCATGAATTAATTTTATCCAATCTCAATTGAGTCAGACCAGATCCACGACGGGCATTCCTCATATGCTCGATAACTCGTTCAGCTACGCAGTTTATTATCGGAGATTCCCTCATCGTAGGTAGGTTTTTCATATCAGGATTATTATTCAGCCGATAAATTCCATAGACAACAGCACTAGAAGGATACGCCCTAGCATAATAAGGACCATCAATCCCTAATAACAATCCTGGTTTCGAATTTTTATCAAGAACAACATTTTTCTTACCGCCACGTACTGGATCTCGTTTATCACGAATAATCCAAGTATCATCGGGCATTTGTGCAATAAATTTTATTCCAAAGATAAATCGTTCTTCTTTATGTGAGTTTTTTATATGTTCGATTATCTTCTTCGCTCGCTCCAAATTCATCGTAGCATCAACAAAGTTAGTTTTCCATGTCGACCAAACATGAATCGCTCCATCATCAAAGAATTCCTTCTTCGCACTATCAACTTCAGGAATGATATATTCTGCCTCATCGAGATCAAATAAATCCATTATTATATTTTAGACAAATATCTAAATTATAATATGCAATGCAAATGGATAACAGTTGGATCAACAAAATCATGTAACAAATCCTGCAGAGGTGAATATTGTGGCGCTCATATATACGAAATTCGACGAGGTAACAAAGGACCACAGCGATGTTTAGTTTGCCAAGTTGGCATTCGAGGAAGGACTCGATTATGTTTCTCCTGTGGAGGGAAAAAATATCGTGAGTTACGGAGATATTATGAAAAAAGATCCTCCTCGGTAATAAAATGCGAAGAAGATTATATTAATCGTTTCAAAGCAAATTTCGATTTAAACAAAGAGAATATCATATATGGAAATGAAATCAGCGATTCCCACAATGAAAATCACATGCGAGTATAAATCGCATCCCATCATCGAAGGTTACGAAGCATCTGAGGATGGTAATGTCAGAAACATCAAAACAAAGAAACGTGTTGGTAGTATTTGTAATTCGGGATATCTCAAATTTACAGTCCATAAAAGAAATGAAAGAACAGAATGTTATTCGAATCATAGATTTGTGTTCGAATGCTACAAAGGACCAATAGAGATCGGACTTGTTATCGACCACATTGACGGTAATAAACTTAACAATAAACTTTCCAATCTGCGCGCGGTAACCCAGAGTGAAAATTCAAGATTTGGTAATAACCGTGGATTTCCTAATTATTCGAGGACTGTTAAATCAGTGAATCAGGCAACAGGTGAGGAAATCGCGTTTACATCGATGTCTGCAGCAGCAAAATATTTCGTTATTGACTCGCATTCAGTAAAACGAGTGGCAGAAGGAAAATACAACGCAACATTTTCTTATGATGCTGATTCGTGGATCAAATTCTCCTATGTACCAATAATATTTGATTCGGAGAGTGACGAAGAATAATTGAATATCTCCGCAAAACAAAAAAAAAGATTAATTTTGAAATTTTCCCTGGATTTTATTTATTTTTTTCGCCCATTTTTCCCACGGAGACAGATTTGGAAAATCTCACTTGCGATTTAAAAATCAAGAATCAGAGATTCTCACGATTTCACCAAAAGATTGATACTCACAGTTTCTCCTCGTATATCAAGTAAATTTCCTTTCTGATCCGTTAATTTGAAATTTATTCTTGACAAAAATCGATTATGACATCGCAGGTAAAACGGATTCATTGGCTCCTTGATTATCAAATAACCGGGAGATGCGCTAGGTGAAAATGAATACAATACAAATCCCTGATTCGCTTGATTCGACACTGACGAATCAACATTATAGCTACCCTCGACAACATCCGCGTGAAGATAAATCGCGATAACATCCGTTATATTAACGATACCCGGCGAGATATGTCGTCCAAGTTTGGAAGGATCATTGTTGTGTTTAAGAATCAATTCTGAATATATTTTTTTGGTCCATGAAGCATGTAATTTTGGAAATAAATCATCAATGGTATCAGTGACGGATTTTCTCATCGCATCAAAATCAGAATTGGGAAATTTGAAATTTGGCAGTGTTTCCTCGGTTAATTCAAATACTCTCATGAATTTTTGTTTTTCACCCGAGTTCTTGATCAACTCGAATTTGCTAATAGGAAGAACATAGTCGGCAATTGATATATCGTCGACTATCGCCCGAATAAACATATCATGATAATATTCAATATCATTCGCAAGTTGATTTAAAATCTTCACGTGCTTTATAATTTCGCTACATGAACTAGATTTATTTAGGATGCATTCATGAAATGATCCGCGCAATAAATTTAATTGTAATTCGTGTTCTTGAATAAACTCGTCTAGAGTTCTTCTTACCAAGATACCGTCTATGGGGGCTATTATCCTGTTAATGTGGGTAGCGTCGAAGATTTTCACATCTGGGGGGATTTTAGGAAGAGGTAGCCATGAGAGAATTCTTTCGTTAATAAAAGTGAAAGCGAACATTACTAGGTTAATTTTGTGGTTATTCATGAGATTGATGGCGCTGTGGATCAAGGGTTTGTGTTTGATATCTCCATACCATCCTTCGTTGGTTGTAAAATCCGATTTCTTTGGTTCCGGTAGTTCTGGAAGGGTTTCATCATACCAACCTGGAATAATAACATCCGATTTCTTTGGTTCTGCTAGAGGTGCAACCTCGGGCCAACCTAATACGGTTCTAATCGACGATTGGTAAATATCAACAATATACGGCGATTTTACTTCGATGATCGATGACAATGTTGGATCATGTGAAGATATCTTTATTCCCGGATTAGCATCGCCGGTTATATTTGATATTCTAGTGGTAAACTCATTATTCAGCTGATCAATTTCGTAACTGCCCGTTGGTATACCAACAACGATCCAATCCGGTGTTCCATCGGGTTTATTCTTATTTGCAAAAACTAGTGAATTATTTGACATCAAATTACCGAATGATTTTGATCTAACATTGGGCCAGCTGTTGTAGACACGCAACTGTGTTAATGCAATTTCGCTAACGTTAATTGGTGTTGAGAAATTAATGCTAAACTCTGGTTTCGTTGAACTTAGCGATATTAACGTTGTTGTTGGCGGTGTCGTGTTTGTCACGATCTGGGCTAACTCGGACATTATTAATATTCATTTGTTCAATCTCCGAGTAAATACTAATCATTGAAGAAAATTCTAGATCGGATATAATACCATCGTTGAGACTTTCAGAAAGTAACAATGATAACTTCGAGTACGCGTCACTAACTTTAGTTAGTTTACTTTTGTACGAAGATAACTTTTCACTTGTGCACGATGATATTTTTTTCGCGATGATATTAAGAACACCCGCGATTGCTGTTGTTGACGAGATTATTATTGTTGCTACGATTGGCGCAATTGTTGTTATCGCGGATAGAATTATTCCTGCGCCGACAACCACGGCCGATACCGCGTACACTGCAACATCAATGATAACTAATTTGCGCTGGTATTTATTTATTTTTATCTGATAATCGTCAAGTTGTTTTCGCAACGAATCCTGCCATGATCGCGCCTGATTGTAGCGGTAATCCGATGCGGTCATTTATTAGTATCTTACGATAACAATTGCAGATAATATGGCGTATGTTCGGATAAATATTCGAACATTATAGAATAATGCACAATTCCCATGCTGGTTCTTGGCGTGAATATTGATCTGTCTGGCGGTTCTAGCGTGAATGTTGTTTTGCTATATTCACTTAACGAAATAATAATAAAAAATCCAGGGCAGAATTCATAAATTTTATTATTCTGATCCGGTTGTACCTTAAATTTTATATCGGAGATAATATGTGCTCGATATATGCCAGCAATTGGCGCGGTAAATTCAAAAGAATCATTATCGGGTGTCCAGATAGAATCATTTATGATTAACACAAATGTTGGATCGAATTGTGTAATTACATCTATCAATTTATTTGGTATATGTAATTTCTTCAATATTGGGATATCCAACGATGATATTTTTGTGTTGATATTGTTAATTTTTGTGGTTGTTTCGATAATTTCCTTACCTAATTGTTTTACGTCAGTGGTGTGACCAGTTTTATCGACGGATTGGTCAATCTTTGCTATTGTAGCGAGAAGTTTCGTGTTTAAATCTTGAATTTTTTCGTCGTACGTTGATGTATCGACTTTTTGACGCGCTAATTCACGTACCACGTTAATTTCATCGTTGATGGATTTTATTTGTCCTTGCATCACGTTAATCCCCTTGGTAAATTCAGGAACAACAACATTACCAAGTTTAATAATTTCCTCGTTGATTTTTTTGTTGAGATCGTCGATCGATGGTTTCTGACCCATCGAGATATTTACTTCGTTAATTTTGGCAAGAATATTAGTAATTTCCTCGTTGATTTTTTTTATTTTTTTGTTGAGATCGTCGATTGATGTTTTATCGATTTTCTGACTCATCGAGATATTTACTTCGTTAATTTCGGCAAGAATATTAGTAATTTCCTCGTTGATTTTTTTTATTTTCTCGCTAAGATCGTCATGTGATGCTTGATCTGATACGGAGGAAGTATCACTGGATGTTTTTATATTCTCGTCAAATTTTTTGCTAAATTTATCTAAAGCATCGTCAAGTTTTTTAAGGTCGTTATTTAGCCTATTAAGTCTTTTTGTCATTCTATCCTGAAGATCGTCGTGTAATGCTTTATCGGCCTTCAGGGGTAACTTCGCTATAATATCGGCGATATCAGCAATAGATTTTAATACCATCTCCGATTGGCGAGTAAACTGACTAATGTGATCGCGGTATTCGTCTCGCTTGATTATATCAGTTATTTTGACGTTGCTAGTTTGTAATCGCCCTTCAGTATTTTGAAATACAGCAACTTCGCCAGGATCAACTTCTGACAGCGATAAAAGATTGTTAATATCGCTCTTGGTTGCAAACTTTGATGTATCGATGTCGACTACGTCTTTTTTTTCTTTCCTAAAGAGAGACCTACCGTAAATGTCAACCATGATATTTATCTACGGTATATTCAAATAAAATTTTGCGAAAAGGTTTGGATGATTTTGAAATTTCATCAAGGACATTAATTGTCTCCCGGCCGCATATTGGTGGATCTGCTAATGTTTGTGTTGGAAGTGTTGAATACCAAACCGGAAGTTTTAGTTTTGACACGTATTTGATAAATTCATTCGGCGGTGCTAATCCGTATGAATCGAAATAGATGATTTCGCGAGGATTAATCGCATACGCAACCCAGTGAGTGCCAGGACCGGAATTTTTATCGAGATTTATTATTCCTGTCTCGGTTGAATTTGGTTTGTCCGGTAGTTGATCTCGCATAAATACGCCTCTGAAAAATTTTATTTTCTTTTTTTTTGCTTCACTTATTAAATCTAAATTTGAGGCTGGTAGGCTCGACTTAGACCGGATCCGTACGGGGGTCGTCTTAGGTAAAGGCCGGATCCTTGTTGCGGTTGCATCAATTTTGTGAGAAGGGGAAGAAGCGGAAATATCCCTCCCTTTTTTTTGCGATATCTTCCTCCGACGATCTTTTTTCCTAATGCGGTACTTATCCCACCGAGTGCACCTAATCCTATTGTTTTTGCAATCATGGGGGCCGCTGCAGCTATTAATCCTGGAATAGCGGCGAATAAAGGAAAAATACCACCTACTTTGATCATATCTCTGATTGCTCCTATTGAGAGATTTAGGCGAATACCAGTATTTGCTGATCTGGCTCTGGTGAAATGTCCGTGTTGATTTTTAGTTAACGATAGTTTGTTAGGTCCACCGTGAAGTTGATTACTTTTTAAGGTTAAACTTAAACCTCGTCGTGCTGTTGTTGCTGCATGAAGTTTTTTCACCTGACCGGGGGTCAGAGTTACGCTGACGTGATCGTATGGCATATTAATAATCACTTAATCTAAATTTAGAATTTATTACATGTTCTCTACGGGTGCATCGATAACTCTCATTCTTCCACTGATACCCTCCAGGATCATTGTTCTATCACTGAGAATTACTGCGAATACCTTATATAAATTATTTCCTGTTCGAATTCTAGCTTTGAAATGAATATCGACGACGGATTGCTTTATCAAATCGAGATGTTCCAAGGAAAAGTAATAAATAGGATAAAGTTTATTAAAATCTAGTTGTGATATTTGCAATCCAGTATCGATATTTTGATCGCGACCCATGAAACTTAACAATCGATGATATGCGCGAGCTGTCGAATAATTTTCAAAATTGATGGATATTTCCTCGGATGGCTCCTGTTGGCCATTTACTCTCAGTGACACGTTTGTTGCGTGAATATTATCGAATATCATGTGGCTATATAATTGATGATATCTTCGTGTATGCAAAAAAGCGACAAAGATATGACGTGGCGCAGAGGTACCTTGCTGCGATGCAATACGCCAAGTAAAATCACCATCAATATCAGTAGTTGTGGAATCTGTTGTTGTTGTTAGCCATGACATGATAGATTTACCACCTTGATTCATAAATGATAATAATTTTTCTTCCACGATTAATGATGGAGTTATCGCTGGCATCCACAAGGTAAATTTTAGTAATCTTACCCTACCTCCATGATTCGTGGTATCATTTGCACCTACCACGTTCGTTTGGTAATTGATATCACCTTCTCGCCAAATAGCATCATTACTATCTGCTTTTCTAATAAATGTTACGGTATGCTTTGCTCCGTAAATAACTTTTCTAAAATGCCTGCAAAATCCAAATATATGAGATAACGGAATAGCACAAGAGAATTTTCTACGTAGATCCCACAACATGGATTTTCTCGTGGCAAATCCAAGATTATAATCAGGATTAGTGCCAACAGGAAGATCTTGGACAGCATTAATAAGGGCTGGGGGGACGGCGCGATCGCTGGGTTGTCTAATATCAAGCGGTCTACTATCGGGACGATCAGAATTATCTTTGGCAAACATCATACCCGGACCAGCTGATCTGGTAAAATCATCCGAGTATCTCGCTAGACCTATTATCGTTGTTGCTAAATCAACATCATTGGTAATTGACTCAATCTCTTTTCCATCAATCATGTAAGTGGCGCTCTTGAATAATGCCATAATACCGTTATTAACAAATCCGACTCTAAAATCTGCTCCATAGAGAGTAACACCGTCGTCTCTAGTAATTTCACCGGTAACTTCGATATATGCCTCAGATGGAAGAAAATATCTTGTTGTATCGTGAACTTGAATTTCCAGGCGATTATCAGTATTTGGTGTAACTGTGTCGTACGAGAAATACTGGAAATCTCGCACTGATGTATCCCTACCTACTGGTTCATCCATGTCAAATACTTCATTTGACACTTGTGAGAACATTTATTATTAATAATATCGTCTAAAACGAAGACCATCGCCTGAAACAAAACTTGTATTTGCTAGATTTGTCCTAGCAACATCCTGCGCTAGATTTGTCTTAGCAACTTCCTGCGCTAGATTTGTTATAGCAGCTTCCTGTGCTAGATCATTTATTTTTTTATTTGCCGCATCATTTATGGCCTTACTGACTTCAGGTGGCATTTCGCTGGTAATGGGTAATTTGACGGGTTGCTTTTTACGTACTAAACTTAATATTTTATCTTTGATAGCGTTGAAGCCTTTACTGGCCAAATTACCGATACCAGAAACAGCAGTCTCACCTATCTTTCCTATTGCTTTTAATCCTAGTTGTTTTACCATTGGTCCAATTTTAGGTATTACTCGCGTGACAAGACTTCCAATGATATCACCAAATCCATTACCGTGAATATATTTGTATACTGGCAATCGAGAGTTTACTATGCGGACCTGATTAGGTCTGCGTTGATGTTTGTGAACAATCATGTTATTTCAATTGTGTTGATTTAATCGATGAGTTCATCGACAAACTCCTTGTAAATGTGAGAATCGATGATACCACCACGGAATAATCGCTGACAAATATCTGATGCTTCGTTGACTATCTCACGAGAGTTATTTCCGGCTCGTTTTCCTCCGATTAATACTTCGAGGCGAGATACATCGTTGACAACACTATCGGGACAAACTGAATATCCGCTTCCTGTTTTTTTTTGTTCTGGAGATTCCAATGGGGTTACGTAGAATACTTCATCTGACGGCGATGAAGATTTCTTCTCCTCTGCTGATCCTGGTGATGTCCCTGACGACGTCAGTGGTGAATATATTTCTGGTGGAGATGGGGGAGTCCCAGCCGGGTGTCTTTCTAGTTTTTTACCCTCAGGATCGTATAATAAATATTTCTCAGTGGGACCCCTGTAGTTTGACGCTGTTGGTTCCACAGGTGGGGGTCGCCAAGAGGGGAATGCAGAAGGTTCCCTTGGATATAATGTAGGAGAGAAAAGAGGAGAGTGGTGAAGATCAAAGGAAAATGATTCAGGACTATCACTTTTAGGTGGTGAACCTTTATCTTTAGGTGACGAACTTTTACTTTTAGGTGGCGAAATTGTCTTTCTCGCACCCGTAAGTCTGTATTTAATAACATCTGATGAAAATTTTCTAAAATTTTCATCATCATATTTTACTGGTTTTTCTATACTACCAAAATACATCATTGCTAGCCAATCAATTTCCTCAATTTTATCAACATCAATATCTTTTCGCAAAAGTAATTTTTTATTTTCCAGAGAATTATCCGCAGCCATTTGAACTGTTGAATCATAGTTGCGAGTTAAATGCAACATGTTTTTATCCAAATAATTTTCAGCAGATATTCTAGGACTAAGAACAAACGAACTACTAGCCGGTGATGGTACATATTCGGGAACAATTATTGGTTTATCACTCTGATCTTTTTTCTTTCTTGATTTTCTTTCTTTTTTCTGTGGTGGAATATCTTCCTTTGGTCTAGCTCCTAATTCCTCTGGTTGAAATATTGGCTCCTGTGGTTGAATATCTTCCTGTGGTGCTGCTTTTCTTCCTCGTGTTTTAGTTTTTTCCTTCTTCTCCTGTTGTTTTCTTTCTTTTTCCAGTTGTTTTCTTTCTTCTTTTTCCTGTTGTTTTCTTTCTTTTTCCAGTTGTTTTCTTTCTTCCGCCTCTTGCTTATTATATCTTTGTGTATCTCTTGCTGTTTCTAAAAATCTTCTGTAACGCGGATCCGCTGTCTTACTTATTGATGTTGTTTGTGTGTAAATTTTATATACCATATCATACCAATTATCGCGAGTTGCATATCTTTTTTTCCCCACTGCAGTCAAAAATTCAGTTCGACTACTAAAATATTCCTCCGCAAATTGGCCAATCTCATCTATATTATACAATGTCGAGAGGGGCTGCGATATTATTTCCCATCCCTCATCGGTGAAATTTTCTCTTAAATTATCGATATTAAACTTCCCTTTTATCATTAAAGGTTTTCCTTTTCCAGGTTTTCCACCTCCAGGTTTTCCTCCATCAGCAATTGCAAGTTGTTGCGCCGCTGCTGCTATTGCTAATCGCTCGGGTAATGTTCGTGATTGATCCTCAATACCTTTCAACATAGGAAAGATTCCACGTTTTCTAGCATCTGGATCTTTTTCGTCGCCATATACAACCTGCTCAATTGTTCCGGTCACTGGCTTCAACCATTTTGCCGAAGTTTCTGAAATTCCATGTTGCATATCTTCGTAACCACGAACATTTCTCTTAAATAATCGTTTTGTCGGAATTAGCTTCTTTAATGCCGCTAATTGATCTCGCGCTAATCTAGCAGATTGAGGCTCTCCAACTGTGCTAACTTTTCGACTCATCTTATTTTCAACTATATTGTTTTATTGTGAAATAAAATTAGTATCCGCAGTCGGAATTTGCAATCACAAACAAATTTTACAATACCCCCCCCCAAAAAAATGCTGTTTTTTTTTATGCCTAAAAATGCACTTTGGGTTGAAATTTTGCGGATTAATTTGCGCAGGAGGGTTTATTTTTGAAATCTGAGGCTTCTACGGAGAAATGTTTGGTGGGAGGGTTAAATTTATCTGAGCCACCTGGTCTGTACAACCTCCCTGCTGCTCACTTTTTCAAAAATTGTTATTTCTCCACATTTTAAATGTCACTTTATTTTATGTAAAATCTGAATATGTATATACTGTTTGATTTTTTTTTCATGCAAAAGGTACGTAATATTTAACAAGGTGAATTCAAATAGTGAACTTGTAGGGAATCGGAACAAGTAAACAATACCAAAAAGGGTGATAACGTTTTCATTCATATAGTAGAACAACTGTCAGTACCCATTTAAGTCTAGACAATTTATGGAATCTAGGACATTAGAAGACTGTAAAGGAGGCCACGGCATGGGAATCAGGTCTTCTATTAATTTTATGCTGTCAACTCTGCTCATTGGCACTGAATACGTCGGATAGTTGTTTTTTATAATCCTTTTGAAATACATATATATAAATGTTGTCAGATCTAACACTTTGTGATGCAATGGATTCAGTATCATTAAAATGGAACTCTTTACTGCCATTTAGATACTTTTGATTTGCAGTATTGTTTCTGCAATTTTGGCTGCCTCGGTATATAGCACAGGGTAAAATAATAACTCTGTCTTGGTTAGAAATATACCCAGCAACAAACCGTTGTCTTCAAAATTCATATATCTGTAGCTCCTCTGCACACAATTGCTGTTCCAAGGTTGTGTGGAGGACACTTATGAAACTCCAGTAATGACATGAAGACCTTTAAAAATTTGATTACAACACTGAAAATAAATTGAGGTCTATTTCACAAATGTTCACAAGGAATTGTGCAACACCTATCCATTGATTATCAGAAATACCCATTTTTAAAAGTGACCTTGACCTTAACCAAGACTGGTAGGTGAATGGATGTGTAGATGATTGAAGGATACTTAATAATAATGCTGCTGTCCAAATATTGTGACTATCCCTCATGTTTTCTGGATTCATGACCATGCAGCAAAACTTAAATTAAAACCTTAAGCAAATGATGAGAGTGGTGCCTTCACTGACAGACAAAACAAAGAACTTTTATCTCCCCTGCTAATGCATGTTAGGCAATAAAATATCCAGTTAGGGACCAAATTATGTTCATTCACTAATGCAAAGGTGTTCTTTGAAGCTTTTCAACATTTTAGTAACAGCAGTGATTTATGAGGGCTGATAGGGACATCTAAGTAAATTAGAAAGTGCCTGTAGCCAAAATGCTTTCTACCAAGCTGGTTCATATTTTGTTCCCTGTTTGATTACAATAAGTAGATTACAGATATTTGTCTTTATATTTTTGGTAACAATAATCATATATTGTGGCTTAAAATGGTCATTTAGACAAATCTGAGAGAGTTTCAAGCCATCATGATATTTGTAAAGTGTGATGACAATTTGCCAAATACATTTTGAACAGATGACAATAGCAATTGTTGATGGTATGACAATTGATGACACAAGATATTTGCAGTTCCAAACCATATTTCACTAGTCATGTGAAAATAATCTAAGACATATTAGCAATGAAATTTAGTATGACTCAAACCAATAATATCAAAAGTCATGAAGTGTACCTGTGTACAGCAACCATTGCATGGAGCAATATGTTTATCAATGTTTTTTTATGCTGCTATATGCAAATTCAAAAAATAAACACACACACACACAGATAAACACATCATTTGGATTAAGTTACTAAGTACAAAGGAGTAAACTTGTGCATAAATCAAATATTAGAGCATTTTTCCACAAAATGATAGTAAACATGGTTGATATTTTGGTAATGTGCCTTTCTGAAAACTTACTGTGTTTCAATACTGGGAAGGCAGTGTCAGCCTGTACGTCTTTTGTTGAGGAGAATAGTGTCAGTCTGTGTCTCTTTTGCAAAGGAAAATAGTGGCAGTCTGTGTCTCTTTTCTCAATGAAAACAGTGTCTGTCTTTCTTGGGCGTTTAAAAGCTGTTAAAGGGTTCTTTACCTTTTGGTACCTGCTGAAATATATCACACCTGAATTATGAAAATTAATTTGAATCATAAATTACCACTGCTCATGAATTTTCATGTAATGTAAACAAGATGTAATAATGTTTTCACTCAAACCTGCTATGAAAGGTAACATGTTTTAAGCCATCAACTGTTTCCAACAACACAAGTACCAAACTATGAAAAAAGGAACCATTATTAAGACACCTGTCTTTTCTGATGAGGTCTGACTTTTATAATACACTATCACTCTCCATGTTCTACCAAACAGAACCATAACCATACTCGACCCTCACCTATGTAAAACATATGCTAGAAACCAATTAATAAATTGTATATGCCCTTCTTACACACACACACACACACACACACACATATATATATATATATATATATATGTATGTATATATATATATATATATATATATGTATGTATATATATATATATATATATATATATATATATATATATATATATATATATATATATATATATATATATATATATATATATATATATATATATATATATATATAAATAACTGGGACACAACATCAAGAAACTACCAGTGCAGGCTAAACCAGCATTTGTTTAGCTCTTTTGCATTCTCATTCCAAAATGGATTAGCCCCAGTGGTTGGTACTTCTCCAGTTTCTAAAGGCTACATGTTCAGAAAAGCTTTTTGCTCCTCTGACCATTATATTCTTGAAAAGGTAGGTCGTGAACAAAAACACATACAAGCATGTGTACATAATATTTTTAATATCAGCTGAAAAGTAAGAAATAAAGTGCAACACTAATATAATTTAAAAATAATAATGTTATTGTTTTGTACACCTATCCAAAACTAATTTGATTCATGTTATGTTTAAGATCATTTTTTTTATGTCTATACCGATTCCATACGATGCTTTCTTTCATTATGACATAAACTGTGTAGTCTGAGCAATTGCTCCTTTTACTCGTGTGGATGGTCTTTCCAGTTAGAAATCACGAGTCTCTTTCTCTTTTTCCCTTTGGAATACTCGACGTTGTTGTATACTTGTGGAAGAATGTTGGTATTACCTGCAATGACACATGAGTAGCAGTGTCTGTGTGAGTATATATATGTACAAGTGTAGCAAAAGACGTAAATAAAAATATAATATTTGCATAACAAAACCAGTTTAAATATGTAAAGTTGTGAGGGGCTGGTTGGTGTTGATTGGCGGATTGTAACTTCTTACAAGGTGTCCGCTTTATTAGGTGATCGTCATATAGAGGGTGACGGCCCTCTGTGTTGTTGCCCGGATTGAGTAAATATTAATATGAAGTGTGAAGCTTAGAGAGATCTGAGCAGAAATTTATATATATAGAAGAGAATGACACGAGCCCCCGTACATGAAATACAATAATTGAATCAATTACATAAACAACTGTGATAATATGTTACATTAGGAAGATACACTTCTCTCTTTGAAATAAATCATTCACTGAATTTCAATCACAAATATACTTTTATAAATAGCCAATCTGTTTTAAAGACAGAATGAGTTCATCATGGAATCGAGTGAACAATCGAAATCATTGCCTTGTACAACTTCACAACCTGTTTATTTCCGGTTCAATCCAATTTCACTGTGGCTGTTCTTCTTGGTCCTATTCTCTTTTCTCTTCTCTAATTCTCAACTTCTTGCCTCTTTCGGCCCTCAAACTTTGTGTGTGTAGGTGGATACATAAGTACATTGATACTTGGATAAGTAGGTACATGGATATGTCAGTGGAACTATTTCCCCTTTCAAAATAAACAGAGAAGCAACCTAAATCTTCTGTCAGATATCCTACTGGGAAAAGATCATTACTCTACTCTCATTATGTAAGATATCGTTCTATCGGAATTCAAACGGATACCAAAGGCTATCTGGTCAAGCCAAACGTGGCAGACCATAAACAACCCTAGTTTCATAAGATCAATGCACTTCATAATGGCTATTTCATCTTTGACTCGCATTAACATCACAGGAGACATAACAGTTCCGTTCTCGTCTCAATTATACAAGTGAATTAATGAAATTAATTACATGGCTGAGCTACGTTATATTCAGCGAATACACACATTCTAGTCTTTGGCATGCATGAAAACTCACTTCATAGCATACAACATTAATTTCAGTCAATATGCACTCAAGTCTTTATCATACGTGAAATCATCTACGATCGGTGAAATCACTGATTATCATAACTCATAGCAACTAACGTCATGCACGAAATTCTTAGAATACCTGATTCCTTGTAACAATCAAAATGACAAATTCAAACAATGAATTGTTGTTGTTGTTGTTGTTGTAGGGTTTAAAGCCACTTTTCAGCACAAGATAGGCTATACATGCCGGTCAGTATAAATGGTGGAGGAAGAACACCGAGAAAACCCCAGAAAGAATCACTGACCCACAGTAAGCTATTGGCAAGCTTTTTCTCATAACTACATTAGCCGAATCCGAGACCCGAACTGACACAGATGGAGGTGAGATGGCAATGATCCGTAAGAATAAACAATTCGTCAAACTTATATAAAGAAGATCGTTATACGAATTCAGATAGATGAACTCAAATGCAGTTATACTCATATCAAGAAAACTGATCTACGGATTAAAACAAATAAATTCATGCAAATATAAGCTAATAATTTCAAACAAATCATTATACTGGTATTAACGAATTACATGAGATTGATGCAAATAGTTTGTGTTTTTTCAAGCTTTGTTCGCTTCTACCACCAGAATTGTGTCCGTCGACTTTCCAGACATACGGTGACTTGGATAAATGTTTTATGAGATAATTTTTTCTAAACTGAATCTCGGAGTCTCCTATATGTTTAACCCAAGACATTTATTGTGGGAAACATGCCTTTTATTTAGCGTAACCAATCAGGAATAAATATATCTACCGCCGTTTATAACTAGGCGCCAAAATTGCAGTCTTCCAGATTTCCAAATAACTGAGCTTGGACAATTTCAACTCCGACATGCTTGACACAAAGATCAGAGTTAACCTTTATCCTTCGAATCTCTCTGGCGGTTAAATAAATGAAGGTTTAATTAAGAATCACTTCCTCTCATGACACAGACATTAAAATTCATTGCAGTATAGCGATTTAACATCCACCTGTCCCCCATAAATCTAATTAATTGTTCTCTTACCTAAATTAATGTGATCTTTATAGATTGACAAATATTTGCACCCTTACAAAAGTCATGGATCCCATTTTAAAATTCATCTGTAATATGCATATAATAGGCTACAATAGAAACACACACAGAGATGACTACTGAAAAGACTTATTTATAATGTGTTTACTTCATGGGGTGAGGAGCCTAATGAATTTAATGTTCCCATTATGCTGGAATATTATGTAGCGGCTGGTCAGTTCAATTCCATGTTATTCTTGCCATCATTAAATAAGTATTCACCAGCCTAACAAATTCGTTCTGACAATTTCTCTGTTTATTGATGTCTTCAGATTTGTTGTTCACCAGAATATGGCATGATGACCGTCTAACTACACACCCTCATTTCTATACAATTACTATGAGATACATGTTGCTCTTATTTTTTCTTTCAACAAATTACAAAGTGATATTTGATTTCTGTAATCCCAAATGATCCAGAACTGTTATATACATATAACCTTTATGCAATAAAAGAAAAACTTACACTTTGTACATACCGTGGAAAATGAATACTTGTATATAGCCTCTACTACATTAGACAATATCCATAAATTGTTTACAGTTGCTTATATCAAGCTAGCAACATATAGGTTATGAATGCTGATCTACATAATTTAAACGGTTAGACAAAGACAACCATTTTTAAAGAACATATAATGGCTGACATATCACAATTTCATCCAGCAATTGGCAGCTTTGGAGGAAAATGGGTAGGTGGGATCCAGCTTGCTGTCAGCATGAAGTATCATGTAAATATTAAACAGTAGCTCAAACTTGTACTTTATCACGTATTTTACTTATATGACTTAAAACCTCAACATTATTGTACATGTCATAACACAGTAATCACGCATTGGTCAAAAATTGTTCTGGACTTCATGTTTATGATCAAAATGTCGCGCTCTTTGACGTCACTATGAAAGCTACGCATATTGATAAACCAATTCGTACTATCCTCGATGGTGACGTTTCCATTCGACGCGCTCTTATTTGGACCCAAGTTTAGTATATGTCCACCACTGTAAAAGTCCATATTGATCGATAATTTTCGTCTTTAAGTTTCTTGGTGGCAGTTAAGGTGCAAAGCATTGAATAATCAGGATTAAATGTAATCTGGTTAGGGGTCGTCCATTAATTATGTCAACAAAATAGGGGGAGGGGGCTTGAAGAAGTTTGACAATTGTTGACATGGGGGAGGGGGGAGTTCAAGATAAATTGACATCAACAATGTTATTTTTTACAATAAATTTAATAAATCAAAAAATAGGAAATTAGTCGGTGCGTTGGTATGGCACACACTCGCTCGCCCGTCAACAACCCACCGGTTTAATCCTAAACCGGTTGAGCTCTTGCCAAGGAAGTCATAGTCTTGCATCATCATATTTTGTTTTTATTCAATGTAGATTGTAGACTGTAGACAGATTTTTAAAGGAAGCTGCTACTAAATTCAAAGACTGCACTGAGCCATAGACATCTAAATAGTATAGCTATCCATGGACTTCTATTAAACAGCAACTATGTTATATGTATAGATGCTATATATATTGAAGTCCATGAGCTATCCCTCCAAGGATGGATAACTGAGCCTAGAAAACTTGAGAGCTTGACTATTATACAGTCATCTTTAACATAATACATAAAATAAATTATGTAGCCTACACAAGCATACAACTTCTTCAACCAGATGCAGTAACCTTAATGCTTTACAAATTGTACACTTTGATAACAGACTCTTGTTCATTTCAGGCAAATGGGAAGATCATAGAAGCTAGAATATAAACTAGCGATTTTTTCATGAATTCAAAGTGTTATAGTCAATTTAAAATCTGTTAAACAAGTATAAAAAAATGTATTAAAATTTATTTGTAGACCTTTTAATTTCTACAATTCTATTTTTAGCATAAAAGCCAGCCGTATAAAATATTGTTTGTTTGGGGGGGGGGGGTTTAAAATTTTATTAAGGGGGGTCATTGAAAGTTTGACAGTTGTTGACAAAGGGGGGGGGGGAGAGGGGTAAAAAATTGCCTAAAAATTGTTGACATAATTAATGGACGTCCCCTTAACAAAAATATGTGCTAAATTTTAAAAGAACAATTTAAATTTGATTTAAAATGAGTAAATGCCCATACATGGCCCATGTTACTTGTACTATAAAAATGGTACTCACACCCTCACTCCACACTCATGTAACCTAAATAATAATGCACAAAGATTTACAAGGCAATAGCGCTGAATATATTGCACACTAACATGTAGAACGTATCGTAATACACCATTTTCCAACACAGGACGCACTTTTTAACACTTTAATACGAGAATATTTCATGTTATAAGCCATGCTAATCAAAATGAGTGCTTACCCTCGACATGTACATTTACATCATGGCTGACCCTGTTACCTGACCTTTATTACGAAAAGAGCGCTCAGTGAACAGGGCTACCAGCTGGTTGGTGCTAGACACGCTAGTAGACACAAATCACCAGATAGCAGAGGCACATACTTAGTGACGAAGGTACAAAGTGCAAAGAACGTATACAAGACATGTACAACACGCACACTTTTTTACATGTACAATCGCGTGGCGGCAGGTGTACTATGCTTTGGCACTGACTGAATCAAAGTCTTTACATTTGTGTCTGCGTACGCTTGAAACTGTTAACCATAATGACCTGTAATTATCGACAGTTATTATTATGTGTTCAGAGGGCGAGAAATTTCCGCCGTGTTATTGGAGGTTACGCACGACCACTCTTCACGTTTGCTAGCTGTAAGTATTTTAGGAAATACTATATAGGTCTAATGTTCTATTTCAAATAATTTATCTCACTGATCATAGACTGAAATGGTAGCTTCCGTATCAACTTGATAACAAACGTTATGACTGACACGCGGTGTCGCCGTAGAAAATATACTGCTCAAATGAAGTTGATACCTAAATGTCTACTCTTATTCACAGGTGCTTGAAGCGAGCTTGATGTTTAAAAAAAGCAATAATCGAAGGGAAAAAAATCACATCGAGGGACAAAAGTGCCTGAGATTACCCCATGACCCGTTATACACTACATGCATCTTTGTCTACTCTTATTCACAGGTGCTTGAAGCGAGCTTGATGTTAAAAAAAGCAATAATCGAAGGGAAAAAAATCACATCGATGGACAAAAGTGCCTGAGATTACCCCATGACCTGTTTATACACTGTCTACTATAGTATGATAGACAGGGTCCTATGTCAGAACTAGTCCGAGTTTTCTCTGACTCTTGCCACCCCATTTTTGATATTTGGACATTTATGTTGGGGTGAAAACTCGGGCTAGTAACACAAATGTCCAAATATCAAACATGGGGTGACAAGGGTCAGAGAAAACTCGGACAAGTACTGACATAGGACACTGTCTATCATACTTTAATAGTATAGTAGACAATGTCCTGTCAGAACCAGAGGCGTAGCTGGGGGGGGGGGGGCAGGGGGGTACATATGTCCCCGGGCGCCAAGGTACAGGGGCGCCAAAATGAGGCTTACAACGTTACATTATAATAAGTAAACAAGGGTAATATTCAAAATGTGATTAAACGGGGAGGGGGCTGGGGCGCCAATTTTATAGTTCGTCCCCGGGCGCAAAATATCATAGCTACGCCTCTGGTCAGAACTGGTCATGGTGGTAATCTGAGACAATTTTGTCACTCGGTATGATTATTTTTTTCCTTTAGATTATTGGTTTTTATTCAACATCTAACTTACGTCGAGCACCTGTGCTCTTATTGAAAACAACAACAATTAGCAACAAAAAGCAAGCGTGTTATGTAGTTTTATTTTCAGATATAGTATTCCTTATTTTTATCCAGTGAAATGTATAATAAAAAGTCATTCTGTACACCCACGACATTCCAACCCTACTAAGACCAAAGTGACAGGTCGATCGATATGAAATATGACGAATCTGCAAATCCCTCACCAAACCTCACCCTCCTCCCCTCCTCGAAATCCGACACGTATTTAAAATCTCAGTAGCTCGAAACATATTTTCTTTACTTTCCTCACTCGAGTTTTAATGTGGGATACAATAGCGACACGTAGACTGTTATGTTAAATTGGGGTGGGTGGGTTGTACTATGGCGACAAGGGAATTTAACATGGGGAATATTGTGACTGTATAACGACAACATATATTGGGACTGTTTAGCGACAAGGGAAATGGAACAGGCTGACATAACGGTACTGGACATTGGCAACAATGTTGCAAGTGGCTGACCTCAATCGGGTGAAACAATGACAGCGGGAGAAGAAAAAAGCTATAACGCCTGGCGGGGCGGGAACCCGTATCGTTCATAAAAAATAAACATCGCCTGGCGGGGCGGGAACGAGCTTCGTCGCGGCACTGACTAACGGTACCGTTCACATAAAAAACACATAGATTTATCAACATCAGTCTGTTATATAAAACACCGACTAAAAGAGAGTAATACTTTTCGAGACAATAGGATTCGCCCTGAAAAGGACCGTTTAGCTTTCTTATTCTTTTACATTTTCTCCTCCCTTCTTTTTCTCCACCAGCACCTTATTTTCATCACATTCTTCTTCTTTTTCTTCTCCTTTTCATGCTCCCCTCCTCTTCCTCCTTCTCTTCTTTCTTCCTCTTCCAATTATACTCATTCTTCCTTTTCTCATTATCCTCTTCTTTTTCCATATTCTTGTTACATCTTCTCATGTCTTCTTTTTCCTCTTTCTCTTCCTTTTCCTGTTTAATTAATTCCTTTAATATTTATTTACCTCTTTTCAAATTCTTCATCTTCATGCTCAACCCGTGAGGACTATAAGCTTCATACTGCATCCTTTTCAACATTTCCTCCACCATGCCTATCGTATCAACCACCTCTTGCAATTTTATCATCTTCTCTAAATGGTTGTTGGCCATTTTATTATTCAGTGTTGAATGGCGCGAATGTTACATTAGTTGGATTAAGATCGCATTGCTCCATTTGGGCATGTGCGACCAGTTAATAACCCCACATGGGACTAATCGATTTTTTCGAGGGGGGGGGGAGGGAATAGTGCCTCGTACCCCAACGCTTTAATGCACACACAGTGTGCTGATAGATTTTGTCTGTTTTCGGGCCATGTGAGTGGGAATAGTGTTGTCGTCATGACGTAATTACGAATTCTAATATATTATTTGTGCTGCTTATAGAGATAGCATTGATAAGGTGGATCAGCCTAGGATGTATATTTTTTTTGTGGGGGGGGGACGGGATTTATTTGAAATAGTTAATATTTGGTGAGACTAATTTAAATCTAATGGTTTCTGCCTTATGCGGGGGGCCTGATGGCTGGTGGTGTTTGGGCACCTTATGTATCTAAATTTGGGCCCTATATCTAAAATTAATTTAAGGCGCCACATTTTGCGGCTGGACCTGATGACTTTGTATTTGGGACACCTTAGAGAGCTATTTTGGGGTCTTATGCTTTCTATATGAAGTTACATAATCGAATCGTTGCCACATTTTATAGCTGGTCCTGATGGATGGGATTTAAGCCACCTCATAAAATCAAGGTTTAGTGGGACAATTTTGTTAGTTTATGTTTTTAATGATCCACCATATCATGAGACTGAGAAGGAAGAGAGAAAGTTGTTGTTAGTATGGCTGTATTGTATTAGGAGAAATAGTCATGGTGGTGATTTGGCTAACAACCACTTTAGGATTCCTGTACTTATAATGCATTACCCAAAGAATCACATTAATAATGCCATATGTCGTGCCATTGTGGAAAGTATGTGCAGGTGGAGCATCGGCCCGCGCGCTAGCAAGTACCAAACCTGTGTGTGTGATTAACCGTATGCCACCTCCGCACCCACCTCCCTCACGTACTCATAGATAGCGTCTATTTGTATTCATAGCAGCCTGTATGTTAGCGGCACCAATTACGTGATTCATACGTGTAATGGGGATTGTTTCAAGCTAGCTTGTAATGCGCTTGATACGATATAGTGTTGAGAGAGATGGTCATGGGGGTAACTTGGTTGTTAACTACTATATAATCCCTGTACTTAAGTGCATTATCCAACGAATCACATTCGTAATGCCGCTTGTTGTGCCGCAAGGGGAAGCAGGTGCAAGTGTAGCGTTGGCCCGCGCACAAGCAAGTACCATCCCTATGTGGGTTATTAACCGTATGCCACCTTTGCACCCACCTCCCCTATTGTCACGTCTTCATAGAAGGCGTCTATTTGTATTCAGAGCAACCTGTATGATAGCGGAACAAATTACATGATTCGAATAAGTGTAGTTGGTTGTCTCAAGTAATTTTAGTCAATGTTGGAATGATATTAATTTTTTCCCCAATTTTATCATTCTTTCCAAGGAAGAGTAGAATAGATTCATTTGTTAGGTTCGGGTTAGGACTGCTCTGGTACCATAATTCTGGATAGGAGTATGGCGAACCAATTGTTTTGAGGAAAGAGACTAGTTTTTCCTTTTGTTTTTGGTATTTGGGGATCCTCAGTGTTGTGGCAATAGGGGCAATTGAACCTCGTTCTACATTGGGTTTGATGTACCTCCCCATACTGCCTGCAAGCAAAGTTTTGGCAGTTTTGAGTCTGTTTATGACTCGTTGGTCATGTTTATAGAGAGCTGGTGGAGCTTTGGAGTTGCGTCACACTGTTTTCTATATTGAATACAGTGTACGGCCCCTGGTGCCGTGAATTCCATTATGTTTGCCATTTTGAAACGATTATTTTGGATATCATGCTGTATATCTCTGGGATGATGTAGTCAGTGTGGGTGTAGTTTGGGCCATTAAGTTGTAATTGTGCTGCCAAGTCAGCTTTGTCATTTCCTGGTATGTTAATATGGGATGGCATCCACATGAATTGGACATCAAAGACGATACTGACAAAAGTTAGTATTTACATCGTTGAAAGGCCAAATCTGTATGAAAACAGCAGCTGGCATGATGTTATTGTAATATGGCAAGTTTATAAACAGAATATATAAATTTTGTAATACCTGACATAGCATTTGCCTTACGACAAACTACATAATCAATTCAGTAGTTGGCAAACTGCAAGACATTGACGCAGAAGGAAAGCAGATCTAAGCACTTGCAGGCAGCCATTTACAGCTTGCATCAGAGAAGAATACAATATATATGGATATAATTATGAATGTAGCACTTGAAAACAGCTATTGAAAATAATGCAAAAGGAAAGTAGCACTTGCAAACAGCCGTTTACAATAATGCATCAAGGGAGATTAGAAAATGCATGCATACAGCTATGGCGGTAATCCCGCTCCATTTATCATGTACTTGGGTTTGTGGGAGAATAAAACTCCTGTTGTTTTTTCCTTTTGATAGTTTATTACGCGAATACGTTACGTTAGTTGGATTTAGGTTGCATTCTCCCACTAGGGCATGCGCGAACGGTTAAGGTCTCCACAGGTGGCTGATTAATTTATTCGAGAGGGATGGAATAGTGCCTCGTCCTCCAAGGCTTTAGTGCACACCGTGTGCTAATCAATTTGTCCGTTTTCGAGACATTAATGACCCATTGGACATGAGGTGAGTGGGAATACATCCACACGCACTCACACAGGTAGAAGATGTCTGGTAGTGGAAGGGAGGGTATGATTTTATTGAAGGAAGACGCTGTACATCCGGGATCTTTTCTTTTAGCTTCTTTTTTTTTCTCCGAAAGATAAACGATGTCGTCTTGCCGTATTTATAATTTTGAAGAGAAAAAACATTATTTGTGCTGTTTGTATTGGCATAGTGGATATACCTAATATAATGGCGCAAATCACGAATGCTGCGCTTTATATTTCTGAAGCACAGACGTGACGGAAAGCATCCCTTTTAGCAACTACCCATATGACCTACCAAATAAATCAGTTATGAGAGCGCTAACCTAAAATAAATTTTATACAAAATAGTACACTAGTTCTAAACCTTTTGTGTTTTTGGGGACAAGTTTTTTTGTTAAGGAAAAAACAAAAACACGTACATACAAACGTACGCCCGCACACAAACACAAAAACAAAGGCACATACACAAATACATACAAACGTATGAGCGCACACAAACACATACACACACATCAGTAAAGGAGTCAGTGTTTATAGTCACACTAATCCGAATTCACACAAATTGGCAACTTGATCAGCCTTTCTTTTCTAGATATCTGGTTAGCCCTGAGAAGGGCTGCTTTTTTTCTTCAACTCCAAATACACCTGGCTAATGGCAACATCTCACAGGCTTGGCACCACAGACACATCTCCTACTCCAGTCATTGTCCCAATTCACAGTTGTGGTTGGGAGCGCAGAGGGAGCTTGATTGGCTTCAGTACCCCAATCTTCAGTTTATGGGATTCTGAAAACTTGTTTCCTCTGTCTTTTTCTTCTTTTCCACACCTGTGAATGCTGTGTTTGTTGTGGCTCTCACTGTCTGTCCAACTCCTCCCAGTGTTTTGTCTGGGGTACAACGGCTCTTGGAACTGGTCGTAGTGGTTGTGGTTGTGGCTGACATGGCGGCGGTGGCGTCCTCGCCTCAGGCTTGACCTCACACAAGCTTTAAGTACGAGGTGAGGCAGGATCTCTCTCTTCGTTTCCTTCTCCTCCTCTTTTTTGTTCTCCTCCTCTTCTTCTTCTTCAATCCTAGCTGCTTCTGCTTGGCCTACGTGGCCAACTCGTCCAGGATGCGCCAGGCATAATCTAGGTGTATTTGGAGTTCAAGAGGCTTATTCTGCTCATGTTTCTTGAAGTTGACGAATCAACAATGAGTAGCCAGACTGACAAACGCTCCGCGTTTTATTTCTTAAGTGCAGACATGAAGGAAACACCCCGTTACACAAAACCTAACAGTACCCATATCATAAGCAAAATCATGGAACACGTGGACCTAAAAGAAACACTTACGTTCACTTTTTACTTACAAACACATTTTATTATCATTCCTAATTATACGAAACACAAAGACAAGGAAAACGAAGTGTTTATAGTCACACTTCTGCTTTATAACATACACCTATAAAGACACACAAATATTTTGGCAGTTTGACTAGTATCTCTTTTCTAGATTGTTTGGGATAGCCCAGAAAAGGGCTGTTTTGTTGGTGTTGTGGCCATCTCTTATCGACTAAGATTGTAACCCCGTATGGCTGCAGGCTTTCCCACAGGATAGGGTATGTTTCTACGGAAGGAGAAGGAGAACTCTTTCATATCCACTCGACAGACTACAAACATCTGTCTGGCTCCTGCTGCTGATGATGCTCTATCTGCGCCTGAAGTCTATACCTCTCGGTCCACTCTTCTTTCTCCTTGATTTCATGTCTGAAGACCTCTTCTATCAGGTGTTCGGTCACATTTAACATCCTGATATTTTCAGTCTCGTCAGGCTCTGGTAGCAGATTCTGCCTAACAAGATTAGCGTAGGCTTCATTCAGCTTGTCTAGTCTTGAATAAATCTTCATAAGTGGATGAGTCAAAAATGGATGGTCAGACTGGAGACTGCTCCGCTTTATATGGCTCATGCGCAGACGCGATAAAAAACATCTCTACAGTTTTTAGTGTATTAACGCTATAGCTCATCTCATCGTGAGGGATAGACAGAAGTCAAAGAGCCTATATTCAAAGTGTTTTCTTTTAAAAAAAAAAAACCACCAATACTTCTTTTTCAGAAAGAGAACATCTTTATTCAACTAATCATTAACCAACAATTCATACATCAATTCATTCGATACCAAAGAACATATTGTTCACAAGGTTGACAACGTTGTGAAGTCAAGTTAGACATACACGGATGGCGGTCATTCTTCAGTTGATGTAAAGACAAGATATAAGTCACTAAATGTTCTAAGGAATATCCAAGTCTGCGTTGGTGAAGAAAATACACACAGTATTTTCCACACATCATGGAATCTGTGCCTTGTATTTTCACATTATTGAATCGTGTAGTCTGGGCATTTGCTCACATAAAGTCAATGACATCGTCTTCCAAAGACGGTAATCTTTACGAATCAAAATACTCTACGGAATCATTTTCTGGAAAATAGACGGCTACCCAGTGGGTTCCAGGTAGATGACTGTCATCCGTATTGATAACATAATCTTGATGGTCTTTAGGTTTGCGATGAGGAAGTTCATCTACAGGATTCCAAGAAGCGGTGTACGAACTGTTTTTCATATGGTAATAAAGCTCCATGTATCTATATTGTTTTCTTCTTCGTTTTTCACAGGTATTGATAAGTCATCAATTCAATCCTGACTTTTGCTTGAAAATCTCTCAAGTAATCGTCTCTTCGCTACGTCTCCATACTCTGGGCCAAGAGAGATTCGATGTGATGGATCTCAAGAGCAGTCAATGGAGGGGATGTTGTTGTTGTTGTTGTTGTTGTTGTTGTTATGGGGTTTAGCGCCATTTTGCAGCACAAGATAGGCTATGCATGGCGGCCAGTATTAATGGTGGAGGAAGAACCCGGGAAAACCCCGGAAAGAACCACCGACCCACGAGAAGCTACTGGCAAGCTTTCTCACATACCCACATTGGTCGAATCCGAGACTCGAACCCACGTAGACAGAAGTGAGATGCCAGTGATCCGTAACGGAGAGCACTTTTGACCACTCGGCCCCTTAATGGAGGGGGATGAATGATCACGCAAGTCTTCATACCGCAACACTGCCTCTTCCGACATGGGACCCCAAGCGTCCTCCAGATAGTCATCCTGTTTTTCTTCCTGGCTCATCAGCAGACATTTATCGTGTTGAATTAGACTTGTATGCTCGTTGTGACATATAGCAATCTTTCTTGGTCAACGCTGTAATGGTTTCCGCCAGGTGTTTGGCAAGCCAGGAGACTAAATGTTCTACTTGTTCTGGCCATCTGGACATCAACATGTTCTCTTCGTCTTTGTCTTTGTTAATGACTGGTTCTGCTTCCATGATATCTCCCCATTCCATTATTTTTTCCCCAAAGATTTTCCACCATTCTAAGAGGGATACGTTTCTTCCATAGCTTCTAATGGAATGACTTCTCTCAAACTGTTGATTTCTGTCGTATTATCAAATTTGGCATACAAGATGATGTTCACCTTGTGATCAGGCTCTCGTTTTGCAAACTGAATTTCCACACGAATCTGTCCGGATTTTGTAGGATGGAAACGTCCCTGGTCGCTGCCTTGGTCAGGAGTGAAATCAAAAGCCCACATTATGTAACCTCCTGCATAATCGTCTATGTAATACTGTGGCTGGTGTTAGTCCTTAATTTCTCCCGTAGCTTCGTACAGGGACAAGTACAGTCTCAAGTAATTCGTCTCGGCAAACTTATGTTCGATGGGTCTGGTACACAAGGTCTTGCCATTGGGACTGACTTTGATTTTGGACACACCAATGTGCTGAAAGTTGAAAGGATTTGTTCTGGTGGATCCGTTGAAGGCTGAATTCTCGACTATACCAATGATTAAACATTTGGGTAACTGTCCTTGGAATAAATATATACGATCATGGATCGCTCACCACCGGGAATGTCGAAGGTTTTCACTGCCACGCGTCGTATCGGATACTTGGCGGTCGTTCCGCTCAGAGAGTGCCTGATGTCGTTTCCTACTTTAGGTGACACTTCCACGCGTCGCACGTTGAGTCTTGCTTCTTCAATTTGTTTTGTTTTTAAATCGGCAGTTGCAGCCATCAAATGGAAAGCGGCGCTGCTACGATTCAGTCTCAGGTGGATTTCAAATTCATTCTGCAGATACCTTTCTTGTAACCACATGTCCAAATGCAAACGATCCATCAGTTCTAAACTAAGAATTTTTGTTTATTTTCTCTTGACGTTTAACAAATTCAGGATTGTGTACATCTAGCTCGTTGAACTTGTCCGGTTTGTCAGGTTTCCATTCATCGCAAGCATCCAGATGAGTATTCATGGCATCCTTTTCGTACGTCAGGAGATTTTCTAGGTACACTCGGTAAAGGTAAGTATCAATGCTGCTGACCAGTTTGTTATTCAAATACAAATCCACTCCACTAAACAAGGAATGCATGAAATTGTTGACTGGAGCTACTGCCTCATCAACCGTTATATTGGCACCATCCGTCGATGTATCTTCCACTTTCACTTTCAAGCACAAGTAATTCCTGTTTAGATAGATGTAATCGTCGGGCTGCCCTTTGATTTTAAATTCGATGAGCGCTGAATCCGTCACAGAGGAGACGGGATGAAATTGTACCCATTGGGATTCTTGCATCGTCATCACAGTCGGTGCCATGGCAAACATGTCCAGTTCTGAACATGCGCAAGACTCCCGGTGCATCGTTTTTTCTCTTTTTGTGATATAATAATCAAAACTTCTAATTCTCGGACGGTTCTTCTTTTCTTGGTCTTTCTATGTCTGGGGGTGTGAAGTCTTCTGGAGGTGTGTATTTATCGTCTCTTTCTTGTCCTTGTTATGGTGTCAGGGAAGCAAAAATGCCTGGCTCAACAGAGTCCAGTGCATCCATAGGAGTTTCTCAACGGCCAAAAATGTCTTTGCCAGTTTGATGCATGACATTTATGCCAGGTTTCAAGCTTCTTTGGGGTTTTGTTTGTCAGTGATGCCATTTTTGAGAAATCCTTTGCATTGCGTCAAAGTGGCATCTTTCAATGCGTGCAGTCTTGGTGCCACCATTGGTTTCAAAACGGCCGTCATCAAACGAAATGCCAATTTCAGCATATCTCCTAAACCAAATCCTCTGTGTCGAGCGAATCTTCGGTACACAGGTTATATGGCCTATAAGACGTTAGAGAATCGTTTTCGAAAATTTAGTTTTCATGTGACTTTCCTTTTGGTGAATGAAATATTTTATCCCATATCAACTTTCATATTAATATTGACAGTGGCAAAATACGACTTACTGACGGGCAGATAGTGAGGATGTACAAATTCGCTGTGAACGTGATACGTCTTTCCACCTTCCTCGTCATTGGTCGTGGCAGAATGCACTTTGAAAAGAATGACACGCAGTAACGGTACGGAGGTGTGTCCCACTACGTTGTACTCCTCCGCATCGGAGTACACAGATATCAAATTTAGTCCTTGGTTCAGTTCTACCGAGGAACGAAAATACATAGCAAAACTCGAGTTGTCGTAAAAGACTGTTAATTCATTTTCCTTCTCCACTTCCACCCTCATCTTTATGTCACCACCTAAAATCTCAAACAATTCAGGACAAAATAAAATGGACAGCGCTTTGCTGAATATTTCATTCACCAATATTTCATTTCACCAGTACGCGACGAACCATTTTATGGTACTCGCTCGTGAAATTTTTTCTGGCACTCTCCATGTCTTTGTCAAACACGGCATTGAACTTGGCAGCAATCGTTTTCACCAAACGTTGACCGTTAAAATAATAGGATGCAGGAATTTTCAACTCATATGTGGACAATTTAGACTGGAGTTTCTGTTTTCGGAGTGGATTTTGCAATTGGGTTAACATTCAAGGTTTGTTTCATTTGCTCGTCACGAACGTCGACCGTAAAAAAAATAATTGATTTTTTTACGATGTTTCGGATTTGTGTTGGATGAAGGATTTCGACCAAAGCCACTTCCCAATGGGCATCGTGGTCCAATTGGATGGCCTGAGGTAATTTGGCCGTGAAACAGCATAATATGTATTTGGGAAATACATCCATGGAACTGTTGCTGGGAAACATTAAGTCAAATTGGTTGTTCATAATTCCAGAGTTCTTCTGTCTTAAGGGTCACTGGAGGTCAGAGGAGGGTATAAAAGAGGATTGTTTTGGTTGTTTCGGTGGTGAATTTTGAGAGGGTGACTTACGTTGGGCGAAATGCTGCCGTTGTTATCGTTAGAGTATTTCAGGGAATTATTGTCGAAAAAGTAACCGACGAAACTGCTCAGTAAAATGATCCACAGCTGTTCGTCCCGTTGTTACAAACTCAAATTGGCAATGGCAGCACCGATGACACAATACACCAAAAGATTTGGTAGAAAAAGACCATTTGCGTTTTAGGTACACGTTCTCCACACCATACCAACACGGAATGGTTTTGGTGATCTTGCAGAGAAGAACTGGGTGATGGAGTGGTCACTGTAGTGGTAGCAGTAGCTGAGGTTGTTTGAAAGGGCATGACGGTCACTTCTTTTTATAGTCGATGACTTGCGAAGCGTCGATCCAAGAGTCAAAACTGGGAAGATATCATTTTCAACGTACTTTGACTTCTTTGACACATCGTTTTCCCACTTTACAGGTTCTTGGATCGAGAATGCTTTCGCCATCGTACACTTCATCTTCTTTTTCTTGGTCACGTGTTGTAACTCGAGAAAGTAAAACTTTTCTTTTAACACTTCTCCGTTCATGTCTTCCAATTTATAGACGGCAGGATGACGGCCACGCACTTGTCCAGTGACACGAAACAATTCGGTGGTCCAGTCGGGTAAGTAAGCTTTTTGAACGTGGGTTTGATTTTGGCAATGCGCACCCAATAGCCCGTCGTCAACGCTTCCTCTTTCTTGGGGACAGTCACAGTCGGGCACATACCAAACAGGCTCTCAAAGACGGTCATTTCGTTGTCGGGAGTCACTTATTGGAGGGCACATCCGATGCGACGATGGTTTGATTGGTTGTACACTTTGACCACATGCATGAAGACGTCGATGTACTTGAGAGTGTGTTGATGCGTAACATCCACATGCGTTCTTTCAGGGTGCGTTGAAAACTTTCCACGACGCTGCCTTTGGTTTCGGGATTCTCGGGGATAATATAATGAATGTCCCGTTTGTTAAATTCCTTTTGGAAAGCTTGGTTCAGAAATTCGGTGCCTTTGTCGGTTTGCTATCGAAGAGGGTGGCGACCACCTTGTTCAACTGCAGTTTGAGGGCTCGCACTAACTTAGTGCTCGGTTTCGATGTCAATGTTGGAAAAGACGTGGATGACAAAAAACAAATATTTGTAGCCACGATTGTAGATGGCCAAATGTTGTTGTAGTTGCTGTTGTTGGGTTTAACGCCATTTTCAGCACAAGACAGGCTATACATGGCGGACAGTATAAATGGTGGCGTAAGAAACCGGGAAAAGAAGACGAGAATAAAGCGACGAAGAAGAGGAATTAAAATTAAACAAAAGTGAAAGGACAAAGAAGAAGCTAATGAACTTTTCAAAGCGACGTGATGTGACATTGGATTGTTTTGTTGTTTTTGTTGTAGGGTTTAACGTCATTTTTCAGCACACGATAGGCTATACATGGCGGCCAGTATTAATGATGAAGGAAGAACCCGGGAAATCCCCGGAAAGAACCACCGACCCTCGAGAAGCTACGGGCAAGCTTTCTCACATACCCACATTAGCCGAATCCGAGACTCGAACCCACGCAGACAGAGGTGAGACGGCAGTGATCCGTAACGGAGAGCGCTTTAGACCACTCGGCCACTCGGGGCTCCCGACAGTGGAATGTAATTCATACCAGAATATAGTATAAAGTAAACTTAAGTGTCTTTTGACTTTGATTTTTTAAAATAAGGATCAACAGTCACGCACTCATACACAAGTCCATCATGGGGCAAAAAAGGGATTTTGAGTTTTAGTTGATTTAGGCGAACACTGATTATTCTCTTTAAGAGATATATAGGTGGCCCCGAAAAGGGCCGTTAAATGTTGTTTGCTTGTATTTTTTTTAATAAAAAGACCGTTGAATGTTTTATGGGTTTTCTTAAAATAAAAAAACAACTACGGAACAGGTGGTAATGAGCTTTAACTGCCATATCCCTTTGTCATGACTAAGGCTGAATTCTTGACATGCTACTGTCGATGATTTGGTAGACATCACTAGGATTGGTAGATTTAGTAGTTGTGTGGAGAGGGTTGGACTGTTTGGCTCGGGAAAGTCATTTTCTCCTGGTTCATATTAATTATGATACATTTGTTTCAGACTACTTAACTCTGCCAAAATGTCTAGGAGTACCGTCACCGTTTAACTTTCAATATCCCCCTTCTCTCCTAGATCTTGTTTCTTCTATGCTTCTTCTTCATGTCGTTTTCTTCTTACTTCTTTTTCTTCTTGATGTTGTTGTTGAATGAGAAAAGCTTGTTCTGCTTCTTTCTGCTGTTGCAAAAATTTCTCCGATTCATCTTTCTGTCTCTGTTAAAAATCGTCCACGTGTGGTAAGGAAGGAGAATGTGGAGAAGGTGCTGGTACCGGAACAAAAACTTGTGAAGAAGAGAGCAAATCCACTAAATCCCAATTAAATTCGTTCTCTTCTGGAAGTAGGACCGTGTTTGCTTTGGTAGTCGCTGCTATGCCATCACTTCTCTCTCCACGGCTGGTGCACCCAAATTCATTGTCTTCTCATTTTCCGTCATGTTCTAACTCTGTCGCATGGAATCACTTCGCACAGACGCTAGCGCACCTATATAGGGGATGTTACGTCACATGTAGCTCTCTTCGGATTGGAAGACAGACTCGGCACTGTGACTGAATTTTGTAACGCGTATTTGGTTGGTGAAAGAACTCAATCCGTTTCGATCCGCTCTTCAATAAAAATAACCACAGCTCGCTTCATTCCTTTCACCTGTTCTCGTCACAAGATGTGAACTAACGTAGAATCTTCTACCCTCCTATCGTCAATGCTGTTCAACCCGGACTATCCCATGTATGTCCAAACATCATGGGCTATCACGCAGATGACTGACACTGCCCTTAGGAAATGAAGGATCTATGTGGAGAGGTGAGGCTGTCTGAATAGGATCTTAATCTTCAGTCCAGACGTTACACGAAGTTTGAGGAAGAAGGGAAGATCTGTGCGATGCCCTCAATGTTAACAGAATGGTGTTACATTTCACTGATTCGGCTTTTAAATCTGCGTCCGTCATCACCACCCCTTTTTGCATGAAAGCTTGCGCCTGCGAGACACACCTCCTGTCCAGCTCATTACATAAAGCTGTGTATCACATAATTGGTACACTTTGCGTATAATGTGTGCAGTTTCATAGTTTTGATACTATAACATGTGAAAATCACTTTATGTGTTTCTGATTGGTCCAAATAAGCCCATGAAATTAACGTGCGGTATTCTCTTTCCTGATTTGCCGAGATCGTGGTTAATCATTTATACCCCGCCTTCTGGAATGTTTTGTTTTCAATGAACAATTTGGCGACCATTTTCAACTCGACTCGCCAAAAACAAAATTGAGGAAAAATTATATCGGCTCTCTAAATATGGTCAATTTACCTCCAGAGGGGTGTGTTATGTCATGAATCCTAGTATCGTCATAAGAAAAATGGCTGAAAACTAAAAGATAAGAAGTAAGGGTATTGCTCAGTTCATAGCGGGTGTGCATGGATGGGTGATAGGCGGGGTCGGTAAACACGTAACCATTGTTCAGAAGAATGTGGACATAAACCTTTCTCCAAACTGATAGAAGTTTATCTAACAACTGCAAATTTACGTGGTAAATATCTGATGCAGTTCCGACTTGGAATGAAATTTGCTTACAGATTCTTTAGTTTGTTGTTCCAAGTCAAGTACTGTAAGTAACCCATCACAAATACATTACAATAAATATGGTAATTTCTGTATCCAGTGACCATTCGTCACAAGAATATTGCAACAATGTAATGTTTAGTTGTGAAAGTGACATATTAGGTTACGTAAACATGGATCGTCTACCTTATTGTGGCGGGGTGCTGCATCAAACAATGCAACATCGTGCGCATAGTAAATGGATATTTGCAGTTATTTTACTTTACTATTTTCAAAAACTCAGTCACACACAAGAACTTCCATCCCATTCAACTTTTTCCTCACTCATCAATTTAACATGTAACTGTTAATTTGTATCGTTCAACGAGACATCAGTAGGCAAAAAGTGACTTTCAATCATCGATATAATGAAGTGATTCGATTTGTTGTAAAAGTTTCATTGACGTAAAAGATCAGTTTACATCTCTTGTCAGAAGCTGATATTGCTCAGTTAAAAAGCGTCACTGGTTTGTACTCGAAACTGCTCAAAAACATAATTTGCTTCTGCTAGTTACTTGCACTCAGTCAGTTTAAATTAAGTCAGGTCCCCACTGTCGCTGCTATATTTTAATGGTGCTTATACATTTAATTGAAAGCTTAGGAGATGTCTTTGTGGGCTTGTCAGCCAAATGTAACTGGGTCATTAGTTTCAGGACTTGAAAATTCGAAATTAACTTCTTAAGCCAGAGATTTAGAGGAAAAAGCGTGGGTAGACATGATGATTGAAAATATGCACGTGTACGCTAGAGAATATCTTACCATACCCTGTCTGTGAGACTTAGAGCCAACTCTATGGTTGAACGGAATTTTTAGATAAAAAGATAGGTAGGTAAATTAATCATTTTTGTTTTTGTACCTCGAGTCCAATGTTTTCCTTTGCATCCATGTAAAATTACAATCATATTTTCGACTTATAAAAATGGTACTAACAGCTGCCTCGCTTGGCGCTCAGCGTTAAGAGGTTAGTGTTAGGACTTGTCGGCCTGGTGTCAGGATAATGTGACTGGGTGGGACATCATGCTACATGTCTTCAGCATGATGCCTCAGTGCTAGACATCACTATAAACTGCCACACTGCAGACATCGTAGCGATATGACTGAAAACCTGTTAAAGCTAAGTTAAAAATCCACACACACACACACAATCATCTTTCCCCAAAATCTTATGATGGGTTACTTTCTTTTAAGACATAACGTATTACACACACACACACACACACACACACACATATATATATATATATATATATATATATATATATATATATATATATATATATATATATATATATATATATATAAGAAACTTGAAATTAAATTCATGTAATTTTCAGATAGACACAATCGCCTTGTCCAGCACTGGCAGGATCCAACTTCCCGGGTTAATGGTGTCAGATTCTATTCGATGGTAATGAATATAACATCTCCATAACTTGGCTATTGATGGGCTTTTCTAGTCTTTTTTGAATGAGTATTCTGTTCTGGACATTGTATGTTGATAGAAACACAGAAAGATTGCAAATGACGAACAGCTATCTTGTTTTCAATATAACAGCAATTTAAATGACTGATTAAAATCTTATTCCATTTCTCTGATGAACCGCATGAGCTATATTAATAACAATGCATGGAGTACATAGTACATAACGTGTTGTTTTAAAAAGTCTATACAAAAATAAGGTTTTATAGGTTTAAACTGGGAATGAATTTTGTTTTACCCGACAATAAATATTTAGAGTGGTTTAAGATTGCACAGTTTTGAAGGGCAATTTAAATATATCCATAAGAACCTTTCTTTAAACAAAAAATGCACTTTTATGGAGAATTATTGATGTTTCTAAACCCACCCACCCCCAGTACGGTAGAAGGACTAGAAAGTCCACTCTGTTGAGCAAAAGTTTATGAAATATTGCTTTGTTACAAAAAGAAAAACGTTTAGGGAGAGATTACAACTTTACTTCTGCGTTTTGACTGTTCCCAATTAACCGTTTCAGCCGATTCAGAATGTGTCAGCACGGGAAAAGCAGGTCGTAGGTGCAGAAGTGGAAAAAGATGGTCGCCAATTAGTGATCACGTGGATGGATGGGGTCAAATCTAGGTAAACGAAACTCATGCTTATCAGTGTTAGAAAAAGTCTCTTTTTCTGCAGTGCATTCGTAGCTGATACTTTTGACGAATCACTGCCGCGCCCACCCCCCATTTAATATCAGTTTCATTGCACCGTATCAAGTATACTTTTAAACATCTGACAACCTTGATACTCAGCTCACGGAGATTAGTAATTTTTTAATCTTTTGATTACACTGCTCATGTGCGTAACGGGACGTTGTCGTAATTACGCCGATAATATCTTGCCAGAATAAGAGTAGTAAATGGGGATACCCTAGCGACAATGGGAATTAGCATTACAAACACCCCTGGGACAATCTGGCGACAAGGGAAAATTAACATGGAGAAAAATCGTGGGACAATCTGGCAACAAGGGAAATTAACATGGGAATAAATCGTGGGTCACTCTAGCGACAAGGGGAATTTAACATGGAACTATAGTATGGGTCTGTCTAGCGACAAGGGGAAATTAACATGGGAATAGAGTTTGGGTTTGTCTAGGGACAAGGGGAATTGAATATGGGATTTTTTTTTTTTATTAAATTTAAATTTAAATTTAAAAAAGGGGTAGGCAATGGAAAGGCTATCTCTTTTCGAGAAATATGGCTGGCCCTGAAAAGGGCCTTTGGGTTTATGTTAATATTAATATTAACATAGATGGCATCTGTCACATCTTCTTCTTCTTCTTCTTAAACTCTTTCTAACTGCCGGTCCATACACAAGTACCCTCTTGAGACATACTTGTCTTTCTATGTAAACTCTCCTCATCCATTGACTAGTATCTGTCCTATCAACAACAGTCCACTTGGACCTGACATACATGAGTATGTCCGTCCTAAACATCATGGAAGACACAAGGGTGGATGACTCAACTGTGGTCCACATCTTGAAGCGACGAGAATAGGTGAATCAATGCAGTGAACTGCGCTTATTTATAGGTACAGGAAGGATTGAAACGGATTGAATTCATTCACCAATCCGAACACGCGTTACAAAATTCAGTCAGCTCGCATCCAATCCGAAGAGAGCAGTCTGTGACGTCACGTGGTCTATATAGATTCGTTAGCGCTTGTGTGCAGTCAATCTATGCGACAGTGATTCAACATGACGGAAACTCAGAAAACGATCCATTGGGGTGCACCAGCAGGGGAGACTGCCCAAGGGAACCCGGACTTACTTTCAGAAGAGGTACATTGGGATTTTGTGGATTTTCTTACCTCGCAAGAATTTGTTCCGGAACCTTCGTTACCTTCTTCATTACCGCAAGTGGAGAATTTTAGACAGAGACAGAAAGAAGAATTGGAGAAATTTATGCAACGACAAAAGGAAGCGGAACAAGCTTTTCTCCTACAGCAACAGCAACAGCAACAAGAAGAGGTAAGAAAAAAACAACAGCAACAACAGCAAGAAGAAGTAGCAGCAAAGAAACAAGAGGGTGAAAATCAAACGGCTACGGTACTGTTGGACATTTTAGCGGAGTTAAGAAGTCTGAAACAAATGTATCAGACTTCTTTATCACGACCGAAGAGAATACGACCTTCCCGAGCTAAACACGCCAACCCTGTGACTAAGCCTGTCGTACCACCCTTAGTGATTTCAACCCAATCATCAGAAGTAGGCCTTGGCCGTGCGAAAGGCTTAAGGCAGTTAAAGTTGATTGGTTAAACTCACCCCTACACCAAAATAAAAAGGCCCTTTTCAGGGCCACCCACATTTCTCGAAAAGAAATACAATTTCAATTTGCCAATAACTCAAAAATAAACCCCACCCATTTTACCCTTATAGTACGTGTCTGTGTATGAGTGCGTGAGTGTAGCTTCTTATTTTAAAATCAAAACTCAAAGACACTTACCTTATATCATTCATGTATTCTTTTATCCATTTTTTACAATCCAATTCACAGCACAACACTTTAATTAAAAGTTCATTGACTTCTTCTTTCTCCTTGTTTAGTCTCTCTGTTTTTTGAATTTCTTCACCGTTTTTTCCTCATTTTCTTCCCTTCTTCTTTTCTTCTCCTGTTTCTTTGCTTCTTTTAAATATAATTGTCTTCTTTCTTCTTCTGAAGAATCCCTCTCTTCTTTCGAAGAATCCCTCTCTTCTTCCGAAGAATCCCTCTCTTCTTCTGAAGAATCCTTCTTTTCTTCTGACTCCTCTTGTTTCTTTTTTGGGCAATCTGGAGACCAATGTCCTTTTTCTTTACAATAATAACAGGTATCTTGACTTTTGTCTTTTTTAGCCCCTGTTTTTTTTTTCTTTTTTGACGGTCTGGACACTCTGAAGACCAATGCCCTTTCTTCTGACAGATATAGCAAGTATCCTGACTCTTATCTCGAAAGGAAGGAGAGTAGTCTGTCGGCTGGTCTGAAGAGAATTTTCTAATGACCCCTCGCAAAGCTCTGACGAAACGTTCGATTTGGCTAGTCTCTTCCATCGTTCTCCTCGGTTTGAGAGTGAAATGAATAGTGAAAGGACAAGACACACCCTTTTTATATACGCTGGTTTGCCATGACTATAAATTAGTCTATGGTGTTTGAACTTGAGTCATTTGACGTTTTGCACTCAAGATGAAACGATCCTATTCATTCGAGAAGAAAGAAGAAGAAGAAAGTAAGAGGCAGAAACGTGATCTATCGCCTCGTACCAGGGCTGAAATCTTGGCACAAATTCATGCCCGTGATTTTGAAGAGGACATGAGTGAACCAGAATCCGAACCCTCTAAACCAAGTTCACCACCCTTAGTCAACCCTGAAAAGTACTATTCCATTCGAGAGACGGAAAAGCGCTCCTCTAGAAAATTTAGAACCACGGCTTACACCTACACGGTGAAGTTTAAAGATTTCAAGGCCGACGTACCCTTGGAGAAAGCAGAAGGGTTTATCACTGAGATGTGGGATTCTTTGCTCACCGCACTCAAGCGACAATGTCAACCCAAATAAGACGATCGCTTGACACTATCCATAGATCACGACGGTTTGAAATCCCCTGTTTGGATCGAGTTTAGCAGACCCGCAGAACTAACCCCTTCCAAAATCATGGACAAGATTCAACACGTACAACAATCTAATGACCAGTTTGACATCACCGATGGTAAAGCCACACTGAAAATGGCCCACGTCTCTCTTCCTCAAGGGACAGGACGCAAAAAGATGTTATTGGTGGACAACCTTCGCAACACCAAAACAAGTTTCGTCCGAATTCACAACCCTCAAGACCAGAGGTGTTTAGCCCGTGCCATCGTGGTCGGACGAACCTATGCCAACAAGAACGACACGGTAGAATGGAAAAGAACCTAGAAAACTATTCAACGATCCGATCGAGCCAAACAACGAAATGAAGCAGAACTCCTGTTACAACAAGCCGGACTGTCCAAAGACACACCCTGTGGCATTCCTGAGATGCAAAAATTGCAAGATGCCCTAGCTCCACGCTACACCTTGAAAGTGCACCCTCAAGAAATGCGTGGAACTCTGTTGTTTCGAGGCCAAGATTTTAAGGACGGAAAATACATTCATGTCTATTATCACGATGAACATTTCGATACCATTACCAGTATCACTGGATTCCTGGGATACGGTTATTATTGTGAGAAATGTGATTATGGTTATAACAATCGAGAGCAACACAAGTCTTGTGGATGGAAATGCCCAGGATGTTTGGCCTCTCCACCCTGTCTGAGCGAAGAACCAGTGCCTTGTTCAACTTGTCTGCGCACGTTTGTCAGCCCTACCTGTTACCAACAACATTTGAAAACCCAAGGTTCACAGAAGAAATGTGCTTGTCAACTCCTGAGATTGTGCCCTACGTGTGGACAAGGCATACGTACCAATAGTACCAAGGCACACGTATGTCGAGGAAAGAAAAAATGTCACATTTGTCACCACATCGTGGACTTGGAACACGAATGTTACGTGCAAAAATACCAACCCCCACCAGAGGAAGAGGACGGTCACAAGAAGAAAGGCAATTTCATCTTTTTCGATTTCGAATGCATGCAAGAGACCGGCATTCACATTCCTAATTTCTGCTTGGCTCATCGAGCGTGCGAGAAGTGCATTCAAGAACCTATCTTCAGTCATTGCCCTCACTGCAGCAAGATTCCTGGAGGACGTGAAAAAATCTTTCGAGGACCAAACACGTTAGCCGATTTTGCCCAATGGGTCTTAGACCCCATCGACAAGACGTGGAGCCAAGAGGACATCGAACGTTACGGAGATTGTCATCGTCATGCCACGGTGATGGCTCACAATTTCTCCGGATACGATGGACAGTTTCTTCTCAGATACTATACGGAACAAGGCACCGAACGTCCTAAAGTCACTTTGAACGGAGCCAAAATCATTTTCATGCAGGTGGGACAAGTACAGTTTAAAGATTCGATGAGTTACTTGGCCGTGCCTTTGAGTCGAATGCCTAAAACGTTTGGAATGACAGAAATGGCTAAAGGGTACTTTCCACACTTTTTCAATACGGAAGCCAATCAACATGCCGTTCTACCCCATTTACCTGAGGCTCACTATTACGACCCCGACAACATGCGTACCGAACAACGAGAAGCTTTCTACGCTTGGTACCAGGCTCATGCCTCTGACCCCTTCGACTTTCAGGAAGAAATGTTAAAGTATTGTCGTTCCGACGTGGACATTTTACGACGTTGCTGTGGAAAATTTCGAGAACTGTTCATGGAACACGGAGGAGTCGATCCTTTGAAAGAAGCTTGCACCACTGCCAAAGCGTGTTCCTTAGTGTACCGCCAACGATTCATGCCTGAAAACACCGTGGCTGTCATCAGTCCTCAAACGACCCACTATGTCAAGCGTCAATACTCGGTCAAAGCCCTACGTTGGTTACATTACTTGTGCGACAAGGAAGATAAATGGATTCAGCATGCCCGCAACGGAGGAGGCGAAAAGACCATCGGAACGTATTCGGTCGATGGTTGGGACTTAGAAAACCTCAAGATCGTGTACGAGTTTAACGGTTGCTTATTTCAGGGATGTCCCGTCTGTTACCCTGACCGTGACACTAAAAATCAGTTTTTGCAACGAACCATGGAAGACTTGTACCAGGACACTTGTCAGCGACGCCTAAAGTTAGAACAGCAAGGATACCAAGTGGTGGAAATGTGGGAACACGAGTACGATCACCGTTTGAAAACCGATCCCGAGTTTAAACGCCTCGTGGAAAGTTACCAGTTCATGGACCCGCTGAACCCGAGGGATAGTTTGTACGGAGGAAGGACCAATGCCACCTGTTTGCTGCACCAAGCCGACGAAGAGAAAGGAGAAGAAATCAAATACTTGGACGTGTGTTCGCTGTATCCCTACGTGTGCAAATATTGTCGCTTTCCTGTAGGGCACCCGCAATTGTTCACGGAACACATCGACCTGAAAAACATTCGACAATACGAAGGCTTGATCAAGTGTAAAGTTTTGCCTCCCACGAACCTATACCATCCCGTCTTACCTCACCATTGTCAAGGCAAACTGATGTTTCCCTTGTGCCGTACTTGTGCCGAAACGTGCAACCAGGACCAACCTTGCCATCACAGCCAGGAAGAACGTGCCTTGACGGGAACCTGGGTCAGCGTAGAATTGTTCAAAGCTCTGGACATGGGATACCAACTGTTAGAAGTGTACGAAATTTGCCACTTTCCCAAGACACAACAGTACCACAAGGGTGACCCTACTCAGAAAGGCATTTTCGCCGACTACGTGGATGCCTTTTTGAAACTGAAACAAGAAGCCAGCGGCTATCCTTCCTGGTGTCACACTCCCGAAGACCAAATACAATTCAAAGAGAAATACTACGCACAAGAAGGCATCTCTTTAGACCACATCGAAAAAAACGAAGGCAGGCGATCGTTTGCCAAAGTGATGTTAAATTGCTTGTGGGGTAAAATGGCACAACGACCGTGTTTACCCAAGACGGAATATTTGACAGAACCTTCCCGCTACTTCCAGATGATTCACGACAAAATCAAATTCATGAAACACGTGGACGTCGTTCGAGAGGATTTGATCTTGGTCAATTACGAAGAAGATCTGGACTTTGTACAAGACGACCCTTTTGGAAATGTCATCATTGCGGCTTACGTGACAGCTCATGCTCGCTTAAAATTGTACGAAGCTTTAGAACTGTTAGAAGAACGCGTCCTGTACTTTGACACGGACAGTTGCATTTACATCCATCACCCGATTCAACAGCACCCTGACATCGAAGGAGACCGTTTAGGAGCCTGGACAGACGAGCATCCCGACGACAAGATTCTAAGTTTCGTCAGTGGTGGTCCCAAAAATTACGGCTACGAATACCGGGAAAAACAAGGAGAAGTGCACACGACGTGCAAAGTGAAAGGACTGACTCTGAATCATCGTACCAGTCGAGTGGTCAACTTTGGGGTATTGAAAGAAGCCTTGCAATCGGGAGAGGATGGAAACTTTAAAGTGACCACCTATCAACCGAACAAGATTGTACGTTTACCCACTCACCACATCGTCAGTCGACCCTTGGAAAAAGTCTATCAAATTGTATACCAGAAGCGAGTGCGACTTCCCAATCACTTCACCTTACCGTACGGTCACGTCGGTATTGGTCTGTATATAAAAAGGAACCCTAGGCAAGATCGATAGTTCATTGTTCATTGAAGTAACTTACCATGTCGTTGACGAAGAAGAAACCAGATTGGTTAGGAGTCAAATGTTGGACATCACCGAGACCAGGGTTTTGAGGCTTGGACACAAGAGGTGGCCCAGTATGCACGAGAGTTATTCAAGGAAAAAAGTTACTTTTCAACCTGTGTTAGTGACGGTGCCAGAAGAACCCGTCACCCAGGACAGGACTGTCGTGGACAGGCCTGAAAGACCCTTTCGGGAGGACACTTGTGTGACCTTACCCCCTACTATAGAATTGGTTAGAACTTTACCCAAAACATGTTGTACAGACACTTGTGTTTATTCCACGTTCATGGTTATCATGTGCCTTTTATTCTTGTACTTAAGCCTTTGGCTTTTATGTATTTTTGTCTTTCGTATTCATGTTTGAAAAAAACATTCAATAAACGTGTTCTGAAAAAGTATATAAACTCTTGTCTTGTTTGTTTTTCGTGTCACAAGTGACATTTCTCACACCATGGCTACCTCTGCTGTCTCTGCTCCCTCTTCCTCTACTGTCAAAGTCATCGACGAACACTTAGATCGTGCCAGTTGGGAGGCTTTGTATCTTCGCCATCCCTTTAACATGCTCATTGCTGGACCTAGCGGTTCAGGCAAAACCGAATTCGTCAAACGTTTGATCGAACATAAACATCATTTGATCGATCGACCCCCTCAACGAATCGTGTGGTGTTACAAAGAGTGGCAATCGGCGTACAGCCTCTTGCGAGAAAGTCAAGGCGATTCCGTCGTGTTTGTGGAAGGCATTCCTAAAGAAGACGATGGCATCGTCTCTGACTCCCTTCTAACCCATTTGGTCATTTTCGACGACATGTTAGGAGAAGACGAAGAAGAAATTAAACTGTGGTTCACGCGCAAAGGGCATCACCGTAATGCCAGTGTCGTTTACATCACCCAAAATTTGTTTCAACAAAGTAAAGCCCATCGCACCATCAGTCTCAATGCGCATTACGTGGTCTTGTTTAAAAGCCCTCGAGATAAATCGCAAGTGCAAGTCTTAGCCAAACAGTTAGGAACGCCTTGGTTGACTCAGGCGTACGACGATGCCACTCAAACTCCACACGCCTATTTACTCGTCGATTTGAAACCTACGACTCCCGAGGATTTGCGATTTTGTACCCACTTGTTTCACCACTGGTGCCAAGACGGAGGGCCTGTCCTGTACACGTCTCCGTCCTCGACTTCATTTCACTCCCCATCAAAAAATCTATAAAAACCTCAGACCCTTTTTCGTCTGTCTCACTCTCAGTGCGAACATAACGTCCCTTCAGTCGCATCTTCCCGTCAAATTGATTCGTGCCTTGTATGGCATCAGTCGAGAAAAAGATCCACAAACACGAGCTCGTGTCTTAGAAGCTAGTCTCAAAGAAGTCTTACGATGGTTCACGGTGAGGGCACGTCAATTACTCCAAGGAATCATTCGGATTCCTCATCAAACCAAACGCTTTTTCGATCGAAACAAAGTCGCTTTGGTCCAACTGGCCGATCCCCGCATCGACACTCAAACCAAAAAAACAAATCATTTTGAAACCTGGAGGGAGCGGTACTCTAGAAGGGGTCATCATTCGCTCACTCTTAAGATGGGATCCTAATGCCCCCAAAGTTATCCCCAAGACAAAAGTCCAACGAAGCCCCAAGAAGAAAAAGACCAGGTCCCCAAGGAGAACTTCTCCAGTGGCAGGACCCTCCTCTGACCAGACACCACCACCACCCCGGAAAAAGAAAAGAAGCCCCCCAGAAAAAGAAAAGTCCACAGAAAACTAGTCGCAAGAGAGGCACTTCGGCCAGGACGCAACCTTACACTCGCAAACCACGACCTGCCACGGCGGTGACTGCGTCTCCGGCAGCTTCACGTTTGTCCACTTCTCCGTTAATGACACCCAGAACTGAAGAGTACTTGGAGACGTTGATCACACCAAGAACTTCTCCGTTGATGACCCCCAAAAGAACTTCCCCAGTGGCAGGACCTTCCAATTTAGTAGCAGTGGCTGCTGCTCACAAAGTACCTTCTCCCAAAATCAAAGTTCAAGAAAGATCGGGCATGTTACAAAGTTTGCTGGATTTGTCCAAGCAAGAACTAGCTCGATTTAGTCCGTTACGTACCCCTGCACGACGTGTCATGCCTGTCCTCAAACTAATACGACGTCAAGACAATCAGTGGCGACGCGTTCCAGTATAAAAAAGGCCTGTGACCAAGTCGGGTATCAGTGTTTTTTGGTGCTCCTGAAGACTCAAAGATGTCATCCTCCAGAAAACCCCAAGGAAAGAAAAGGAAAGGACTGCCACCACGTTTAGCCAAACATGGGGACATGTTATCTGTCCTGTCCAAAGCTTCTCCACCCCTACGAAAAAACTCATTCAAACAGCCTCCAAAGAGGTCATCGATACCGTGTGCGAATGTTGTTTGAACGTTTTGAAAGGCACGATCCCTTTGTCCAAACACCAGAAACAATGCTTAGGCAAACATCGTCACGTTCTTCGCCAAATGGTTCAAAAGAAAATTCCCATTCGTCAAAAAAAGAAGATGTTAGTGCAACGTGGAGGTATTTTACCTCTCTTATTAGGCCCCATACTGAAAGGAGTCTTGGGAACCATGTTGGGAGGACTGGTGGGAGCAAGATAAAAAGGCCCTCGGAAGTCCCAATATCTCAGAATCGACCCCTGACAACCCCATGGAAGGACGAAAACTAGCTTTAGTGCCTTACAAACGATGGATGGAATACCATCGGTGGCAAGAACAACGCACCCCGCATTTACCTCCCAATCCCCATTTGAGCGAGATGTCCCAGTTACAACACCAATTGCAGTCCTTGATGGATCGCCAAGATTTGTCCGAAACAGAAAAATCGCAAAAGTACGGTCAACTCTTGCAACGACTGCAACTCTTTCACCAGAAAGCTTTAGACGAAACAGCTCTACCCACTTTGAAAGATTTTAAGACCTTGATGAAAAGTCCAGCACCATCACCAGTACCAGTACCAGTACCAGTACCACCAGTACCAGTGACCAAGACAGAAAAAGGAGAAGAAGAAGAGGAAGGGTTTTAAACTCCACCAGAAAAAGTACGCAAGTTAACAACACCACCTACCTCCAGAATTGGATGGATTAAAAAGATGATGGCCACCCCTTCTTCATCACAAGAGAAAAAGAAAGTGAAGACAGAAGTGAAGACAGAAGTGAAACAAGAACCGATATCCCCCGCTCAGACATCCTCCTCCTCTTCGACACCTATTGCCGGCCGCACACGCAAAGCATTGCAATCCAAGAAAGTACCCCAAGAGAAAAAGAGTAGCATCCTCCAAGAGTGGGTGTCTTATTAACACACCAACCAACACAAAAAAAATGGAAAAAGTCTTAGCCAGCATTTACTACGATCCCTCCCATCCTGCAGGTTACGCAGGAGTTCAAAAATTGTATCGTGCTGCCAAAACGCGACTGAAAAGTCTCCGTTTACCTCAAGTGCAACGATGGTTACAAGAACAAGCTACCTACACTTTACACAAACCCATTCGACGCAAGTTTGCCAGAAGTCGCACCCGAGTGGAAGGCATCGATCATCAATGGCAAGCCGATTTAGCCGATGTCTCTCATTTGGCCAGCTACAATCGTGGCTACAAATATTTGTTTTGTGTCATCGACGTCTTTTCCAAATTTGCTTGGGTCGTACCCTTGACTTCCAAACCGAGCAGCGAGTTAGTGCGAGCCCTGCAACGGGTGTTGAAACAAAGCGGTCGTCACCCTCTTCGATGGCAAACGGACAAAGGCACCGAATTTCTGAACCAAGCTTTCCAAATAGAATTAAAGAAACGTGACATTCATTTTTTTACCACCGAGAATCCCGAAACCAAAGCCAGCATCGTGGAACGTTTTCAACGCACTTTGAAAGAACGCATGTGGAAATATTTTACGCATCACCACACTCTGAAGTACATCGACATCTTACCGCACCTGGTGCAAGCGTACAACCAATCTTACCATCGAAGCATCGGACGTGCCCCGCAAGACGTGACTCCCGAGAACGAAGTGTTGGTGTTTGAGCGCCTGTTTGGTACGTCCCCGACGAGGACTGTCCCCAAGAAAAGTGGAGAGTTGGCCGTAGGAGATTGGGTACGCATTGGCAAAACCAAACGCACTTTCGACAAAGGTTACTTACCTAACTGGACGACCGAATTGTTTCGTGTCACTGGACGAGTGCATGGTCGTTATCCTGCCGTCTATAAATTGGAAGACATGAACGGAGAAGTGCTCAAAGGAACGTTTTATTTGCCCGAGTTACAACGTGTGACCAAAAAAGAAGACGACGTGTACGACATCGAAAGCATTCTCGAACGCAGAACCCGTAAAGTGGGCAAACGACGTGTCAAAGAAGTCAAAGTACGTTGGAAAGGATATCCACCCAGTTTTGATTCTTGGATCGACGCTTCGCAAGTCATCAACTATAAAAAGAAGTGACCATCATGCCCTTTCACACAGCAGACGCAGCTACGTCGACCACTCCTCCTTCCCCTAGTTCTTCTGTGCAAGATTTACAAAAACAACCCTTGTGGGTGTGGTATGGAGAACGTGAGCCTAAAACGCAAATCGTCTTTTTCTGCCAAATCTTCGTGGTGTATTGTGTCATCGGGGCAGCCATCGCCAATTTGAGTTTGCAACAAGGAGACAAACAATTGTGGACCATTTTATTGAGCAGTTGCATCGGTTACCTGCTTCCTAATCCCTCCCTGAAATTCACCTCGAACGGGAACCCCCGGAACCTTGTGTCCAGTGCCAGTCACCACTTCAATCACAACCAGAACCCCATTTTAGACGGAGACACGCCTCTGACGTCCAGTAACCCCTCGGACAGCCACAGAACTCTGGAATTATGAGTCACCAAAACCAATTTTACTTAACCTTACCCAGTGACAGTTCCATGGAGGTGTTTCCCAAGAACACGTTGTGCTGTTACACGGCCAAATTACCTCAAGCCATCCCCTTAGATCACGAAGCCCATTGGGAAGTGGCTTTAGTAGAAATGATTCACCCGACCCAAGTCCTCATTGTCCTTCCCAATCAAAATTTTTTTGATGTGGAAGTTCATGACGAGCAAATGCAACAGTGGATGGATAGCAATGTCAAATATGACAAGAAAACCCGTACACAAAAGTACACCACCTATCACTTGTTCATTCCCCCAGGCTATTATTTTAGTGGTCAACATTTGTTCAGCACCATACCCTCCAGGTTTAATGTCGTGTTTCTGAAAGCTTTGGAGCATGTCAACAAAAATGTCACCATGGAGTACCACAAAGCAGCTCGTCGCTTCTTGATGAAATTTGAACGGAGTAAAATCCTGTCCATTTTATTTTGTCCTGAATTGTTTGACATGTTGGGCGGAGACATGGACATGAGAAAGACCATGATCAAAAAAAACGAATTACCCATCGTTTACGACAACGAGTCTTTTAGCAAGTTATTTCGTGCCCCGGTAGAACTGAACCAAGGACTGAATTTGATGTTCGTGTATTCCGATGTGGTGGAGTACAACGTGGTGGGACACACCTCCGTACCGTTACTGCGTGTCATTCCTTTCAAAGTGGATTCTGCCACGAACACTGACGAGGAAGGTGGAAACACTTACCACGTCCACCGCGAATTTGTCCATCCTCACTATTTGCCTGTCAGTAAGTCGTATTTGGACACGGTCAACATTGCTATAAAAGGAGATCTGGGACAAAATATTCCATTCACCAAAGGAAAAGTCACGGTGAAACTCCATTTTCGAAAACGGTTCTCTCACGACTCTTAAGTCATATATCCAGTGTACCGAGGGGTTGCTCGACAGCGAGGACACGGTTTAGGAGATATGTTAAAATCGGCCTTTCGTTCGGTGGCCCCGGTGTTGAAACCGATGGTGACACGCGGATTGCACGCCTTGAAAGATGCGGCACTGACGCAAGGCAAAGAATTTCTCCAAAATGTCATCATCGACAAACAAAACCCTAAAGAAGCCTTCATGAGGGCAGGCAAAAATGTCTTGCTGCAAACGGGCAAAGACATTTTAGGCCAACGAGAAACACCCATAAATGCCCTGCACGCTACCGAGTCAGGCATTCAGCAAGGACAAGGCAGAAAGAGACGACGAAGAAAACACCCTTTCACCAGACTTCAAGCGAGAAAGGCCAAGAAAAGAAGAACCGTTCGAGACTTAGACGTTTTCGATTATTGAGAAAAGAGACAAAAAAATGATGCACCGAGAATCTTGCGCTTGTTCCAAGACGGAACTGGATCTGTTTGCCATGCCCCCTACCATGATGACCATGCAAGAATCCCAGTGGGTGTAATTTCACCCCGTCTCCTCACTGACGGATTCCGCTCCCATCGAGTTTGAAATCAAAGGACAGCCCGAAGATTACATCGATCTGAATAGCAGTTACTTGTACCTGAAAGTCAAAATTCTAGATAAGACTGGAGATGCTATAGACGATGAAGCAGTAGCTCCCGTCAACAATTTCATGCATTCCTTGTTCAGTGGAGTGGACTTGTACTTGAATAACAAACTGGTCAGTAGCAGCATGGATACTTACCCTTATCGTGCCTACCTGGAAAATCTCTTGACGCACGGAATAGATGCCAAGAACACTCATCTCAATGCCTGTGTGGTATGGGAAGCTGACGAACCTACCAAGTTTGAAATATTGGAAACTGATGAAAAGAAAGACAACAATGATGGATTTCTAGAACGAAGAAAGAGAATCACGGGAGCCGACACAAGTTTAGAACTGATGGATTGTTTGCATTTGGACATGTGGTTGCAAGAAAAGTATTTGCTGAACGGGGTGGATGTCCGCCTGAGACTGAATCGTAGCAGTGCCGCTTTCCATTTGATGGCTGATAGTGACGGTTACAAAACCAAAATCCTAGAAGCCAGACTCTACGTACGCCGTGTGGAAGTGTTACCTAAAGTGGGAAACGACATCAGTCAGACGTTGAGTAGAACGACCGCCAAGTATCCCATACGACGCGTGGAAGTGAAAACCTTCACCATTCCCAAGGGACAGCGATCCATGATCGAAGATCATCTGTTCCAAGGACAGTTACCCAAACGTTTGATCGTTGGTATCGTCGAGAATACAGCCTTCAACGGAGCTGCCGAAAAAAATCCTTTCTACTTTCAACACTTTGGCGTGTCCAAAATCGAAGTCAGTCGCGATGGCAAGACCTTGTGTACCCGACCTTTCGAACCTGGCCTTACCAAGAAGAATTACTTGAGATCGTACTTGTCCCTGTACGAAGCCACCGGACAGTTAGGAACCAATACCAGTCACGGTATTACGTACGAGGATTATGCAGGAGGCTACGCTTTGTGGGCTTTCGATTTCACTCCAGACCAAGGCAGCGACGAGGGACATTTCCACCCTATAAAATCCGGCCAGATTCGTGTGGAAATTCAGTTTAAAGACCGAGACCCTGATGAAACGGTGAACGTCATCCTGTATGCAGAATTCGATAATACCATAGAAATCAACAGTTTGAGAGAAGTCATCCTAGATTACTAGAAACCATGGAAGACTGTTATCCCTCTTTACCTAGTGGAGAAACTTTTAGTGTTGCATTGTTGTTAAAAAATGTTAGTGTTGTTGTTGTTTAGTGTTAAGTGATTTTTGAATAAAAAATGTTGTGTTTTGAAAAAATCGTTTGATGTTATATTGTTGGATTATTGTTAAAAATGTTAGAGTTGTTGTTTAGTGTTAAGTGATTTTTGAATAAAAAATGTTGTGTTTTGAAAAAAATGCCTTTGTCTTTTGTTTAGCTATAAGAATGTTGGATTGATGCTCTTTCATTTCTTACTATCCCTCTCATGACACTCACTAAACGTTGCGACTCAAAAACCGTGTGGGGGATGTTTTCCTTCACGTCCGCGCTTTGACTTTAAGAACCGGGTTGTTTCCAGTCTAACCATCCATTGTCGACTCATCCTCCTAAGAAGATGTGCTCCAAACTAGCTAAACTCAACGAAGCCTACGTGAATTTGCATAGGGTCAGACACAGTCTGATACCGAAGCCAGAAGAAATAGAGAATGTGAGAATGTTAAAAATCACTGAAGACCTGATAGAAGAGCTCTTCAGAGAAGAAATGAACAGGGAAAAAGAAGAATGGACAGAGAAGTACAGACTTCAGAGACAGCAGCAACAACAACAACAAGAGCAGCAGCAGCAACCTGAACCTGACAGAGGCTTTGTCGATTGTCGTATCGACACCAAAGAGTTCTTCTTCTCTTTCCGAAGAAGCAGACCTATCGCCAGAAAGTCTATCCTCAGAGGACATCGCATTCTTAGAAACTAAAAAGAATGCCATAGCAAACAAAATAAACAGCTCTTTTCAGGGCTACCCAATACATTAGAAAAGAAATAACAATCGATTTGCCAATGTGTGTAGGTAGAGTAGTGTGAAAATAAACACTAACTCTTTATTGATAGTGAGAGTGTATGTGTTTGTGTGTTTGTGTTTGTAAGTGGTTAAGTAAGTTGGTATGGATAGTAGATTAAAATGATGTCTTTTTTTGGTGTTTGAGGTGTAAATTTGGGGTTAGATTGGATTGCTTTGCGTATGTGGATAGTCTATTGAAGTGATTTATAAAAAATTTTAAAATAGTGATGGGTAGCATAAAAAGTGAGTGAGTGTTTCTTTTAGGTCCGCGCGTTGTTGTTTTTTGGTCATGATGTAGGTAAGATCAATTTTATGTTTTTAGGGGATGTTTTCCTTCACGTCCGCGCTTTCACTATAAATTGAAACTCGTTCGGCAGTCCAGCTACCCTTGTTGATTGATCAACACCAAAAATGAACACGAGACTGGAGAAACTGTTGGAACTTCATGTGCATCTGGAATATGCCAGGCGCATATTAAATGAACTGGCCGCGGAAGCCATTGTGGAGGAGGGAAGGATAAGAGAGGAGGAGGAAAGAAGAAACAAAGAAGAGGAAGAGAGAAGATATAAAGAAGAAGAGGAAAGAAGATACAAAGAGGAGGAGAGAAGATACAAAGAAGAGGAGGAGGAGGAAAAGGAGAGAAGAAGAAGAAATTTCAGAATCCCAGAGAGCGAAAATTGGGATTCTGAAGCGACATATCCTGCCTCTGCTCTCTCCCCCAAAAAGGTAAAAAGTAACTGGGGGACAAGATGTGTATGTGGCGCCAGGCCTGGAAGGTGCCACCATTAACCAGGTGTCCATGAAGTTCCAAACAAAAAAATAGCCCTTTTCAGGGCTACCCAATACTCTAGAAAAGAAATAACCATCAATTTGCCAATGTGTAGGTAGAGTAGTGTGAATATAAACACTAACTCTTTTTTAAGATAGTGTGAGGGTATGTGTTTGTGTGTTGGTGCTTGTAAGAGCTAAGGTATGTTTGTGGGAATAGTAGATTATGGGTTTCTTTATTGTTTCTTAGCGTAGGTGAAGAGTATAGTTAGGGTTCTGTAAGCGCTCACGTACGATTGTGTGGATAGTAGATTATGGATTTTGTTTATTGTTTCTTAGCGTATGTGTTTGTGTGTTTGTGTTTGTGTGTTTGTGTTTGTGTGTTTGTGTTTGTGTTTGTACCCGCTCACGTACGATTGTGTGAATAGTAGATTATGGATTTGTTTATTGTTCTTAGCGTATGTGAAGAGTATAGTTTGGGTTTTGTAAGCGCTCACGTAAGATTGTGTGGATAGTAGATTATGGATTTTGTTTATTGTTTCTTAGCGTATGTGGAGAGTATAGTTTGGGTTTTTATTATATGAAATGAGAAAGTATAGTTTGGGTTTTATTATATGAAATGAAAAAGTAGGGGGATGTTTTCCTTCACGTTCGCGCGTTGTTTGGTCATGATCTAGGTAAGATCAATTTTACGTTTTAGGGGGATGTTTTCCTTCACGTACGCGCTTTAAGTATAAGAACCCACAGTATTCGTCGTTCAAACCATTCTGCAAAGAATAAAAAAAAGAAGATGGCTTCTAACCAAATGGACAAAATACAAACATTACAAGACGTTTTAGACAACTTAGGAATGATGGAGCAGATGTTAATAAGACTGGTTGAAGACCATTATTCCTATAGTCCCCATCGTGTAAAGATGGAAATTAATAACTTAAAAAAGGTAAAGGACAAGATTAGTGGTGTCATGAAAGAGATAAAGGAGGAGAAGGAGGACGAAGAGGAAAGAATAAGAATAAGCAAATGGAACGAAAAGATTGAAAAAGAAGAAGAAAATGAGAAGAGGAAGAAAGAAGAGGAGGAAGAGAAGACGAAGAAAGAAGAGCAGGAGAAAAAGAAAGAGAAGAAGAGAAAGAGTGTTGGAGATAAAATAAGAACTTGGTGGAGAAAAAGAAGAAATTAGAAGCAGAAGAAGAAGAAAACCCAAAGGCCCTTTTCAGGGCCAGCCATATTTCTCGAAAAGAGATAGCCTTTCCATTGCCTACCCCTTTTTTAAATTTAAATTTAAATTTAAATTTAAAAAAAAAATCCCATATTCAATTCCCCTTGTCCCTAGACAAACCCAAACTCTATTCCCATGTTAATTTCCCCTTGTCTCTAGACAGACCCACACTATAGTTCCATGTTAAATTCCCCTTGTCGCTAGAGTGACCCACGATTTATTCCCATGTTAATTTCCCTTGTCGCCAGATTGTCCCACGATTTTTCTCGATGTTAATTTTCCCTTGTCGTCAGATTGTCCCAGGGGTGTTTGTAATGCTAATTCCCATTGTCGCTAGGGTATCCCCATTTACTACTAATAAGTCTCAGTTCTTGGCTTCGACTGGGCTCTGAGGTGACAGTTAAACTAAGTAGTGTATATTATTGAAATCGTCAAAACATGCCGCTTTAGAATCTTTGTCAGTAAAAATTTGAAACTGGGTTAATATATCCAAACAAAAAGTCAAAATAGATGGTGGATATAGTTCGTCGCTGATTCAAATTAGTGAAAACTGTAAAGATAGAAGTGTCAATAGTACTGACAGCATTGTCCTCATTTGCAACGTTTGTGACAATCTGAGAATAATAAGCTAAAAGAGTGTGAGAGGTGTGATCTATAGACTTATTTTTAATGGACTGATTTCAGCAAATTTAAGTGTGATGCTTTTTTAAACTGGATTAAAAAATGCATTGTTAGTATAGAATAGTACCTTATATGATGTGAAAACTTTTAATCTAATTGATGAAAAGTGCAAGCAGTACATTTCATTATTCCTATCTGAAATGGAACATACACTGAAACTGAGATTGGAATTTTGCGGGAGGAGTCATATTCCTTCAAGAACACAGATAAATGAGAATATTAATGAGAGGTTATTACAGACCATTGTGGCTGTGTCTACTGGTTGTGTACGTGAAATATAAAGTAAAGATTCCTGAAAATTGAATCTTATTATGGTAAGTGTTCCAGAGTGTGAAGACATTAGTACCTCAAGTTTCATGTAAACTGTTTGCAGTCACATACTTAAGGCCAGTGTCGAATCAGTCAGGCCGTCATAATGGAAATATCTTATGAATGTAACCCTCTAAGAACTACAGTTAAATAGAATAAAATGGTGTCATATATTCTCTCTGCTGCAAAAAATAATTGCTCAATAAAATGATGACACAATAAATAAGGCCTCACAAGAGGACTTGATCGAGAGAGAGAGAGAGAGAGAGAGAGGGAGATAGATTTGAGAAAGAGAGAAGGGAGTGTTGGCAAGAAGCCTAGTAAAACACAGGGATTAGACAAAATGAGTCAAAGGAAACGGAAGAGCAAACTAAATGAGTGACTGGAAGAGAAGAGTCTACAGAAAAGAGAGAGAATGCGGGCTGAATAAGAAGGATTGGAAAAGTTTTCAATCTGAGAAGAAAGAGACAGACAAGCAACAACAGCAAACAGAATGGAAGAAACCGAACAGAAATAATACCGTCCAAATGTTAAGACGCATATACACCATTGTAGATACGTCACTGAATTAATGCAGTTAATTAGTTCAAGATTTTGCAGAAGAATTAAAAGATATGATGTATTTCACGAGTTCTTGTTCAGAATGTGACGTTACTCGCTTTACTGTTGATATGTTTTGTAATGAATACGTGCCAACTCAAACGCTGTATATGATATGTTTTGTAATGAATACATGCCAACTCAAACGCTGTATATGATATGTTTTGCAATCAATACGTGCCAACTCAAACGCTGTATATGATAAGTTTTGTAATCAATACGTGCCAACTCAAACGCTGTATATGATGTTTTGTAATCAATACGTGCCAACTCAAACGCTGTATATGATAAGTTTTGTAATCAATACGTGCCAACTCAAATGCTGTATATGATATATTTTGTAATGAATGCGTGCCAACTCAAACGCTGTATATGATGTTTTGTAATGAATACGTGCCAACTAAAATGCTGTATATGACATGTTTTGTAATCAATACGTGCCAACTCAAACGCTGTATATCAATACGTGCCAACGCAAACGCTGTATATGATATGTTTTGTAATCAATACGTGCCAACTCAAATGTTGTATATGACATGTTTTGTAATCAATACGTGCCAACTCAAACGCTGTATATGATATGTTTTGTAATGAATACGTGCCAACTCAAATGCTGTATATGACATGTTTTGTAATCAATACGTGCCAACTCAAACGCTGTATATCAATACGTGCCAACTCAAACGCTGTATATGATATGTTTTGTAATGAATATGTACCAACTCAAACACTGTATATGATATGTTTTGTAATCAATACGTGCCAGCTCAAACGCTGCATGTGATATGTTTTGTAATGAATACGTGCCAACTCAAACGCTGTATAAGATGTTTTCTAATCAATACGTGCCAACTCAAACGCTGTATATGTTTTGTAATGAATACGTGCCAACTCAAACGCTGTATATGATATGTTTTGTAATGAATAGGTGCCAACTCAAACGCTGTATATGATATGTTTTGTAATGAATATGTGCCAACTCAAATGCTGTATATGATATGTTTTGTAATGAATACGTGCCAACTCAAACGCTGTATATCAACACGTGCTAACTCAAACGCTGTATATGATATGTTTTGTAATCAATACTGTACGTGCCAACTCAAACACTGTATATGACATGTTTTGTAATGAATACGTGCCAACTCAAACGCTGTATATGTTTTGTAATGAATACGTGCCAACTCAAACGCTGTATATGATATGTTTTGTAATGAATACGTGCCAGTGTATTATGTAATATAAAGATGCACATCAGACTTTTGTCTGTTTCAGATTGTTTTTATCAGCTATAAATACTTACTCTTCCAATATTGTTTTGTTTAAAACAATGCAGATGTAGAAGAAACAATCCATTTTCCACGAGCCTGTATGTAAACGTTAAAAAAGAGGAAAGCATTCCAGCATTACACGAGAACAAGGCATCGAAGAAAGGGCAAGGCTATCTTGCATACCATAATGCCAGTAATCAAGTAAAATGATCTCATTACAATGCCTGAAGTTAAAATGTCATCTGTCTAAAAAGCTAAAAGAATGCTAAGGCATTTTGTACACATGCTGTAAGCAAACTGAAGACCACAGATACTTCAGGTGATTCGGAAGTGGCAGGAAGGGAAAATATAACACTTGCACATGGGAAGGTTGACTTATTTTGCTACAGTGTATATATTACTGAAGTTCTTGACATCTTACCCGACCTGAAACTCTGACTCTCTCTGTCACACACACACACAGATATAGATTATATATATATATATATATATATATATATATATATATATATATATATATGTGTGTGTGTGTGTGTGTGTGTGTGTGTGTGTATATAAACACACGCATCAGGAAACTGTTATGAAAAGAGCTGTAAGGTGTAAAGATAGAAGGTACCCCTGTGCTAGACGATATTCATGACATGCTCTATAAGAAGTTGCGGATCGGATTGCAGAACTTCTGTTCATATTACTAGCGTTTCAAAAAGTCACGTGATTAAGGTGTTTTGTCTCCGACAATGAATGATGCCAGTGTAACACCCACCACCACCACCCCAGTTTGAGAAGCTTAAACTATGTGATCCTGCAAACTGTCGAGCTGTAAGCCTCACTCAGGGAAGTGTGAAAAATAATACAATCTATTACCAAGGACATCATATTTGAACATTTTAAAAATGCAATACTATGTTGGCTGGGCTGGGAGACAACATGGTTTTATTGATCTTTGATCATGTAGTACAAACTATTTGTGTTTGATAATCCTCAATATTAGATGTTAGTGTTTGTGTTGAATACATGCATACATACATACATACATAAATACGAATCCATAGCATTATCATACATTAGAGAATATTAACTCATACTTTGCATTGTGATTACGAATTCAAATTTTCTAACATGAATGATAATATTTATTCGTATTAATAAAAATTGTTAGCATGTTTATACATTCTCCTATAGAATCCAAGGATAGCACTTTCCGTTCTGTTTGCTGTGTAATTTTACCACCCGGTCGATCTCTCTCTCTCTCTCCCTCCCTCTCATATATATATATATATATATATATATATATATATATATATATATATATATATATATACACACACAAATGTGTATATATATATATATATATATATATATATATATATATATGCAACAGAGTGACAACGATCTCGACTCTTGAGACTTTTTGAGAGGCAAACAAAAACAGACGAGTAAAAAAAAAACAACACAAAAGCATTCAAATTACGGAAGTTTACATAACTATTTCCATTGGAAATAAAACTTGTAAATGTTTGATGCTTCGACCAGATGGCTTCAACTTGACTGATGTTATACACTTGTTTATACTGACCTACAAATTAATGAGCCATATCGCCATCTATTTTTATGTAAATTGTCGTAACCGTAAATTATATCCAAGATGTTTCATTGTTTTTGTAGTAATTAGAGGTGAGTTATGGCTAAAATGCAAAAGGAAATAATTATTTAAATACAAATGTGCTGGCTATTTAAAGATTTCATTTGCACGTGTTTGTCATTTTTTAGTTCTCTTAATTTAAGCCGCTTGGTTTAGATGTTGTAGAACGGAGTATATTGTAAGATTCGTTTTCTTTCCTGGTTTCGGAACTCCAGTTGTGGTTGTGAGCAATTGCAATTAAACTTAAAGCATGGCCAGGGGAAGAGAAGTGTTCTCGATTAGAACTACTGTCAAGTTTGTTTGTCACCCATTTTGATCTGTGAAGATGCTTTTGTGTAGCTTTTCATTTTATCGACATGACGAAGGCCACATATATTACACGTGTTTTGAGATAAATTACAGAAAGTAAGGTTAATGGATATTAGTTTTGTAATTTTTGTAGTCAGTTTATTGCATTTATCTTGATCAATCCCTGATACACATGATCCCATGCTGGATTCCAGGACTGTTATTCGCCATATGATTTGTATTATTTATATATAAAGACATTGAAGATATCGTCTTTTGATTAAGATTCAGGAATTGGTGAGCTGGCTTGGTTTCTCCATGTCACAAGGCAATAATCGTCTTTTGAAAGCTTAATGTCAAAAATATGTTTCAGCTTTCAGTGGAATTACCCTGGAGCAACGTTTTAGGACCATTCTTATTTGCCACATTTCAAAATGGTCTGCCTGAAGTGCTGATTACCTTTGTGTGATGTTTGCAGATGATGCTAAAGTCTACCTGTCAGAATATGATAGCAGAAGGCTCCAGGAGGATATCGACCATCTTGTGGATTGGAGTAATGACTGTCATCTTCGCTTTAATCCTTTAAGTGCAAGGTTCTTCATACATGCAGGAACAATCTTTATCATCTGCATTATATTAAAGATGCAAATGAGAACATGGTAGCTTCGGAACCTTTAACTGTATACAAATATATTAGAGTTAATGTTGATCCTGAATTAAAATTGCACTGCGGTCCAAATGTGTACAGCCAGCAGTGAGGCTGGTGAGAAGGGCATAATATCATTGGATGGAGACTCCCTCAAACGTTAGTGCGACCTAACCTTAAAATATTGCAATTCAGGCTGGCACCAAGATTCATCAAGACCATCTCCTGACATACGACGTGGTAAGAGCAGCAACGTCGGATCTATATCAACAAGATCAACTTCATAATGGGAGATTAGCTATACCAAGAATACCCATTATGATCTACCCGAGAGTAAGGGAAGATATGTTCAAGGTATACATTGTCATGGTCATTACAACACAGGAAAAGACTTCCTACCATTGAGAGAGAGAGAGAGAGAGAGAGAGAGAGAGAGAGAGAGAATCACCAGACGCCATGCTTACAAGCGACAGAAGAGACATTGTAGGTCCTCCATAGGACACAATGTCTTCATCAGCTTGTTGAATTCTAAAACAATTCATCATTTAGACAGTTCAGGCACCTGCTATAAATACCGTAAAAGCTTGTCTATATAAAGTGTTTGCCAAATATGTCGACTGTAATAATATAAACTTCCCATTTGCGGGGAATTGGTTTCATCAAGATGCGTTACCAGTAAATATTGACCAGCTTAGAGGCAACTAGCCTATCAAAAGCTAAAGACGATTTTGATTTTTGGGATAACCCCAAGACTACTACATTGCAGGTACCACAGCTTATGGCTGAGATTCAGCTGTCACTGTCCGACGTGTTTTCAGGCCGACAGCAACATGAACCTCATATTTGTGGAAGAGATAGATTCCCAGACTGTCCTGGAGAGGGCCTCAGTATCAGGTAAGCTGAAAAATAGTTACGTTCAATATTAGAACCACCGTTTCCTGTAATGTGAACATTCTGATTACACTACCTAACCAATGTCATCTCATCATCCTTCTTTCTCCGCTTTAAATCATTGCTATTTCCGCAGTTCGACAGCATATCTGAGAAAAGTAAGAGACTAACATATTCTGTCGTTGCCTTGTCCGAAATTCTCTCTCTCTCTCTCTCTCACACACACACACAAACACACACACAAACACACACACACACACACACACACAGAGCGAGTTCTGACCACAACACTTCTCAATACTGTTACGTGTTGTAACTAACATGGTCCGATAGACAACAAACTGATTTGATATTTAGCTGTCTTGAAGTTTTAGATGGGCTTGGAGGCTTCATAATATTTCAGTTTTACCTCTCCAGTTTTATGACACTTATGAACATCCAAAAGTAATTTTCCACTCTTTCCATCCCTGTCCTTCTGTCTTTTCTTATTTTGATTGCTTCAGTAAGGAAGCGTTCTGGCTCAAGACAGCAACATAAAACTGATGAATAAATCGAATCACATCCTTTAAATTTCGAAGCTGTAAATGCAAAAAGTGACATGTACGTTTAATAGGACTAGCCAGTGTGTATAGTACCTTCCTGGTATCTTTCGTTCTATTCTTCCATCAAATCGTCGAGCCACTTTGTTTGCCTTTCTTTGCTGCAGACGACGGCCTTACCATATCGCTGGTTTGGAATCCTGGCGGTCACTCGGGTACAATCGGACTGGACCATCTTAGAGCCAATAGATATGACCCAGATGCTTTGGCGACTCGACATCACTTGACCACACCTCTCTTTCTGGAGGAGGTAAAATATACAGCAAATTGAACAAAACCGTTGCAGCTAGTTTTAGACGTGTAACTTGCTGACATCATTTGGTTTAGACATTAGAATTCCCAGGGCCTTAAACAACACAACCGGTTGTTTCATGTATGCTTGTTAAAGACATTGAGATGTTAATAACCCTGTAAAATACCTGTACAACGTCTCCAATTGATATCGCAATCTTGTAGTGTCTCATTGCACAATTATTGTCGCATTTTCATATATTATTTGTTGTACCGATGATTCATTACCAAAGAATGTCTAATTTATATTAAAAGGCTCACGGATCACTGTGGCGTGTCGGGACTTGTTAGGCCGACACTGTGGTAGGTGTGGGATGGTGTGCTTTCAATATTTTATTTAAATTATTATAAAAGACCCACCAAGGCTCGATTTTGGTTGAAAGGTACATTAGTGAAAGATAAGATGTAACGATCCAAGTCTCCAGTCAGCAATGCCGTCGATAATACGATTGAATATACAAAAAAAGCGAAATTCAACTAATAACAGCTTAATGACGATTCAATAATCAAATGATTAAAATTTCACAAGTACTCTCCTTCCGCTCGACCCTGTTAGAGCCTATTGCATCATTTGATTTGTAGTGTGAGATAGTTTCTCACCTGTCCTTGTATTCTACTCGTCTGTGTATACTTCTCTCCTATCCCTCCAATATCTTCTCTTCCTCCCGACTTTCTCCAAATTCCTTCTCTCCACAGACTCCTCAATACTCATCCTCCTTCTCCACTTTCTCCTCCTCGACTCCTTTTCCTCCTCCTTCTCTACTTCATACCGACTAGACTTGTCGACTCTGACTGCTCTGCTAGTCTTACTTCCGTCTCCCCTCTTAGAGACTCCGGACTCACTGAACTGGAAGTTCAGTTCCCAAAAAGCTTCCTGTGAAAACAAAAGGACGGTACAATATTTTCCTTAGCTCTCTCATCGCACACTACAACAAGCCTATCATCAGATAACGGCTATTAAATTTCTTCAGTCACGCATTCATTCCCATCGAAATACTCATACGTTCTTGTATGGTAAAACAACGTCATAATAAAAGCACGGTATCAATTACTTTCTCATACATACATCAATAAATTGCGTCACATCAGTACATATTCCTAATCCCATTATTCTATACAATATCACATCAGTTAGATGCATTTCTTTACAACTCATACAAAGTACACATATTCTAATAGCCATTCTCTGATATATCCATGCAACCGCATTAACTAATCTAACACACTTCAACCATTTACCAAATTCGTAATTCAAGTATGTGTAAATTCTAACATATCACATGAATAAATGCACTATTTTGCTACGAAGTAACCTAATAGCGAACTACAAAATTAATTCTGACCACAAGTTAACAATCTACATAATTCTCTACACATTACTCAAGCTCATTTCTGAAATTCGGGTGTAAATTAAACACTATAAAGGCAATTCTACGTACTAAATGATTATATTAAGTATACATACTATACATAATTAAAATTACAATGCCGTAATATTCTGCAACAATCGAGCAAATAGCTTACTTACCTTAACGAAGCTTTGTCTTTCCTTAGAATCTCCTAAGTTTTATCGCCTAATTACGAGTGGCTTTATCGGCGTAATCCTATTTGCTCAGCAGTCTTCCCAGGAGAACTAAATTTTCGCTTGCTAATTAGAGGTTATAATTCTGATCAAAATTGTTACCTTATCCTCCGTCTCAATTCCGATTGGACGTCTCTTTGATTCGATCCAATCAACTTAGCAGACAATGTCCTTCTCACTGTCTGTCAACGTGGGGACGGATTTGGAACACGCGCAGGTCCCTCTGATTTTGGACTAAGCTGTAACACATAGGTGGGAAGTCGCTCGGTCTAACGCCTATGCCGATTCAAGATACCGGGTCGTCTCTCTGGTCACGGTAACCTTGTATAAGAGATTAACTCTAGCCTGGGGCACGTTCAGACATCAAACATAGCTTTTAATAATAATATCTTAGTTTATATACGACTTACGAACTGGGGTTGAACAAACGTGACAAGCACAATGAAAAGACTTCTTTTTTTTGTTATATGGTTTAACGCAATTTTTCAGATAGGCTATACATGGAGGCCAACATAAATGGTGGAGGAAGAACCCAGGAAAAACCCAGAAAGAACCACCGACCCACGAGAAGCTACCGGCAAGCTTTCTCACATATCCACATTGGCCGAGCCCGAGACTCGAACTCACGCAGGCAGAGGTGAGATGGCAGTGATCCATATCGACCACTCGGGGTCCCTCTTTTTTGTGAGCAGTCGTAGGGTATTGTCTCCATTTGGCTGGAAACTGATGAATATTTGCGAATGTAAGATTCGTTATCTGGACCTGCTTACCATTTTTATTTTTTATTACATTTTAAAGTAATTTAATTTTCTTTACCGGAATTTGACATTTTCCAGAAATTACTTTGATCTGAGAGTTTTGTCGTCAACACTTAAAAATATAACTTTGTATCTAAATGCTGACCTAGTTCCTGACCTTGATTCAAAATTAGTAACAGTTCGAGTAATTATCCTTTCTAAAAATTCTTAATGTGTGGTTGATAATAGTGAAATGGAGGCTGACTGGGACTACGTGATTTTGACGTAAATAGCTTATATGATATTCTAGAAATTCTGGTTTTACCGGAGGGTTGACCCTCATCCGGGCATCTGTTTTGCGCAGTATTCAGGTTTTATACCGACGTCTATAGAGAATTTAGTGAGTTGGGCGTTTTACCTTCGAGGTATTTTGTTGTGACCAGTTGAGTCGAAATTTTTGCTCATACAGAATTCTTGAACAAAGACATTTCTTTAAATTTTATTCGGAATATTATCTTCTGTGGTATAACAAAGAGCTGTAGACACATCAGTCTTATAATGGCTACAGTATACGTCATCGCCTTCCATTTTGGATTTTCGTCGTGACTCGAACTCAAATTTCTTTAGAACATTATACTATTAGGACTTCTAATTTGTAATTCTTCGATTATTCTTAGATTATTTTTGGGTCTGATTCTTAAAATGGTAAGTTCTTTTCCACATTTTTACATTTTTTTTCCCAGGGAAATAAATTATTTGTTAAATTTTACAAAGCTTGTTGTCTTAACTTTTTCTTTGTTACTGTTTTTTTTTTTTTAGAGAGGCTAAACACGTAACACTTGCTACATGCAAATTAGCAATACCTTTGCATAACTGCTTTCTTATCACACTTTCAGTTTATGTAGTAATATAAAATTATAACTTTACTCGAGTTTTCAAGCTTGGTACAGCATGGGGTAAAAATCAACGTGCAAAAATAAACTTGGTGCTCTTGTTTAGAGTAATTCATGTCAAGATTGATGAGTGAGAAAAGGCTGTGCATGTTGTATTTCTATTTGAGAAAAGGCAATGCATGTTGTATCTCATTTTGAGAAATGGCTGTTCATATGTCATCTCATTTTGAGAATAGGCTTTGCATGTGGTATCTCATTTTGAGAAAAGGCTGTGCATGTTGGATCTCATTTTGAGAAAAGGCTGTGCATATGACATCTCATTTTCAGAAAGGCTGTGCATATGGCATCTCATTTTGAGAAAAGGCTGTGCATGTTGTATCTCATTTTGAGAAAAGGCTGTGCATATGGCATCTCATTTTGAGAAAAGGCCTTGCATGTTGTATCTCATTTTGAGAAAAGGCTGTGCATATGGCATCTCATTTTGAGAATAGGCTTTGCATGTGGTATCTCATTTTGAGAATAGGCTGTGCATATGGCATCTCATTTTGGGAAATGGCTGTTCATCTGTCATCTCATTTTGAGAAAGAGCTGTGCATGTTGGATCTCATTTTGAGAAAAGGCTGTGCATATGACATCTCATTTTGAGAAAAGGCTGTGCATATGGCATCTCATTTTGAGAAAGAGCTGTGCATATGGCATCTCATTTTGAGAAAAGGCTGTACATATGGCATCTCATTTTGAGAAATGGCTGTTCATATGTCATCTCATTTTGAGAAAGAGCTGTGCATGTTGGATCTCATTTTGAGAAAAGGCTGTGCATATGACATCTCATTTTGAGAAAAGGCTGTGCATATGACATCTCATTTTGAGAAAAGGCTGTGCATATGGCATCTCATTTTGAGAAAGAGCTGTGCACATGGCATCTCATTTTGAGAAAAGGCTGTGCATATGGCATCTCATTTTGAGAAAAGGCTGTGCATGTTGTATCTCATTTTGAGAAAAGGCTGTGCATATGACATCTCATTTTGAGAAAAGGCTGTGCATATGGCATCTCATTTTGAGAAAAGGCTGTGCATGTTGTATCTCATTTTCAGAAAAGGCTGTGCATATGGCATCTCATTTTGAGAAAGAGCTGTGCATATGACATCTCATTTTGAGAAAAGGCTGTGCATATGGCATCTCATTTTGAGAAAGAGCTGTGCATATGGCATCTCATTTTGAGAAAAGGCTGTGCATATGGCATCTCATTTTGAGAAATGGCTGTTCATATGTCATCTCATTTTGAGAAAGAGCTGTGCATGTTGGATCTCATTTTGAGAAAAGGCTGTGCATATGACATCTCATTTTGCGAAAAGGCTGTGCATATGGCATCTCATTTTGAGAAAGAGCTGTGCATATGACATCTCATTTTGAGAAAAGGCTGTGCATATGGCATCTCATTTTGAGAAAGAGCTGTGCATATGGCATCTCATTTTGAGTAAAGGCTGTGCATATGGCATCTCATTTTGAGAAAAGGCTGTGCATGTTGTATCTCATTTTCAGAAAAGGCTGTGCATGTGGTATCTCGTTTTGAGAAAAGGCTGTACATGTGGTCTCTCTTTCAGGAGGATCCAATTCCTGAAGTAAACTATGAGGAAGTGAATGCATCAGACAAGGGGATGTACAAGTAAGCTTCAAACAAGATACTGTACTGTATTAGGCCGATAAATCTATCTTCATATAGAAATTTTTATTTTGATTGTGATCACTGTTCTTGGTATAGATTTATCGGGTTATTACTTAACTATTTATCTTTGCACCCGTGATCAAGACGATGTCTTTTAAGTCCACGAGACGAGTTACGATTAATTTTTTTTTAACATGGTTGTGTAGTCATCACAAACTTACATATTTAGGTTGCTTTTTTGTAGCAACATGTAAGTAGGACATCATACATAGACCAGTTTTGTCGAATCTACATAATATGTCAACACATTGTAATCTATACATCGTCTTATTGATGTAATAGACGTCTTGAGCACGTACTACTGTGGAAATACTGTATAATGTCATAACCATGGCAGCCTAATGATTCCACATTTATGAGTGCACATCTAGAAGCAAAGACTGTCCATTTTTATAAAATGTTTATCTTGTTTGTGGGTGAGAGGATACTGCCATGGATACGGCTTTGGTCAGCCAATCAGTACCATGCAAAAGGTTGGTAAGAATCTTAATCGTTTCTTATATATTATATCTCAATGATCATTGACTGAAGTGGTGGCCATGTATTAGTCGAATTTAATGTGCTGCGCAGAATAATAACTATTCAAAATATTATCCGTTCTTTAACAAATTGGGACCAAGATTTACGTGATAGTACGATTACGAGCATGATAGATTTCATTGTGTCTTTCCTAACGTAAAGCCATTGTATAAAAGTGAAGTGTTTCCTTTGAGCAGTATCCTGTTCAGTTATGTGAATAAGATCGTGTTTTCGTTATAATAACTCTCTCTCTCTTTATATATTTCCGAAGGTGGCTCAGCTACATCAATAATTACGGAATTTGTTTGATGAAAGGTGTTCCGACGGAGAAAATGAAAATCCTACAGGTAAGAAATAGTGCAGCAGGTCATACTTTCCCAAGGGATGCCATTTACTAAAAAAGAAACAAACATGATTTATTCACGTATCATTTAATATGGATAGAAATATACTGCTACTGTTTACAAATATTATCAATGCATATGAGGAGCACAGGACTACAGAAATCAGTACTCATATGGGAAATCTAGAAACTGCGCATGTTTACGTGCTTATGTTTGTAAAAAAAATAGGTCATTTAAGTGATCTTTAACCCAACAGTCTATGATAATTTTTCCTCGAATTTAGCTGGGGGTAATATAATTGGTAACCGTTAACTTAAGGTGGCTATCTGGTTTTATGCGTCATATGGTGCGATTGTAACCAATCCTGATGGTTGTTACAAAGGCTTAGAAAAATGTGTAATCATAAATACATAATCTAAGCTCTGAGACAAATATAGTGCAGTTTTAAAAATAGCAGTAAATGTTGTCCGACTAAATAAAATACTTTCAGTAGATTGATGTTGTATGGAACTACATTCCTCCGTTTGTAAGATACTCCTGTTTCATTTCATAACTAATAGAAGGCTTCATCCTCTCATCGTTGAGGAAAACCAATTTTGAAACTATTTTTTTATTTTAATTTTATTTTTCCTGCTTTTTATTCTCCAGGTTGTCGAGAAAATTGCTCCTGTACAGAAAACGATTTATGGTACAGTAAGTGTCAGAATTGTATAAATTCATGAAAATCTAACTTTTGACCAAGGGTACAGAGGTTAAAATATTGTCAACAAGTCCCAGGAAATATACAGTTTAGATACAACTATTATCAATCAACAGTATGACAACATCACCTGTTCTTGATAATAGTAAGTCAACCGTTTAATACTTCTCGGGATATTTTTGATCTTTGGTTTGGAATGTGTTAGAAAATGTTTGGTCTGAAACTGAGGCGTTTAGCAAATCCCCAAGTTTGGACACAGCCAAAGTCAAGTTTATTATCTGTGCAAACATCATTTATGTATTGCACAGTATATGCTATCATCAAGCCACAGTCAAAAGTCCGCTACTCTCTCTCTATTTCTCACATTTCGCTTGATTGCGATAAGATTTCCTCTTATGAATATGCACAAGCCTGTTGAATCAATCACTGAGAGTCCGAGTAAACGTTTCTCGGAAGATTGACCGAACATGACCTTCCATTCTGAGGGAAACTATCAGATTTTTACTTGCAAACATAACTGTTTTATAATCTATTAGAGGTAACCTCCGGTAATTATAGGATCTTATTTCTTAGGTTCGTTGATGACTTAGTTTTGTTTATGCATATTCAGATATTCGTGAGAATCGAGGAAATCGTATAGTAGGGATACGCGGAGAATCAAGATTGTAGCAGATTTTCGGCCGTGGTTTCCGACGATGAATATATGCCTGACCAAGATTGTCAGTAACTCTTTCCCATTATGTCTTGTGATGATTAATATCTTCCACGAACTCTTCGTGTTATGATAACCTGTTAGTTTGATTCCAATACATCGGAAATCTTTAGATACAAACCCAGATTCCACATCGTAAAGAAATTTGTGAGTCTTGCTCGTTGTGGTTGTGACAAAGATAGCATCTAATTTTGTTAGATATACTTTCTTCCTGCTAATAATCCAGCAGCTGCTAACGAAGTATGATAAAAGGAAAATCAGTTTTATAACAGGAGTAAGCTCCTTTTTGGTCCAAACGGAATACGATGGCTATAAAAGATTTTAAGAGGTGACTTTATCCGTTTCCTAGGTTTTTGATGTTGTCCAGGAATCCACGCCTTCCAATGTCGCTTACACCCCAGTAGGGCTACCTTTTCACATGGACCTTGTGTACTACGAAGGCGCTCCGGGTGTACAATTTCTGCACTGTCTTCGGTAAGATAGATTTCCTGTTACTTGACGCTTTTGGACAAATGCCCTCCAGTGAGAGGATTCCCACTTAGGAGATTGCCAGCGAATATTGTTTCAAAAGTGTATCGTGCTTCTGTCGTCAAAATTATTAAGTCTGTCTTTCTTTTCCACGTTTTTATTTATTTATCATTAGAAATATAATTAATATTTTTGTGTATCTGAGAAACTGCAGGAAAAGGAGGATCTGCGTTAAGGATATCGCTATAGTAAATTAAATGATAAAGTCTACACATGTTTCACAAAGAACAGGTATCACTCGTAATTAAGTTTTCATATGTGCAGCCTAAAGGTCACTGGCCACCTATATTGTACAAACGTGTGATATTATTATAGTTATAAACAAAATCCATTGGTTATGTATGCATACCATACAAATGTTTAATTAGACTTAAAACTCCGGTTTTTTAAATGAAAAAATGATTCGGCAATCTCCGTAAACAATCGGTAGTTTCCGCGTGACAAAACCGGATATGACGTACATTTATCCATCCTATTCAACCTAGCCATTCAAGTGTTTAATTTCCCCACGCAAGTATCTATGTGATGTAGTGTACGATCATGCTTTTGTATAGCAAATATGGTGCACTGTGTTGCATACGGATGTTGTTGTTGTTGTTGTTGTTGTTGTTGTGGGGTTTAACGCCATTTTTCAGCACACGATAGGCTATACAAGGCGGCCAGTATTAATGGTGGAGGAAGAACCCGGGAAAACCCCGGAAAGAACCACCGACCCACGAGAAGCTACTGGCAAGCTTTCTCACATACCCACATTGGCTGAATCCGAGACTCGAACCGGCGCAGACAGAGGTGAGATGCCAGTGATCCGTAACGGAGAGCGCTTTAGACCACTCGGCCACTCGGGGCCCCGCATACGGATGTAACCAAAAGAGTTATGATGGGAAAAAAGCATTCTTTCTTTTTCCGAAAGACCATGTTTACCAGAAAAAAAGTGGATTTAATCTGTGGGATCGATTAGGGGAGGGATGGGAAAGTTGTATCATTTACGCCGGATTATAGTGAATTTGGTCCAAAGACAAGTCGGCCCAACTGGAAATACAATTCGGCCAAACTTAACAATAGTTTGTTTGTTCGTTTTCCTCAAAATAATTAGATGCTATGTAAGATAGGTTTTAGGGGAGAAAAAAAAAACTAATCAAACTACTTTGATATTCTTTGAAAGAAAATAATCATACTTCGTAACCTGCATATTTATGAGAGGAAACGCGAACCGATATATCTTGCTTGTTCTAATTTATTTACATTTTTATGCTAAAAATATATGCATCTGCACAACGACATTCTCAGTTTAAGTCTTCCGGTCAAATTATCAATAATCATTTATAAAACAAAAATACGTGACAGATAATATTCTACATAATACATATACATTTTGCTAAGGGCAGTGTACATGAGATATTATAACAAATATACTTAATTTTAGGCTTCACGTTGTAATACAGTCGCATACAATACACACTAGATTGCACGAGAGAGAGAGAGAGAGAGAGAAAATAATGTTGAGTATTTTATTAGTATCTAGCTGTTGCAATATGAAGCTCTTACCAGTTAATTTTATTGTTTGTTTTTATTTTTCAAATTGTCTTAGTGTGTGCGCACGTAAATTGAATGTTTGTCATTACTGGTCAATATCGTCAATCATATTTGCTCCATTATTCCGTACAAATTAGAAAGGAAATAATTTTGTGTTTAAATTGTGCCCCCCCCCCTTCACGGTACAAAATAAATTCATAAATATACACTTGTTTGAAAATAAAATGAAAGAAATTAACCTTGCATTGTTATCATATATTTCTTCTTTTTTCATCATGCGAAAATTATTTTATAAAAATATATATTTACGAACTCCGTATAAGTTGTATTTTCTTGGAATCTCAACTAGGATAATCGCATGACTTTGATAAAAATCCAGTTTTGACCCAAAATTCATAAAATCCATAATATACAAGGTCTTCAAGGTCATTGTGCAAATTTTATTTTTTTACAAAAGAGCACGTAATTTTTTTCTTAACCTCGTATCTTAACGTGTTTAAATTTACATACAATCTAACATCATCGGTACACATTAATACAACAATCTAAATAATCACGGGTTCATGTGAAAGTAATAATAATTTTACTAACATGAATATAATAATTTTAAGATCATAAAACAATGTAAATATATTATAAGAAGAATACAATGCATCATTATATAGAGACATCTACAAGATTAAAAGTTGTTGTAAATACCATAAATTTAAACTTAGGAAAAAGTTTTCGTGCCTATTTCACCATAGATTAGCTGACTAATGGAGAAAAAAAAAACAAGTTCACAGGTGTGGTCATCTTGAATTCCGATAATGAAAACATACTACTTTAATTAATAAATCGTAATTTTTGTAGTCACTTTTAAATGAACCTTTATCTTCCGAAGTATTATTGGCCGCATTGTCCCCTTTACTTTTGTTTGGATGTCCCATATGCCGTCTAACAAATGAAATTAGAACAAACAACATAAAGGTCCTTGATGATTGCCATAGATCCAAGTCCACAGTTGTGGCTTGAACGAGGCCTTGGAACCTTCTAGCAATTTGTAGCTGGTTGGAAAAGTCATCCAGTAAGGTGCAGGTACTTATTAAAACTACATTAACAGGCATCAATAAAAACGCTTGGTATGTGTTCCTTTGCTAACACCATGGAAAACGCCTTGTGAAGCCAATTTTGAAAGTCTCACTATCCTTAGTCACTGTGATGTCCGGTGGTAGTAGTCCAGTTCTTGATGATTCCAGGGAAAAAACCACGATAATGCTGGTCTTCACTGGTACGTACCTGCATGTTTTTGGTGTCTACCTCATGAAAAAAAACCCACTATTATTTCTTTTGCACGATTCTGTGTCTGTGTACGGGGAAAACAAGAAAATAAAACAGACACAGGTTAATTACACCACTGCTAACAGCCTCGCTCATTCAGGTGTACTCTCACGAGATAATCTGTGGTAAACTCAAATCCTGATGGCCGTTTCAAATATAGTAATGTCAGTCACATTGCCTATTCAGCACATTTTGTCTATCTAACTGTCAAAACATTACACCTTTATAAAAAAAATATTCTACAATCTCTTTAATGTGTACACACAAACACACACACACACACGCGCGCGCACGCACACACACACACACACACACACACACACACACAGAGGGAGAGAGTAAGTAATTTGTGTTGTTACTAGAATTTTCCAGATGGTTATGACACAATCAAGATCCAAAGAGTACAGGACTGACAAAAATCTGACAGTAAATAAATCCATGTTTCATCATCTGTGGCTATCCCGTTACAGTGTCTCTGATGACCCTTTTCATATTTAGCGAGTAGCCTGATTGCCGATTTCAGTCCATTAAAAAAAAAGATCTGAAGAAATAATGCCCGTGATAAATATGTTGTACTGCGTATCCTGGATAACCAATCGCCTCCGTTACTGCAGCCACTTCCCGTTCAACAATAGCTGACAACAGCATTCCAGAACATTGATCAAAATCTTTGAAACGACGAAACTACCACAAAATTGTTTTATATGATAGAGAATAACATCCGTAAAATTTATCCATGTCGGCTTTGATATCAGTACCTTAAGAGGACCAAATTTTACAGTATACTCTTTGCTCAGTAGCCGAATTATTCTGTCTCCGACAGGTTTCGGTCCCTGTAATTTGCCCATTTGACGACACACGTCTGCAGCTATTCAGAGTGCTGATAAATCAGCTAAAAATGATTTTTTGGAATATTTTTTTTCTGTCGATTAGTGTAACATTTATTGACAGATTAAAAGAAACAACTCCTCTATTTTAATTTCAGTCAAAATTATTATTTTGTAATAGACGACGGAAATACCTGTACGAATATTCGCCATCTTGGCAAGTAATTGTGGGTAATATCCTGGAAAGGATTGTGGTGTGACAGATGTTAGTGTGTCATTTGAAAACGTTTTCAATGACATAAGAGTTTGCTAAACTAAAATATAATGCAGTTTTTCCCCGCCCCCAATTTATTTATATAGAAAATCACTCACACTAATTGTTAAAACGCTCAAATATTACAGCAATTTCTGCGCTGGGCACTGCATGCTACAGTCATTGCACTTGCCTAAAATATATGATCTCTTTTGCTGTCCAGGTTAGGTTTGTATTTATCAAGATTAGTTTAGTTAAGTTTCGTTTTGTTTTGTTTCATCTTTGATCAAACTTGAACGATGCGCCTACTCGAGCCTTTTAAAGCGGGGTTTAATGATATTTCTGGGGAAAGCAAGCGAGCAAAACTAATAATTGATAAATCTAATGCAAAGATGTTATTATTTATTATTATATGTATCGTTATTCGTTTCACGTGGATCATCTTGGTTTTATGATGACAGATTTGACGACACTGTGAAGGGAGGAGATACTACCTTTGTAGATTTGTTGCGTGTTACCGGCGAATTCCGGATGCGATACCCCGCTGAGTTCGAAGTACTTACTAGAGTCCCAGTCATATTTGCGAGAATCCATTCAGCCAGGTAACCTTTCCTCTTTGCATGATATTTATCGCTTACCTTTACCAATTAGATAGCTTGTGTACTACCCCGGTATCAGAGTCGTACATATAACTCAGATACAAATTTAAGCCTCTGTAACGAGGAAAACCGATGTACTTCAATTTTCGTTTCGTGAATGTAATTTTCATTTCTTTAAAGTTTATATTTTGATTTTAAATGTTTTTTCAGGCTATGTAGTGCCATCTAGCTTCTTAGATTTGAATCGCGTAATTCCGCCACTGGCTGCTATGGGAGTGTGTTATGAAGTGGTATTGTGTGAAGACGTCCCCTTGCAAGTGTAGCAGGCTAACCACCCACCAGAGCAAGCACATTTATATGTATTTCGTCGGACAGGAGAGAGTTAGGCCAGGCAATCGGAAAGAGTAGGGACAAGGTCTTTCGTCGACCAAAAGACAGTCGCTACAAGGCTCGATCAAGGAACACAGAGGTCTTGCGTCAATGCACGTTTTGACTTAATATAACTCTTCTTTCATCAATTCGCACTGTCCTCTCTCTCGATCGGATAATGATGCTACTCGGCGACCAGAATAAACGCAGTCCGGAAACTCTGCGACCCAGTCGGCTACTCTGCGACCAAGTCTGCAACGAAGTCGGTGACTCTGCGACACAGCCGGCAACCACAGGACAACCAGTCGACTACTCAGCGACCCAGCGACTCAGTCGGTGACTCTGCGACACAGCCAGCAACCACAGGACAACCAGTCGACGACTCAGCGACTCAGTCGGCGACAAAAAGCAAGGAATAAGACGGTATCCCACTGGGGTAGAAATCTGTCACGCTCTTGAGCGCCAGTCCTCAGACAGATTCAGCAGGATAGCACTCCAAATACAAAAACCTACCATAAAGAACCCGAGATAGCGAGACTCGGGTTAGTGTAGCCGTGGGAGTGTTTCCGCTGCAACCGCTCCTTATTCCCGTGTGCTAGACAAGACTCTGGAGTGGGTTTCATGGAGGGGGTGTTCAAGGGCTAAGGTAGTACATGCGCGAACATTATTAGTTCTACATTCTTTTTAAAGTTTTGGTGCTTAACTCAGGTTTGTGTGTGATTATGATTTTTAACGTAGCATTAAACAAAATCAGCCATATCGCTATGATGTCTGCGGTGAGGCAGTTTATAGTGATGTCTAGCACTAAGGCATCATGCCGCAGATATGTAGCATGATGTCCCACCCAGTCACATTATCCTGACACCAGGCCGACCAGTCCCAACACTGACCTCTTAATGTTGAGCGCCTAGCGAGGCAGCTGTTAATACCATCTTCGTAAGTCTTTGGTTTGACTCGGCCGGGGTTCGAACCCACGACCTCCCGCATCCGAGGCGGACACTATAACCACTAGGACACAGGAGCGGTCCTAGCTTAGGTTTCACTGTATACATACATGTTCATGTGGAATCATAAATACTGGTGAGGGATGGATCGTGAAGAGCCTACACCTTATGACAGAAGTAGGTGACTCTTACTCATATTTCACGCTTCACTGACCTTTGTTACATTCTGAGTTTTAAGATTAATTCTTCAGCTTCTGCTTATGTTACAATCATCATACAAGGTGGCTGTATACATCTATGTTAATACCACACTCAGAGCATACAAAATTCATTGTCACCTACATTTCACATTTTAATGACTTGGGATAATTTCACGCTTCACTGACCTTCGTTGCATTTTGAGTTTTAAGATTAATTTTTCAGGTTCTGCTTACATTACAAGTATCATACAAGGTGGCTGTATACATCTCTATTAATACCACACTCAGAGAATACAATATTCATTATCACCTACATTTCACATTTTAATGACTTGGGACAAGTTTGGATATGTAGTTCGTGACGAAATATATCACATGCACCCTGCATACGACATTATTATGCCTACCAAAAAATTGAAAGGAGATGCGTTTTGATAATTATTGCACCCTCGTTACAAAAAGGGGACATTGTGTCCCACATTTACGCTCCATTGACTTTTGTTGCATTTGTTTTAAGCTGGTGAGGGATCAATGTAAATTACTACGTATCTATCCTCACTACAAAGTAGGCAGCTGTGACTAATTTTTCATGCTTCATGGACTTGGGCTCGTTGTCAAGCACTGTTTATGTTAGAATCATTAACCTAAATGCTCTTTTTATATGTCTACTCGTACAACATCCTTTCAAACACAGAAATTCACTGTGACGAGCATTTAACATTTCTCTTTCAAATACGCTTCCGGATCCCTTGAACGGTAGGATATAAGTCTACTACCTCCCGTATCCAGCGCTACTAAAGACGAAAATCATTTTTCTCCTTCAAATATTGACAAAGGACAATAACTGTTTTCCATCGCCATCCTTTGACGCCAACAGGTGGCGCCAGTTTAAGTCTTCGCTTGTGAGATGACATGTTTATGTTGACTTCGCCTCCCGAAACGTGCTATCTTCCTGTCATCCATTTAATTTTTTGTTATTTTCGGGTGTATTAAAGATTATTCTGCACGTTGCATACATTATTTTAATGTTTACCATAATCATGAGGACTTTTTCTCCTGTGCGGGCTGTTTCGGCATTCTCCGACAGCAATGCTATTCACGTCTACACTATATTAGAACGTATTGAAGTTCGTGTTTGCGCAAGCTATTTATTTGTCGCCCCTGGTATAGTGGATTTCTCCGACGTTTAACACAATTAACTATAGTAATTATTTAACGTCGGCTTGATTTAACACATAGATCAACATAAGCTATAATGAGCTTTTTACCAATATATTCGAAAGAGCAATAGTTAGATAATAAAACAAATTCGAAATTATAATTCTGAATGTATTTATGCGAGACGAATGATGGTCTCTCTCTCTCTATCTCTTTGTCATTTCAGAATTAAAACCATGACGACTAAGTATACTAAATGCAAGAATCAGCAAGCAAGTAATCTCACGTGTACCGCCTCTACGTTCAGCATGTGCGCCAGTTGGTCCGACCATAAATGGTCGACAGTTCCAAGGAAAACTGCAAGGACCGCAGTAAAGTGAGAAATCAAAGAACCGAGAGTACTTATATTTTGTACTTTAGAATTCAAAGAGTAATGTTTTGGTCTAGCCATCTCTTTGACGCTACTACATCTGGATAATTTCTATACCTTGGGAAGATTCCATCCAATTTATGGCAGCCCAGGTGGCGTAAGTCTCTCCGCATGTCTAAGCATGGCCTTTGGGGCTGTCAGTCCTGGTGGCGTGGGGTTTATTAATGATTGGAATAACCATTTCTATGTCCTTCCGTCCAGTTGCTTTAGGCGAGAATTTTGACACTGGGGGAGTTTCCACTCAGTTCTAGGCAGGCAGTTCGTGTCAATCCCCCGCATGTCCGAGCATGGCCTTCGAGCCTGCAGGTCCAGTAGCATGGTGCTTATACTGTCTTGAATTTAGCTACACCTTTGATAACGTTTCGGCTGCAGACCATACCATCTAGCCATCCAGATCTATAGCCACACCGTCTAGCTGCTCTCCAGATTTGATGCTGTATTGGTTACCGATCGTACTGTCCAGCCGTCCGGTTCTTGATCTATACCATTCATTGAATGTATGGCTTCCGTTAGATATCACCCCATACTTAGTCAAGTAGAGCTATGGCCCATTCACATGGATGATATCGGATTGATAAATGTGTCAGTCCTCTTAACATTAGAATTACTCCGGCAGTACAGCCCTGTGCATATCCGTCTGTACAACTGACCCGGATTGGCTGTTTTGATTTTCAACAAGCCGTCCGTATCGATTCAGTGGCTATATCTTGCTGATACGGCTAGCCATTTACTCACGGCTTACCCTCTTGGACGGTACCGTAACAGTCTTATAGGCGAATGTTACACCTCATATATGCCTTCGGGAATGTATTATCCAAATATCAGTCTGTCCAGGACGACTCACACAGGGTGTGGGGATAAACCTGATGATAGTTCATACTCAGATCCCACAATAGAGCGGACTGAGCTTAGCTTCAAGGCGGCGGTTTGGGGAATTTATGGAATATTGTAACTCAGAATGTCTGCCACAACCCATCTTTTCCACATGCATAAAGGACAAGGCTTCATTTAGTTATGACGAGGGGCAAGTCAGCCCCTTCTTCCATCATTCTCAGCAGTAGGGAACTTTCCCCACAGTCGGAAAAAGTAAAATGCAGAATTCATCTGGCAAGATCAGTGACCCAAGCAATTCCAAAGCCTTCATTTTTCCGAGAGCGAACTTAAGATGTTCTTTCCATTCTCGCTGGTATAAGACGCCATCTTCACAGACCTCCCAGCATTAGACATGTACTACGCTGCAGACAGTCTTCTTCTGTGGTGGATAAAGACATTCTGCAAACCACTTTCAATCTCGTTAGTGTATAGTGGCCACGTCTTTGTTGTATGGACTTGGCATCTATGGTTACTTTTTTTGTCTGACTTGCAGTCAAGGGCGGCAATGCACATTCCGCCTGGTCATGAGAACGTCCATTTGAATCACCGTTGAATTCACTAGCAAGATAGGTGAATTGTGCAGGCAGCCAGTCGAACATTCCGTCCATTTTTCTGCACAGTAATCATCGCCTTATGAAGATTTCAGCTCATGAGATTAGGACCATGTCTGTGAGCCTCGTGTTCAAGTGCAACGTTTGATCCAAGACATAGTAGAAGCTGATGGCTGGCATGCATAATCAACCTTAGCTTTTACCTCAAAGATTTAGCTTCACAGAGACAAACTCTGCATATGGTGGGTCCTGGGTTGGCAGCCCAGATGACCACCAGACACAATTAAGAGCCAACATAGCCTATTAACTTCGCTGCATTCACCAGTGAAAGTTTGTAGCTAAGAAGGTTTTTGATATTCATCTTCTTAACTGGATAAAAATCACAATTATGTGACCTTAGGCTGTGCTGCTTGCCAGTCAAGAGAATAGTTATCATTTGATTAGGAAATCCAGCCATATTTCCCGAGAAGGATACCCAAGGTAGATGTTAAATGCTCATCATTCCCTCCTTCTATTACCTATTGTCCTAATGTTATGTGATGAGAGAATGCATTTGAATGAGAAATCAAATTTTTAAAGTAAATTATGTTTCTCTGAAAATAATTACCCAATCACATGACTTAAATAAATTCTCAGACCCCCCCCCCCATGCGAGCATCCATGTTCACATATTGCTCAGTGGCAAGGGGAGGTATTGAGCTATAGTTATTACCCTTTGTCTAAATGAAATAGAAAAATACAATATTTGTCTTTTGTTAATTTGACTGGATTTGGGTGGTAGTAGGCAATAATCATAACGATAATGTGATCGGGTAAGTTTCTAGGAAAACGTAATTTACTTAAAATTTTGCCTTTTCTGATTAAGGTTAAGTTATATATATAGATCGTGACTACATAAGGATTCTTGTTTTACATTCTATGTGACTTCTGAGATACCATGAATTATGAAAATTGGTGAGACAATGCAAAGTTATAAGTACCGCACCCTTATCACAACAGTAGGTCACTGACCCTTAATTTGCACTGTACCGACATTGATTAAATTATTTTTTTAGCTGTTAATGCTTGAATCATTAAACTAGATGATTGTATACATCTTTATTAATACAATACTCATACAAAATATCACTTTGACCTACATTTCACATTTTTCTGGCTTGGGCTAAATCTTTGTTTTCAGCTTATGACCACCTAGGTGTTTGCCTCACTGTATACATGAATCGTGAAACTTGGTGGGACGATACGTCTTGATGAACATGACTCCCTCATTATCCATAGGGTTTCCTTATGGTCCATTTCATATGCTTGACTGACTAAAATAGTGTTCAATATATCACTACTCTGCAGCTTAAAACCAATATTTTACAGGGAACATCCAGTACACATTGTCAATGAAAGAAAACATATTGAGGTCAATGACGCCGGTGAGGCAAGTTGCAATCTCTCTCTCTCTCTCTCTCTCTCTCTCTCTTCATGATTTTTTTTAAATACAGTTTTGCAAACTTTAGAGTTTGATGTATGGAAAATATATTTTCAAATTTGGAATTGTGCGGCATATGAGTCTTTTACATGATAATGTACCTTCATCTCCTAATTGTTTTCAGTTAAAAAATATTTGTTCCCAATACAGTTTTAATGGTATTGACATGTGCTGAAAGTCCTATTCAAACCTGTCTGAAAATCAGAAAAACAATTTAAAAACAGGACAGGATATTCATTTATTATCTGCATAAAACTTTCATATTCTTGTTATTTGGTCATGCAGGCAGATGATATTACATGCTTTGTGATGCTGATTTATTTCTCTACATTTTACAAATTGATTGGCAATTTTCTTAGTTGTTTGTTGTTAATATGATTTACTGAAAGAAGTATCGAAAGTGAGTTTTAGAGACAGAATTACATGTAATTACCCTGGAAAATATTTTCCTAATCAGTTCATAATTCAGTTGACAAGAAAAAATGATTTGTTTTTTGTATGACATAAAATCTGTAAATGTCGTATAAAAACAGGGACGTATTTATTATTTGATAATTTAATTTCTCCTAGGTTGTGAGGGTTAATTGGAATCCAGGAACGCAATCTCCAATGGCAGTACCTGAAGTAAGTCATTTAATATATCAATTTCGTATAGAAAGAACAACTAATATTGTGGCATGTCCGTATAAAAAATACAGCGCTGTGTAAAACATCTTCGCCATCAGTAACATGGTCAGCAGTAATACCAACTATGGTAATTTTGTGATGTATAACTGGATAACTGGTTGAATTGGTATGACTTTGAAAGGTACTTGAAACACGACATGAAGAGTATGACTTTGTAAGGTACTAGAAGTATACATCTCAAATGAATAATGATACAAATAGCATGAACATACACAATGAAGTGGTGTGACTTTGTAAGGTACTAGAAGTATACATCACAAATGAATAATGATACAAATAGCATGAACATACACAATGAAGTGGTGTGACTTTGTAAGATGCAGGAATACACATCATAGGGTGGTATGACTTTGTAAGGTGCTTGAAACATACTTGGTATGCCTTTGCAGGGTAATAGAAACACACATTATGAAGTGGTATGACTTTATAAGGTAGTTTAGAAAACACATCGTCAAACTGCATCAAGTTCACACCTTGTATCTGCATGAAGCAGGTGCAATAGTTCACAGCAACACGAAAACCGAATCTTTGCCAGGTAGCTGGGTATTTAACAGTGCTATTCTATAAGATATTAAGAATTATTATTATTATTTGGACATGTACCAAAAAGCAGCATTCATAGAAATGACTATTTTAATATCAGAATGTTTGATAACTATAACAAGTCTTTATCATTCATTCAGTCACATCATGTTGCCATTTCACTCTGTGCGATCAACCAATGTGTTGGCTCCTCTAGTTTATAATTCTCTATATTAATTTCTTAATTTCTCATCATTCTCGATTTTATTCTTCATCGGGATGGAAAAGTGTTAAATTCATCCAGAAGTAAACTATCTCTTAAATAAACTTCTTTTCATTTTCCTCTCTTTTCAGACTAAGACATTTTGCATATATTTTTTTCTGATTTAACATATTTTTATTTTCTTCTCCTCTCTATTATTCTTATTCAATGTAGGAAGATCTGGATTGTTACTACGACGCCTACCTGAAATTTGCAAACATGATAAAAACATCACCTTCATACGTAAGTTGACCCGATAATTCAGTCTGGTTTTCATAAAGTCAAATATGCATATACTTGTGTTATAACAAAATCAAGTAGAATCCCTGAATCTCAATGTTTCTAACTGAATATCTATTGATATTTTAACTTGAAATTGTAATTTTTACTACTGAAATGAATAATTAAAGTTGATCCATATCTTATGTACGTAAATTTGATTTAAATTGGTAGCTTTATGTACAATATCTCAGTCTTTTTTAGTAAAATGTATTATATGTTGACCAGTGGTCAAAATGCCAGTATGTAAGTTGCCATTTTATTACCTTAATGCTCGACATTTCTTTGAAACAAATTTATTATAGATACATTTTCTTTAATATTATTTAAAATCACGCCAAAAAATTGATTTTAAGCCTATTTAGATGGAGTTCGATGTATACACCAAGTTTAATAAAGACATTAATATAAAGCAAATAAGCAATCACGTAAGATGAAGATGGTGATGGCAACAGTAATGTTTTGAAGAACATGTGTAATAATCAAAACTGACTGCTTCTATTTAATGAACTACAAAATATATGAAAAAAAATAAGCAAACATGATGGAGTACAGTATGTTTTCAGAGAAAGCTACGTCTGAGACCGGGAGACCTGATTGGATTCAATAACAGGCGAATGGCTCATGGCAGAACTGCCTATGAGGAAACTGCCGGGGGACACCGACATCTGCAGGTCTGTTTATTTATGTTTAATTGTTTCTGTCTATTAATATTCCTAAAATGTCCATGTTGAAATTAAATGATATTCAGTCTGTCGTCACAGCCTGGCTAGTTTTGGCTTAGGCATAGCTGTTTTTGTCAAAAGAACTTCTCCTGTCCTGAAATGTGTGATTGTTTTAATACCAAATTATCTTTATTTTCAGGGGTGTTACATCAACATTGACGAGTTCAAAAGCAGGGTGCAAGTTCTTTCCTTAACCGTTGGTGATGGCAGTTTGGCAAAGAGGGTATTCAATGGTAGTTCATTCTAAGTCAAAACAATTACACGGCTTTAACAATCAACATTCATTTTTACTTTGGACATAGATACAAACCTGTGATTTTCCCCCCAAGATACATGTTTCTGAAGTACTCGCAGTTTCTTTGCTTCAGTCGACCAATGACTACATATTAAACCTGAGCATAACCTGTACATATGTGCCGTGCCATATGAGTGGTAATGTACAGCCACAGATAATAATTAGTATGCAATAAAAACAAGAATGCTGCAAATCAGTAAACTTGTAGATCAATCCCCGTCCCTAATTCATATTTATATGTTTTGAGCCAAGATATAAATAAATGATTTTTTGTGTGTTTTGAGGATCATATGTATTTACTGTTGTCTAAAATTATTCTCGTTTCTTGCTTTTATTTTTTCCTGTTCAAAAATACTAAACTGAAATTTTTTATCTGCAGACAGCACCTTCTTCAATTTTATTGACATATTTGATGCATATGGCGTACATGTACAAGAAGATGAATTGCTAAAACACAAGTATGCTTAGCTAAAACACCAATATGTTCAGCTAAAAGACACCAGTATGTTCAGCTAAAACATGAGTATGTTCAGCTAAAACACCAATATGTTCAGCTAAAACATAAGTATGTTCAGCTAAAACACGAGTGTGTTCAGCTATGACACCAGTATATTCAGCTAAAACACGAGTATGTTCAGCTAAAACACGAGTGTGTTCAGTTAAAACACCAGTATGTTCAGCTAAAACATGAGTATGTACAGCTAAAACACGAGTATGTTCAGCTAAAGCACCAATACGTTCAGCTAAAACACACCAGTATGTTCAGCTAAAACATGAGTATGTTCAGCTAAAACACGAGTGTGTTCAGCTACGACACAAGTATTTTCAGCTAAAACACGAGCATGTTCAGCTAAAACACAAGTGTGTTCAGCTAAAACACCAGTATGTTCAGTTAAAACACCAGTATGTTCAGCTAAAACACCAGTGTGTTCAGCTAAAACACGAGTATGTTCAGCTAAAACACCAGTATGTTCAGCTAAAACACTAATATGTTCAGCTATGACACCAGTATGTTCAGCTAAAACATTAGTATGTTCAGCTAAAACACCAATAGGTTCAGCGAAAACACGAGTGTGTTCAACTAAAACACCAGTATGTTAAGTTAAAACACCAGTATGTTCAGCTAAAGCACCAGTCTGTTCAGCTAAAGCACCAGTGTGTTCAGCTAAAACACGAGTGTGTTCAGCTAAAACACCAGTATGTTCAGCTAAAACACCAGTATGTTCAGCTAAAACACCAATATGTTCAGCTATGACACCAGTATGTTCAGCTAAAACATGAGTATGTTCAGCTAAAACACCAATAGGGTCAGCGAAAACACGAGTGCGTTCAGCTAAAACACTAGTATGTTCAGCTAAAACACCAATATGTTCAGCTAAAACACGAGTATGTTCAGCTAAAACACGAATATGTTCAGCCAAATCACGAGTATGTTCAGCTAAAACACGAGTATGTTCAGCTAAAACACCAGTATGTTCAGCTAAAACATGAGTATGTTCAGCTAACACACTAGTATGTTCAGCTAAAACACCAATATGTTCAGCTAAAACACGAGTATGCTCAGCTGTGACACCAGTATGTTCAGCTAAAACACCAGTATGTTCAGCTAAAACACCAATATGTTCTTTTAAAACACCAATAGGTTCAGCTAAAACGCGAGTATGTTCAGCAAAACACCAATATGTTCAGCTAAAACACCAATATGTTCAGTTAAAACACCAATATGTTCAGTTAAAACGCCAGTATGTTCAGAAACCAGTGTAGTTGTCAGTTGAATTTTGTTATTTGTTTTAAACACATGGTACATCATTATTTTTCCCAGCCTGACACTCTTCAAATGATCATTATTATTATTATTATTATTATTATTATTGACCTTTTCGTTATTTTGGATAATTCTGGTTGTTTTGCCAAATGGAAATATAAGTTATATGTGTATATATCTCTTTGTATATGTGTCTTTTCATGTGTGTTCTTCACTGTTATTGATTATATATATATATATATATATATATATATATATAGAGAGAGAGTACCAAATAGGTTAGTGTCATAGCTGTTTCCAACCTGTAACCGAAGGCATGACGTACCTAAATGGTACTTATCCCAAAGCTCTCATGCATGATTCTCTTATCTCAGTCTGTCAAGCGCTCAGTAACAATAAACTTCACACACCCCACTCAACCACCATAAATAACGGAACAAGGCCGAATGAAAGGACTCAGTGCACTGGAACTTGCTTACTAGCTAATGGGAATTTAATACTCAGGTATATGCACGAACATAATGGATTTCTATTTAGAAATGGTAGATAGGTACATGAATTAGAAACTGACTCCTATATACCAAACAGTTTGGAATGAGTTTATTCCAACATCCCACATTGTTTGGATACATGATTATGTATTTATATACAATGACTGAGGAGTTCCAAACAAAGACTTCATTTTGTCCTACAATTTTCTTCCAAAGATGCTGATGTATCTTACGTTAATTTCAGTCTAGACCATAAAATGTACATGATATCAATATTATAAACATCATTTCTGGTATTTTATACAGACCTGTAATATCTTTGGAACAATCTTTTGATTTCTTCTTCATTTCCAGACGATGTTCCAACATACGTACAATAAATAAGCTAACTTGGTAATATCGGACTTAAAACTAATAGTAGACCACATAACAAAGTTTAGTTCCGTCAGTGATGCACACAATACAGTATCTTGGTAGGAACATTGTGTCTCTACACAGTCTGCTCATTCCACTATAAGTGATATGAGAATACTACACACCCTACTAGGGTCCGACCATCATCCTACTTTAATGACTATTAGGACTGATCTACTTCCCAGATTTGATTCTTGCCCCAATGAACTCTTAAACTTGAAATGCAACATCAATTGGTCAGACCTTACTTCTGAAGAAAAACTGAATTATACTCAAGACATCTGCATTCTTATTAACCAAGATTGAGATCCCACATTGTGTTGCGATCTGTAATGACCACGGCTGCACTAACCAGGTGCATACGAAACAGATAAATGGATTATACACTGATATAGTAAAAGCTTTGTCGAACTCTGGTAATAGCTTGACTAGTAAATCCAAACATAGTCACCGGGTTATACCAGGCTAGAATGACTGTGTCAAAGAACATCACGACTTTGCACGAAATGTTTACCTTATGTGGCGTGAGAACAGTAAACCTTGTCACGGCCATCTCAGTAACCAAATGCGCCAAACAAGAGCACAATTTAAGTATGCTCTTAGATTATGCAAGAAGGAGGAAGTAAAACAGAGCAGACTCGCTAGCACAAAAATGTGAAAATATCTACCAACGTGAATTCTGGAAGCAAGTTAAACAAAATACTACTACAACTTTCAATAAACTACCAATTTGCATTGATGGGAACCATGGTCAGAATAATATATGCAACATGTGAAAAAAACATTTGGAAGACTTAATATTATTAAAAATGAATCGAATAAGAAGTTTGTGCTCTCAGCATTGAATACCCCTTCTGCTCGTATTGATGTAATCACATTATCTGAGGTCATAAGTACAATAAAAAACAAATAGGGGGTAAATGTCCAGGATCAGATATTTTATTTGTGAAACATTTTAAATTTTCAGATACTCGACTTAATGTGTTATTGATGATTTTATTTAATTGTATGTATGTGCATAACTTTGCACCAGATGATTTCACAAAAGTTACAATTATACCGCTACTAAAACCAAAACTGGTAACCTGGCAGACAAAAATAACTTCAGATATATAGCTCTTATGACTTATTTCAAAAATATGTGAATGCTTCATGCTGCAATGATGTGAAGTCATAATCTCCGATAATCAGTTTGGTTTTAAAAAGCAGCATTCAACAGATTTATGCCTATATGCCTTTAAGGAAACTGTCAGCTATTATGTAGAACATGGCAGCCCAGAGTTTGCATGATTTTTAGATGCTAGTAAGGTATTTGATAGGGTCAATTATTGGACACTCTTTAAAAAGTTGATTGATATTAAAATACCTGTCTGAATAGTTCATATTTTAGTTAACTGGTATGGCAAACATTTGTATCATGTGCAATGGGGAAGTGTAATACCCGGGGCTTTCCATGTAATCAATCGGGTGAGGTTTGGTTGTACATTTTTATGGAGTACACAAGAAAGCAATTTTATCAAAAGTGCTCATTATAATAAATCAACACTACGATTACAGATAAATAAAAGTTCTTAATACAAGTGAACTTTCCAAAACATGGAGATATATGTTTATAAATTACGAGTGCAACATTTTTTCAAATACCTGGAGCTAGAATTGAATGGTAACCAAAATACATCAAACTCAACAGCTCAAAACATTCACATGCTTGCATTGCTACCCAAATGAAAATCTTACAAATAAAGATCATAGTTAATTACCTATAAGAAAGGTGAACTCCTATCGTTAAGTGTATCGGAAGGAACTAGCTAGGCACATCCCAACACTGCTTATATGTGATTCGGAGATAATAACCCAATACTAGAAAGGTTATCCCCTTGGTGCTCCACCCATCTTATAATCCTTGACTGGGTGCTTTTTCATTTTCCGTTTGACTTCGAAGTTCACAACCTTCCTGATATCTGTTCTTTAGCTTCATGTATGTCATTATAGAAACATTCGCTGTAACACCTTTTCCATTAAGTATATGTACTTAACTCATACCGACAGCAGTAAGGAGTTTGCTGCTCAAGCCATCATTGTATTAATTTTGCCGAATACTAAATTCACTCACTTAGAATATAGGAAGAAATATACAATACGCTGATGCAATGCAAGGGATTTTACAAATTATTACACAAAAACCAAAATCTTTACTGAAATAATACATATTTGAATTGCAAGATTAAAAAACTGCTTTCAATACAATTTGCTAAAACAGTTAATCATGACAGTTGGGTAACTTAATCTAAATGGGTTACTTTTTATCTGAAAGATATTTAATAAAAATAAAATTTACAGCTTTTTAGTAGATATAAGGAAATATTTCATTGTGAAGTGGATATATTTTGCATTGTCTCTCATGACAATACAATGTTTCCACTTCACTGGTATATATATATATATATATATATATATATATATATCTGCGCTTGATATAATTATGATATCATCTGTAAAGATTCATTTATTTCACAGCCAGAATATATATCTTTAAGTTTTACAAATTCGTTAGAGATAACATCAAAGACTTCAGCCAGTCATCTTAGTATTTGCCTTTGGTTTTGTTTAAGGCTATTGTAAAGCAGTTAAGAGACTGTCATACACATCTCTGGTCTTATTTATCTTCTCGTTTCACATTTTTGCCGTTTGAGAACATAACGTAAGCTACATGATTGCCTTCATCTGTCCATATTTTCTCGATGTGAAGTTGTCCATCCTCTGCAAGACCTCGAATTTGATCCAGAGTGTACTTGTGGCTCACACCCTCTCCCTCAAAGAGGTTTATGTATTCTCCCTCTTCCAGCGATAGTGTGAGGTTGAGACCGGCTGGAATATTTAGAATGCGTTCGTAATTCAGGGAACTTGTAATGGCAGCAGCTAATTACATCACAGCAGAAATCTGTCATCATAGAGACTTTTACTGAAATTGTACATCCTCTTAGGAAAAAATCCAGATACTGATCTATTATTATTCGACGTGAATACACGACATGGATGAGAAGAATCTGTCACCCTAGATACTTTTAATGAAATACACGACGTACATACACATGACGGATGAGAAGAATTGGGGCGGGCTGTTGAAGGCATAATTGGTAGTTCTGTAGAGAGGAGCAAATATAGTAGGTCTGAGCAAGCAGAGTGGACTTTAAGATCTATCTGACGACTAAGCAACCTGAACAAATGATCAAGAATAAACACGATGAAAATATCTGTAAACATTCGAATTTGTATTTCTTCTTACTGAAGTATTGCGTTTGTTGTTCTGCGTATATTCCGATAAGATCAAAACAGTTATTTAATAATTAGTTATTCAACCAAAAGTATTGATTTTAAAGCTTGGTGACAGCATTATCAATGAAAAATCTACGGTTTTATGAGCCTATCTTTTTATAAATGGAATCTACTTACAAATGTATACTTCATGTTTGCATGTAGATCGAACCCTAATTATCACGGCACTTGAACCTTTGACTGAGAGGTCACGCGAGAAGCTGGCTTCCAATTTGAAATTGTCAATATTAAAATTGCCTTGAAAATCTCTGTTCAGTCTATGGAGGGCATTCAAGTATAGGTCTGCACAAACACCTAAAAAGAATCACTGATGCATAAATTCTGGGATAGACACATCCATATCCTGTAATAAATTGACAGATAATTATACATGTTGAATATTACTTTGAATTATTCATCGAACAGATTCAAGTTCAGACATAAAGAAGGATCTCTTTTCTGGGATAGACACATCCATAGCCAGTAATAAATTGACAGATAATTATATATGCTGAATATTACTTTGAATTGTTCATCTAACAGAATACAGTTCAGACATAAAGAAGGATCTTTTTTCACGTTTTTCAATAACCAGAGCTTTAGACTAAACAAAATACATTTATCTGTCTCAAATTACAGTTTAAAACTTTGACTAGAAAAATGTTCAACCTTCAGCCATATTTAATATTAAATCTTTCAAAAAAGATAACAACGAGTACAGTCGACTAAAACAGTAGCAGAGATCGAATAGTATACAAAGATAATGAATTATCCAAACACTTCTTTAAAAGATGTACCAAAGTAAATGTCCACATGAATATGAGGTGCAATGTTCGATATAGTTCCCCAATGTACAGCTTTCTTCGAAATAATGTCCATGTGAAATCGACTCAAACATTTGGATTTGACAAATATGTACCAAGTTTACTATTTTTGGTTCACAGACTGTGTGACAAAGAATACTATTGGTATATGAAGAACACATTACCTGTAGGATATTAATGATACATAAAGAAGACCTTACCTGCAGGATACTACTAGTACATGAAGAAGACATTGTCTGTGGGGGGGGGGGGGACCGAGTGGTCTAATGCGCTCTCCGTTACGGATCACTGCCATCTCACCTCTGTCTGCGCCGGTTCGAGTCTAGGATTCAGCCAATGTGGGTATGTGAGAAAGCTTGCCAGTAGCTTCTCGTGGGTTGGTGGTTCTTTCCGGGGTTTTCCCGGGTTCTTCCTCCACCATTAATACTGGCCGCCATGTATAGCCTATCATGTGCTGAAAAATGGCGTTAAACCCCACAACAACAACATTACCTGTAGGATACTATTGATACATGAAGAATACCTTACCTGTAGGACACTATTGATACATAAAGAAGACCTTGCCTGTAGGACACTATTGATACATAAAGAAGAGCATACCTGCAGGATACTATTGATACATAAAGAAGACTTTACATGCAGGATACTATTGATACATAAAGAAGACCTTACCTGTAGGACACTACTGATACATAAAGAAGACCATACCTGCAGGATACTATTGATACATAAAGAAGACCTTACATGCAGGATACTATTGATACATAAAGAAGACCTTACCTGTAGGACACTATTGATACATAAAGACCTTACCTGCAGGACACTATTGATACATAAACAAGACCTTACCTGTAGGACACTATTGATACATAAAGAAGACCTTACCTGTAGGACACTACTGATACATAAAGACCTTACCTGCAGGACACTATTGATACATAAAGAAGACCTTACCTGTAGGACACTATTGATACATAAAGAAGACCTTACCTGTAGGACACTTTTGATACATAAAGAAGACCTTACCTCCAGGATAGCAGCAGGGAAGGCGAACAGGCTACTTTTTAGACAAGTCCATTCACGAAAATAAAGCTTCTTACGAAAATGAAAAATACAAGGTCAATAACGCCAAACCAGAGACTCTAACTGACCGAGATTTCTCTAATTGGGTTACTTTATCTTTGACTCTTGTGGTTTTGGAATCGGTTCACAATTAGTACTTCCAGTTCAGTACCCTTGAATGTAGTTCTAGTCTATTTTTAGCACATTTTTTCATTTTGGTGGTGATATAAGAGTTAAATTTATGCATTTTTTTTTTGTAGGGATTTAAAGGTAATTGTTTATTCTTGAGAATATAAGCTCAGGATGTGGCTTTCCGTGTGTATTTCGGCGACAGTGCACAGTGAGTAATAAGGCCTTGATGATAATCTGGAAGTGAAATCTGTGTTATGTTTACATACTGCTCTGTTGACAGTCCAGCCTCTCCAAAATATGCAGGTCAATCTTTGACAAGAACTTTACTGTGAAGTCATATTTGAAGGTATTTTAAATTAACATGTGATTTGTATTGATTGTCGCACAGTGGACAGGCCAGTATTGAGAAACAAATGTACAGAACATATAGTAAAATTAATTGTGTTCTATGTTCTTTTGTGTGTTTGTTTACCCGTCAGACACGCACTGTTGGTCGTCACCCTCCCTGTTGCTGTTTTTTAACCAAAATTTTTTTTCAAGACCTACACGATATTGCGACCGAGGATCGTGTAAATATATCGTGATAAATCCGTGTGGGGTAGCTTGCGCACGTGAAAAGAAGTTTTTGAACTTAATCATATCCATATCCCCTGAACACCAACTCTGATGAATATTTCGCAGAGTATGTGTATCGACACTAATAAGCACAACTAAAATATTGCAGTTATCTCTGATCACTTTAGGTATTTGTGTATATCGCTGAGTAACATAAATCACGTCTGTGTTTTTTGTGTCTTCCTCGAGAAGATATCCGAGGTGGATTTGATTGCTTGTCCAGCATCACATCATCGTATACTACGAGATTATTAATAAATCCATCAAGGTCATCTACATGTGGGGCTTCATCAATATCGATGATAAAATCAATAATATCATTGCCATCCTCGTCCAACAATTTTGCGTTTTCATTAAAATCTTTAAGCACATCATAGCTTCTCTGATCATCTACAGCTTGTTCCACTAAACATAACCTATCCGACTTGAGCCATCTCATTTTCAGATTAAGCAACAATTGTGTCTTACCAGACCCAGATGGACCTATGATAATTGCTCTGATAGAATTTGGTAGCGCTGGATGATGCTTGACTAGCTCTTTCTTTCGTGTCGCTAAAAAATCCATGATATCCATGTTGCACAAATATAATAAATAATATGGATTTATATTGTGTTCGATACAGAGCCCCCACCCATATAAGTGGATTAACAACAGCAATAACAAAAAATAAAAAGCGCACACCTACAGGCAAGTGTGTGAAATGTGGTACAAAACATACAAATTTATCTCCTTTGACAAGTCAAGGAAAACAGGTGGAGATATCGCTGCTTCATTAGGAAAATTATCAGGAGCGCCATGGGCAAAGTATTCAGGAGAAACACACCTTCCTGGATATAATTATTGTAGTCCTGGAACCCGACTTGATATCCGACTTGACAAGCGAGATCAACCAAGACCCGGAGAGCGTCCAATAAATGCGATTGATCAAGCATGTCACGTTCATGATGTAGCGTATAAAAATAAGGATTTACAGCGGCATATTGCAGATGTCAAGTTGATTTACTCGTTAAATTCCATAAAAAAATAAATCTCTCAGAGAAAAATTTGCTAGCTTCTTTGTAAAGTCCGCGATGAAAGTTAAACTAGTATTAGGCGTCGGTCATTAATCAACCGATTATTATTATTATTACGGAATCGACTTATTATAGCCCAAGAGGATATTGGAAGTGTAGAGCAGTGATTAGTAAACTTGCTGATGCAGCAAATGTCACAGGTTCTGTTGCTGCATATTGGTTAGCACGACTTGCAATATGGCAAATTATACTACCACCACCTAAACAAATCCAGTACGCACATTCTGATGTCAGCACTCCCAATAAAGTTCATCAAGCAGATATTTTTTAACGCACGATACTATTAAAACACGTAATTGTCAATTACGCACATACAAATACACGTTGACTGTCGTTGACGTTGCAAGTAGATATAAACAAGCAGAACAATTATCAATTAAAACAGCAACTGAAGTTGCTTCTGCGTTTGAACGAATTTATGAACATGGTGGTCCACGATGGCCACATTTGCTACAGGTTGATCCTGACAAGGAATTTCTTGGTGCAGTATCATCTCTGATAAAGAAAACATAACGTCAAAATCAGACGAGGACATATCGCAATTCATCGCGATCAGGCAATCGCTGAACGATTTAATCGAACACTGGCTGAGCGGTTATTTGGATATCAATATGCAAAGGAAATATCCACCGACCTTAAGTCCGGGGATAAGAGTTCTCTGAATGGTTTGCAAGACTACCAAGCGTGATAACTGCGTGAAATATTGAAATTACTCGTGCAATTTATATGAAACCCATTAATGCGATCACAAAAGATTATACCAATACAACGACATGTCTCCTTCTCAAAACAACCAGTACTAAGTAATGTGACTGTATGATATTTATATCAACCTGGTGAACTTGAAGGTGGTAAAAAAAGAGCAACTTATTCTATTTGGAGTGTGACGACACATAAAATTTCCAGCACGGTAAGATATACGGGTAGACCTGCAATCTACAGATTAGATTCAACTGCTCCTCAGCGTGGATTTGTACGTGAACTATTACAAGTAATTCCTTAAGACACACAATTAACCACCGCGTTAACTTTTGTGAACTATCGCCTCTACGTCTATTACACTCAAGACAGGTCAGCATCTCATTTTCACGTGTGTGACCAAGACTACTATTAATTATATCTATAGTAAAATATATTGGATTATTATTTGAATACTGCCACAAGATTACTATGTTACAGCTCGCACAACGATTATTCTGTCGTTATTTCAATGTCATGATAAATTCAGCATCGAGATCAAAGTCGCGCTTATTTTTGTTATATCACACTGCTTATAAGTAGCTAATTTTTCGTTACTACATCGTCGTTGATTTCCTAAGTTTTATTATTATTCACTGCGCAGTCGATGACAAACCTCCGTAGTTGAGAATATTCTTCTGACTCGAGACACTGCGAGATAAATTAAATTTGATCATTCAATACGATCATCAACAATCCAAATATTTGTATCAGAAATAGTTAATCCTTGTCACGAAGGAATCGTTATAGCATATTACAGAGTCCACGGAGTTTTGTCCATCATTAACGCGCTCTCAACAACACTGACAGGAACTTAAACAATATCATTCAATAAAAGAATGTGTTTCTCATCACCTGAAATTTCAACTTCGATATTTGTTTTCTAATATCTAATGGTCGATAGCACAATGGTACAGGTAGACTTGAAAACTTTTCTATATGTAAAAGAAATAATTGCTGTTAAAGTGTATCACGAACGATCTTTCTACCTGTAACTATCAAATCATCTAGTCTCCACATATTCCTAAAATTGTTCATAGGAGTTTCTGAAATTATCTCATGCATTATTTCACACTGAACTTCATTTGTTTGTAGTCTGATTAATTTCTTAAGCTCTCTTCATTCTGGATCAAGTGCTCTATGATCATCAGTTATTTCTTCATAACAATCTACGAAATGTTTGAGCCATTCAAGTGGAGACAATCCAGCAAAAGGCGATTGTTGACCATGATCACCACATATTATCACATCAGAATTTTTCATCAACAACCAATCAAGAAAGGTTTTTAATGTCTCCAGCAACACTGTACATATTTCATCCCAAATAATTGTTGGAATACATTTTTCACTCATTCGTTCTGGAGTCCATATATCTCCTTTCCATCGAAAGAAGCTGTGATAAGTATGAGATTTAAGTCCTCGTTCGTTAAATTCTCTGGCGAGTCTATGTGTAGGGGTTAACACAATTACATAAAGTCCACGAAATAATTCAATGGCACGTGTTGTTTTATCCAGAACATCCTGGTTCGTTCAAATAAACTGTTTTATATCTCATTACGGGATCAATGGTGCTGATGATACTGATATTTGATTGTTTTTTCACGACAAATATTTGTATGCTCAACATCAGATGTTTCTTCATAGCTGTGCAATTGTTCTCGTTTTATTCTCCATCCACCCCATGATGATTCAGTGTCGATATCCAGCTGTTTCAATCGATTTATATGTTTCTTGTCGATACTAAACGAATCTGTAGCTACTCTTACAGCAAGTTTAGGAAATCTGTTCACCATCGACAGTAGGTTTATTGATACGTCGGCGAGCATCGAAGATATTAAATGAGTAAACTGCGGTGACTCACTATCAGAGTTATAATTACAAATTTACCTTATTTAGTTCCATTTGACAGATAAGCTGTTTTTCGGTTAACAGGTATTCTTCTTCGCTGTGTCAGCAATTATAAAGTCTAGTTCAGCATTATCGATAACTAATCGACAACAACTTACCACTTATTTTTCTACCGAGATCCTTAGCGAGTTTATTTTCGTAATCGATTTTATCTTCATCCTCATTACGATGCAAATATCGTTTTTTCTTTTCCTTTTGCCAAATTTGTTTCTGTGATTTATATGATATAATCGCTTAACTTATTGCTAATGGTGTTAGTATTTTTACATCGAACATATATAGATAATAAAACTACTGGTGCCCACATTTTTTTCTGAAAAGTATTTACCAAACCATATATAACAAATCGGATGAAGACCTTCGGCAAACTTAAAAGACGTGATTCGTGCAAATAAAGTTAAATCAATATCTGATAGAGGTCCATTTATCGATACTAGGGTCATCTCGTGTGTTGGATATCGGAATTCGCCTAAAATATTCCAAGTATTCACCCATACCGAGAAAACTTCATGGATAACACGTAGCCATATCAAGAGATCTCGTATTTATGTAATCGTATCTGGTATTCCGTAATCCACCGTGTCCGTATTCGACACAACTTGATATTATATCATCGAGAAAATCCAACCGAGTTGTTTTCCATGAATTTTTCTCTCTAGCAAAGTGAGTCACGTCTGGTGGAATCGTAAAACAAGTACTGAGCTACTTTTCGTAATCGTTGGTGTATTTCGACGCAAGATCATTTATTTTTGTATGAAGAAATTCTGTTCGATAAATTTCACCATTAGGTCTTACAAACTGATCAAATTAATTTTCTTCGATACATATACTGCCATCAGGTTTAATTAATTCGTCATGATTTTCTTCGGAATTCTGAAATAGCCGCACCGACACAGACTCATTATTACTTATTTCGTTAACAAAATCAAATATTTTTCCTTGGCAAAATCTAACGGTTCTATCTCTTGGGAATATTGTTATAGCAGAAATCCAAGCATGCGCATTATGATCAACGACATTTATCGGAGCTCCTCTCGATAAATATTTTGGCTTGTATGATACTTCTCCTGTTATTGTTTGTACCATTATTGGAATTTTAGTGATTTTTCTAACTTAGCAACATCATTTTTTGTAGTTCCTTTATCTTTGACTGATTCCGCCCATTTGTTTATTTTTTCACGTGGTAGATGTGTTAGTTTTTTCCACGTGTTGCATTTGTAAAATGCTCCATTACTAGTTTCCTTCCACAATTTATTTTCGAATATTTCATCGGTTTGAGATCATCAGTGCTAGGTTTATCATTTAGCGGATATATCGCTCGTTCAAAATACGGTTTGTCAACATTCCTGGTTTGGAATTTTTATTTAACGTAACAATATGTCCAGTGTGATGTAATCGTACAGGGGAACGTTTGTCACGGATAATGCAATTATCGTTTACTTCGGCGGTATCTACCGCTACAATAAACTTTACTCTAAAAAAATATCTTTGATTGTCGAGATAATTAAGTATCCTCGCCGCTCGTTGGTCATTCATTGTAGCATCGATAAAACCTTAGGTATCCCGCATGATTCTGAATGTTGACCATTCATGAGATGCACCATCAGCGTGAAATTGTTAATTGGTGTCATGAATACTTTTAATCAGTTTCATTCGTTGGATCAACCAGAGCTCGCCTCGGCAAGTCAGGGGTTCTTCTGTCAAGATTGAATCTATTTTTAGAAGGCTTGATTGCAGATAGTCTCTCAAACTCCTCCATATTATAATTAAGGCAATTATATATATATATATATATATATATATATATATATATATATATATATATATATATATATATATATATATATATATATAACAAACAAAAATAACTGTAAATGGCTAATGATCGGTTCTTCATTTCCTTGTAACAAAGCTTGCGCAAATGAATTCTGCGGAATTCACCTAAGAAACGTGCGAAGAGGGAGTCTAGGACCAAAAATGTGTTTCAAGTGTGGTGTTGGTGTTAGAGTAGAAATGCAGTTGTGCGTCTAATGTGGTGGTCAACATATAGAGAGCTAAAAAAATATTATGATAAAAAAAATAACGCCGATGAATCTCCCATAAAAATTCTTAAGACTATTTCACCAGGTTTTCAAAATAATTATCTAGACAAATGATATTATTATTATATAAATGAAACAAAATGAATTTGTGAAACATCCCATCATCAACAATTATGAAGCATCTCAGATGGTGTAACCAGGAATTGTCAACTGAAAGAAACCAGTCGGTTCTATTAATAATGCTGGTTATCTCAAATTTACTATTGGGGAAGAAAGATTATTACTCATACATTTTTCTATGAATGTTTTCATGGACTAATGATAGCTGGTTTTGTGAAATAGCATGCTGATTCAGATAAAAAAAATAAATCTTTTGTAATTTACGAGCTGTTACACAAAAGTCAAAATCGCAAATTTGGTTACAAATGTATGCACAAAATAACTGCAAGGAGAGCTATTACATTTGTCAACGTGGAGACAGGTAAAGAAATAATGTGTCAATCAATGAATACAGCTGACAAATACTGTTATATTTGCATACCTTCAGTTTGACGCGTCGTGGATAAAACGTATAAATCGGCGTATTCGAAGAAATATAAACGAAAAGTAATATGTCAGTATCTCCCAACTGATTAGATGCATACACGCCGGACAAAGGGAGATAACTCTGTCAAGCAAATCTTTATCCTAGAGAAATTTAGCAGTTACCCCGCTTGTTACTGCGTAATATTATATGACTAACGGGATTATTTATTATTAAGTCATCGTAATTGTTATACTCAGTAATTTACCTACCTATAAGGCAATTGGCAGTCAGTGGAGTAGCGCAATTTGTAACAGTGCAAATTCATTGAAGGATATTTACACTTGTTGACTTCGTTCTTGATAAGTTCAGAAAAACAGTAAGTCACATGCCCCACTAATGCAATAAAGCTAAGTTATTTCTAGACCTCTAGGTAAGATAGCTGTATACAGACCTAACATGAACTTTAACTCGGCAGAAGTACATGTGCCATTATTTATAACAGTGTGTTTGGAAATTAAAATAAATGCACTCTGCAGTTTACAATAATTATATTTTTTCAGTATAAAAATCATTTGTAGGAATCCAACATAGGTAATGTCATATTAATTTCTGAAACATGTATCTGCAATGATGGTCCGTGGTGCAGTGCTAGCTTGTTGGAATCTCATACTTGAGGTCAGACGTTCTAATCCTATGAATGACAAATTTGTCGATGGTAGGGCTATAGTCTTTAATTAATAAATCGGTGGCTCCATCCCATGCTCGAACTTTAACAAACAAGTACACCATCCCACCATGTCACCACCTTTATCGTTAGGTAATCTAGGAGTTCACATAGGTTTTGTGTCATCATTAGATCTGAGATTGTATATAATGATGTCAATATGCTACTACAGTTAATACTATGTGTTCTTCCATACTCAAAACTAAGCTTCTATATAATGCTGTAAATATGTTATTATAGTTCTGTATATAATGCTGTAAATAGCTTGATATAAATGCTGAAAATATGCTAATGTTGTGTAAATATTTTTATTATTATTTTGAACAGAATTTATTATCTAATGAATTTCGAAAATATTAATGCTTTTTTTTCTTCAATTAAAAAATTAAAACATGATATAAAAATTTAAACTTAAACCTGAACAAATTACTTGTGATTTTGAATCATTACAACAACGAAAATTTGAAGATAGATATACACAACCAGAACAATACAGATTCATTAAGCTGATTCAAATAATCTATGTTACAATCCTTAGCGACAGTAAAAGATACAGAAGTTTAAGAATTCGTTTCTCTCGCACACGCGATCGAAAAAAATAGATCAGAATGATCTCACGAATACGAAACAAAATAAAGATTGTGAATACGCATGTAAGGCAGTTGAGAAAGATGATGTCAATTTGTGAAAAGATTCACTACAAAAATGAAAATGAAAACAATGACAAAGTCACTAGTGATTGTGAAATTAAAAGTGTTAATCCCGAATAATAACAGTGTAATATTTATTCTGAATATTTATATGTTGCTTGAGGATGAAATTATTATTATGTAATTTTTCATTTTTTTCTGTTTTACATGAAATTTAATTAATTTGAGTCACAAATTATGACGAGAATCAGTATAAAAAAATTACGTAACAAATCTGTAAGATTTTTTAAATGAAATTATTATCATACAATTTTTTCGATGAGATTTGCGTTACTTTGAGTACCAGTACCCCAGCAAATTATTATTATGCAAATTTTATTTGCGTATACATGTTTCAGAAATAATTATTATGTAATTTTTTATTTTATTTTCTGTTTTCGATGAGATTTTATTATTTTGGGTACATTTACCACAGCAAATTATGAAATCTGGACGAGAATCAGTAAAAAAAAAGTAAATCATGTAACAAATCTATAAGATTTTTTTAATGAAATTATTATCATACAATTTTATTCGATGAGATTTGCATTATTTTGAGTATGAGTTACCCAGCAAATGATGAAATCAGTCCTATAATTATTATTTTGCTTACCATTTACCCCAACACACTATGAAATGTGGTCGATGATCACAATTTTGAGTACTATTTACCAAAGCAAATAATAAAATTGGTCGATAATCAGTGAAGAATAAGATTATTTTTTTATTATTATAATATTTATTCTAACTGTAATATTTATTCTGATTATAATATTTATTTTTTATCCGAATCAGATATTTTTACTTTCTTTGAATCTAGCATGAAGATCTAAGAAATGTTCTTTATGATCTTACATACAGATTTATATCTAAAACTGCATGTCACAAATCAAGCACGTGTCCGGTTTGGTCAGTAAGTCTGAAATATATCCTTGATAATAGCGGATTATGACATCGCAGATGAACCGGATTAACAGGTTCTAACACAATAAAAAAATCCAGGGGGTACTTGAGGTGTAAATGTATAAAAAAAAAATATCCCTTTTGAGTCTGACTGAATTTTTCAATATCTACTTGATATCTTCCATCGATAGCACCAGATACAAGATTGACTGGGATCGTAAATGTAATATTGACAATTCCTGGTGAAATATGACGACATCCACCGTATGGATCATTATTGAGTTTGAGAATATTCGGAGAATGGGCTATTTTTCTGTATGATTCAAGTACTTTGGGAAAATATTCATCGATGAAACCGTTGACTGATTTTTTTTTAGCTCGTCACGTTATATCCAGGAAATTTAAATGTTGGTAGATCTGCCTATGACAGCGGATTTGTAGCGGTCGAATATTTGTTGAGGAATAATTGTTGATGTTAGTAACTAGTGCATCCCGTAATATATTCACCTCTGGACTCGATCACCGTCTGCATAATACTCTGATGAACAATTTCGAGGTCAGATGTAACCAGGTTCAAGAGTTCTATTTGTTTGATGATTTCCTTCCTTGTTCTTGTGAACGTCACCTAAAAAAGATACTCGGTGAACAACTGACGCAATTTGTGGCAATATCGTTTGTGGTCACAAATAATATCATCAAAAGTAAATTTTATATCATCGACGATATATGGTCTTTGGGGTGTTTCATACATCCACCGCATTTCATTGGCGATATATATTTCACTACTGTCGGGTTTAGATTCTATTACTCGCCACAGAGGATTATTCTTATAATTCCAGCTGCATTCATTGTCACGTTACTGCTTTCGGGCTGATCAGTGGTATCCTTTGCAAACATCTTTGACGGACCAGCTGACCTCGAGTAATCATCGGAATACCTTGCCAGACCCAGTATTGTCATGGCAACATCGGCATTTTAGAGACACGATTCAATATCGTTTCCGTCAGTCATGTATTTGGCACTGTTAAATAATGTCATGACACCATTGTTAACAAAACCAACTCGATCACCATTTCCGTATTCTGTATCATCTGCTTTCAAAAGTCTACCTTCGATCAAAAACAAATGCCTCAGCGGGCAAGAAATATCTACTTGTACCCTGAACTTGCAACTCAGTTCTTCCTCGTACGTTAGGTACACGTGCATCATAAGAATAATATTGATAATCATGCACGGACTCGTCTTTTAGAACTGGTGCGTCCATGTAAAATGCGGGATCAGATACACGTTTGAACATTTTATTATATTTATTATCGTCAAACACGAAGACCACTTTCTGCTATCAAACCAGCAGTTATAATTTTCTTCTTTTTCTGATAGTAGTACGCCAGCCAACCCGGCTAGATTTTATTTCCAGCTTGATTTATTATTTTACTAACATTTAGGCCAACAGGCATAACTTTAGAGCTGGGTAATTTTACTGATTGCGGTTTTCGTCGTATTAATCGTGCTAGTCTACCCTTGATTGCTGGAAATGCTCTAATAGCAACATCATCAACAGCACCAATACCTTTATCAAGAGCAACTCAATAGCTTTCATTGATAATTGTTATGCAATCGGTATTGCTTTTTGGGCTATCCTTCTGAATACTCTGAACAACATCACCGAGTCCATCACCGTAAATCGCTTTGTATGTTCGTAATCGCAAATGTATCATCCTGACCACTACAGGTCCACTTTGAGCATTATGTAAGATCATCTTATTTTATTGTCATTGATTTAATTACATACCCTCAATCACTGTGGTAATCGTCAACGATTTTATCGATGAGAGACCGATAAACATTAATGTCCATGATACGGCCTGTAAATAATCGTTGACAAATAGCAGCTTCTTTATTAGTGATTTCTGGGGAATTATTACCGGCTCGTCTTCCACCAATTAAAATTTCTAGTCTGTCCACATAGGCAAGAAAGTTAATGGGGCATGGAATAATAAGACCACTTCCTCGAGTAGCAATACAACTTCCAGTGGCACTGGAGCTATGATCTATGTAATACAATTCTTCTTCTTCATCACCTGGTGTTAAGTGTTCCATTTGTATTTTATGGTCGTTTACTTTCTGCTGGAATTTAGCAACATTTTTTATCATCACCTTTGATACTCTGAAGATCATTAGCGACGATATATACATCTTTATTCCAATTTTCACGATTCAGAGATTCAATATATTTGGGTTTTACTTATTTTCTCTTTTATCGTATCCATACGCGGCAATATCAGTGCCGCATTAAACCCTGTGGAGGCCCTTAGGCCCTTAGGCAGTCGAAATCTTGCCCCCCCGTCCCCTCGCAAATTATCTCCTAATACATTTTATCAATATTATTTTAATCCGTTGTCGCGGGGCCCATAGGCCGGTGCCTACTCTGCTTTTTCGGTAATCCGGCACTGGGCAATATCTATTATTTGGTCTTGATCCTTAATAGCAACAATACCTTCAGGTTTAAATTTGTACATAAAATTAAATGTTGCTTTTGAAGATTGTTGTAATGTAGGTTGTGGCTGTGGTTGTCTTTGTTTTTGTCTTTGTTATAAAGATGAGAGATATCTATCTATTCCATCCATAAATATAATATATTTTATATCACTATCTCTGGCTGACGCAATACTATATTCTAAATATCCATTTGTACCAAGTTTTTTGATACACAGACTTATTAGCACACTAAGGTTTTAAAATATTTTTTCTGCTATTAAAACTTGCCGCTGCAATTTCAGATAACTGACCCAGGCTTTTAATACCTCTTTTTTTCCTTTCTGCCATTTTTCCAGTTGCTTTAGCGGTTTGCTCCAACGTGGGAAGAACTACTTCGGTAGCCTTGGTAACCGGTTCAAATAACTGTTCTAGACCCTATATAAATTCCACCTTGACTCCTGACGCTCTTGAAGTTGTTGCTTGACAGAATCTCAGACGGGGAAATATTTCTTAATTGCCTCTTGTCGCTGTCGAGCTAGATTAGTTGTGTGAGATTTCATTATTGATATCATAATGATTTAATTACGCACACACTAAAGCAGCAGGGAGGGTGACGGCCAACAACGAGTGTCCAACGGGTAAACAAACGCTCAAAAACACAAGCGTCAAAAATAAAGTAACCCAATTAGAGAAATCTCGGTCAGTTAGAGTCTTCGGTTTGGCGTTATTGACCTTGTATTTTTCATTTTCATACGAAGCTTTATTTTCGCGAATGGACTTGGATAAAAAGTAGTCTGTTCACCTTCCCTGTTTCTAGGATACTACTGATACGTAAAGAAGACCTTACCTGTACAATGGTATTGATACATAAAGAATACCTTACCAGTGTGGTACAACTGATACGTAAATAAGACCTTACCTGCAGGATACTACTGATACATAAAGAAGACCTTACCTGTAGGATACATTGATACATAAAGAAGACCTTACCTGTAGGCTACTACTGATACATAAAGAAGACCTTACCTGTAGGCTACTACTGATACATAAAGAAGACTTTACCTGTAGGCTACTACTGATACATAAAGAAAACCTTACATGTACGATACCACTGATACATAAAGAAGACCCTACCTGTACAATACTACTGATACATAAAGAAGACCTTACCTGTAGGATACATTGATACATAAAGAAGACCTTACCTGTAGGCTACTACTGATACATAAAGAAGACCTTACATGTAGGCTACTACTGATACATAAAGAAGACTTTACATGTAGGCTACTACTGATACATAAAGAAAACCTTACATGTACGATACCACTGATACATAAAGAAGACCCTACCTGTACAATAATATTGATACATAAAGAAGACCCTACCTGTACAATAATATTGATACATAAAGAAGACCTTACCTGTAGGAAAAATTTATACATAAAGAAGACCTTACCTGTAGGAAAAATGTATACATAAAGAAGACCTTACCTGTAGATACTACTGATACATAAAGAAGACCTTACCTGTAGGAAAAATTTAAACATAAAGAAGACCTTACCTGTAGGAAAAATGTTCACATAAAGAAGACCTTACCTGTAGGATACTACTGATACATAAAGAAGACCTTACCTGAACAATACTATAGATACATAAAGAAGACCTTACCTGCAGAATACTACTGATACATAAAGAAGACCTTACCTGAACAATACTATTGATACATAAAGAAGACCTTACCTGTAGGAAAAATGTATACATAAAGAAGACCTTACCTGTAGGATACTACTGATACATAAAGAAGACCTTACCTGTAGGGAAAATGTATACATAAAGAAGACCTTACCTGTAGGATACTACTGATACATAAAGAAGACCTTACCTGAACAATACTATTGATACATAAAGAAGACCTTACCTGCAGAATACTACTGATACATAAAGAAGACCTTACCTGTATGATAAATTGATATATAAAGAAGACCTTACAAGTAGATACTACTGATACATAAAGAAGACCTTACCTGTAGGAAAAATTTAAACATAAAGAAGACCTTACCTGTACGACACTATTGACACATAAAGAAGACCTTACCTGTACGATATTATTGATACATGAAGAAGACCTTACCTGTACGATAAATTGATACATAAAGAAGACCTTACCTGTACGATAAATTGAAACATAAAGAAGACCTTACCTGTAGGATACTACTGATACATAAAGAAGACCTTACCCGTAAGATACTGTTTATACATAAAGAAGACCTTACATGAAGGATACTATTGATACATAATGTAGACATTACCTGTGGGGTCAAGATAAGCATTCAATATCTCCTCTTCATTTTGGCTTATATCGTATGCTATAAGTAGTCGGTCATCAGCTGAAGAGGAATAAAATATGGAGTAGTGATTTAACTGAATATTCATAAATATCGGTTGAGATTCGTAACCTATAAATGCAGTTTCGCATGTAGCACTCATTTTAACTAATGGTAAAATCTGCTTAAACGTTTCTTGACGACCACGATCTCTAAAACCTTCTTGTTTCCGATTCACACCTGATTGACCATAACTCGAAATTCGCAAATTTTGATTAAAAAATATGGCATAAATTAACAAGAAATGAGGTCATTATTATCCTTCTCCCCAAGATCCCCCTTCAATAAAAAAAAAGAATAAAAAAGTACTAAAACTTTGAAAATATAGATCCTGTATGGAGTGGACTGCCTTCTGAACGATTTGTCTTGAAATCAAATGATGAGATGTTTTCAAGATAACTTTAACCGTCTCCCAGAAGAAGATCATTAACTGTGTTACAACATGCACGCTACTTTATCTATGTGTGTCGTATCCATCTGACTTGCCAGCTGTCTTTAAGGTAGTAATAATGGTTGGAACAAAATACAAAATTTGTTGCTTGATTTTAGCGTTACTAATGCAATTGAAATCTAGATATTTTTACAGGATTTATGTCAATATAGATCAACAAATATACATCTGTGGAATCTTAGGCTAGGACAGGCTGTTTATGTTATAAGCTTTAAAAAGTGTTTCATAATTAAATGTGATATTTAAATAATTAAAAGTTTTATGCTTACCGGAAATATTTCTCGACAGGCTCAGAAGTCTTGATGCCTGTTGGCTTCGGGGTTCGTTTTGGTTACCACCTCCAAACCAGCAGATCAACTTATTGTCTGGAAGCTTTCTGGCGAATAAAGAGCAAAAATGTAAATGTAATTTTCTATTTAAAGATGTAGGTAAAAAAAAATTAATCAGATGTAATCCTTGTATCTTTCTATGCAATGTATTTTCTAGGCTTGTTTTCAATACACCGTACACCGTTGGATTAAGTTAAAGAAGACTTAACATTTCCAAATGAACACGGCCGTTGCAGGTAAAATCGGATTTGTTTTCTTTTCTACTCTTTAGTCTATCACTTTTTCGTGTCTAATTTATGTTTCAAATCTTTTACAATTTTCATCATTTAAACTGCATCTAACATTATCAGTTACGTCTCGTTGATTTTGACGTTCGCTATTGAAGTGAAATGGATGGAGTCCAGATTTTGATTATGAGGACAGAAGTACCTATATATCCTTTCCCACATGGAACCTGGTATGTATGTATGTATGTATGCCCTTAAAAATAACTTGTCTTCGTCTTGTAGTTCAATTGGAAATCATGCCACTATCAGTATGTCGATAACTGACATAAGTCTGAAGCTTCAATGATGTTTGCATCAAACATTTTGGTGAGTAAAGAGAATATATTTTAAAAGTGTCAACTAATGGCGTCTGTATGGTAATAAATGGGAATGCACTACGTTATGTGACTGTGTTTCTCTTATAAAAGTATGTGTTGCATCAAGATGCGCCTGACTCTTAATCTAAGTTTCCTTTTATTCATAGTTGTACAGGCGTCTTTAAGGCGTAATGACTATTTGCATAAACAGCGACACGAACTACAGCAGCAATACCAGTCGACAAAAACTACAGTAGCAATAGCAGTCGACAAAAACTACAGCAGCAATACCAGTCGACAAAAAGATAGTACAAGGAATATAACAAAAGCCCAAAGAATTGCAAAATAAGTTATCACGTATACGAGATGAAAGGCAGGCACACACTGATATATATTTATATACTTTTTTGTCCTCGCTACAAATATATGGTGTTATCTAAAGTTAGTAAATTAGTAAGGGTTATTTGGTAAATAATATTTTAAATACTAAACTTCTTACCATCTTACGTTTGCACTTTAAGATGAGTCATTCTTCGATAGTTCGTAAAAGTGACTCATTCACGGGTTTCGGTCTTAAGTTGCAGGTAAACAACACGTGATGTAAATTTAGGTTATGTTTTTTTAAAGGCTATGGTGATCTATTTCTTGATTAGTTAGATTAACTCGCGTTACCATATTTACTTTTTCTTGTTACTTATTTTAAGAGTTGTAAGAATGATAATAAAATATGGTTTGAAAAAAGTTTAAATTTACCCGATTTCTTCTATACCAACACTGTAGTCCCCAGCAATAGGTTGGACCATAAGGCTACTGGCGTAAATCTCCGACAGAGCATTGGAGGTATCCAAGAGGAAGTCTGGTTTAATGAGAAAACATTAATTGAAAATACAAACTTAATCAACACCAATAATAGCTTATATGTTCTCTATACAACGATGCCTTTCTGAATGGTGAAAAAATAATTTTAGAAAACGAAGATCCATGTTCAGTTAAGGCAGACATTTTTACTATTTCGTGCCCAGCTGAAACAATCGATTTCTATGAAATTTAAAGTCTAAATTAAGATCTGATTGGAATATGAGTAATTTAAAATATAAGAATTATCAAAATACTATGCAGCTAAAAACTGGAAAACAAATTCATATTTATGTTTAGTGTAAACTACAAAATGGTCAATGAAACTTCTAACAATAGTCCACAGACGAAGTCTCATAGTCTGAATTTGGTAGGCAGTGACAAAACTACTACAAACTGGTCACTGTAACACAAGAGGAACGACCAGTGTTCAGCAAGTGACAAAAATTGGTGTACTTGATCATTTTCCATAGTTCGGAGTTAAACATATCTTCCGTATGAACGTACTAACTGCATAAAACAAAGTCTACAATATCACACGTTTATATGTTAAGCTGTTTTCTGTTTTAATCGTTTCTCCGTAGCTCCGTCGGCAGAGCGTAGGACACGTAATCCAAAGATCGATTGAGGTTCGATACTGGCCCGGGAAAGCACCTTTAACGAGCCCGAGAGAAAGGCACTTAGCTCCCATTTTGTCTGCTTGATATAGCCAATTGACGTGCTCCAAATGGCGTTTAAAATAAATCATCGAAAAACAGCGCTCTCTCACCACCTTACTGCTGTAAACAAAGTCTGATGCAGTGACCGGCCATAACAAAACGCTAGGCCAATCAAACACAGGAAACAGTACACCTACCGCGCGATATATCCACCGGAATGTACTTCAGTTTCTCCTGGTATTTCAAGAGGACGTCAATAAATCTTCTAGTCTTTATGGAGTTGCCACTTCCTAGGTCAACTAGGGAACATGGGAATTGTAACTGACAAACCATTTCCTGTTATTAACATTATAAAAGAAATATGTTTAAAAAAAACTAAAAATTGTCACAAACAGAAATTAAACAAGCATTTTGAAGAATTGTTTAAAACAAGCAGCAACTGTATAAAATTTCAAGAGGTTCTATCTCTAGAACTATTTTAGGAAAACGTATTCATTTTGTGGATTTTCGACATTATTCGATCTGATAAATGTAAATTTCACTTAAAAATGCGTGTTGATTTACGCAGTACTATTGCATTTTAAACTAATACCGTTAAAGTACGTTTAATTGCAGGTCCATAGTTACACAATGAAAATGAGATTAAAACATTACGTAACTCCAAATGATGTTATATATATATATATTTACTAACATTATTAAGTGTAACGTAAATTAAAATAAAGGACAGAAAATAAGAAATCCAACAAACCTATTGGATTCGCTAGGAATTTACATATTACTAATATCACATTTTCCTACCATTAATACCTCTTTTTAAGCTATGGTATGAACTACCATTTTTCTCTTTAAAAAATGTCAAACGTAAAATTTCATGCACGTTTAAAATAATTTTTCAGCAGAACTCGACCATTACATATTACATAACTTCTGCAAATTTTAAGAAATAGCCAATTCAACAAAACACTAGTCTTTCAATTTAACTATTGCCAAAGTCTTCAAATCGTCTACTATTTGCCTTTTTCTGGCAGGCACTACTTTCTCTGAACGTTCAGGCTTGAATATAAACCACATTCGTATTAAGCACACAGGCGCAAGAAAAAACACCCGCTTCGCAGATCATCAATAGCAAATTATATCAGTTGAATTGCAAGTTAAGGAAAATATTGACAATTCTTTCATAAACTCTTGAGCAGCCTAAAGCTGTTGCCATTTTAGGAACATTCCCTATATCGCCAGGTTTTTAAAATGTGAGAGGCGAAGCATATAGGTGTATGAATGCTGGTTCCCGTTTTTCTAATTAACCGAAAAAAATAACATTGCTCTTCCTCGTTATAGCTTTAATGCCAGTTGTACATTGGACTTAAGTGCGAAATGATAGTACCGACTTCTGCCCTACATTCTAGTCCCTGAATGGTCTAAAACTGTTTTCCAATTTGAAAACTAACCGCCTGCAAAAGAGAATGGTTTGACATTTTGCTAAAGACGATCAGCCTTGGTACATCAGAAAAAAGAAAGAAGAAGAAGAACAATAATAATAATAGCTTAAAACCATTACAGAAAATGTGGTTCTTTATGCTCAAACACTTACATTGATATATCTCTGTATAATATCCAGCTCAGACTTGTGGAAGTAGTAATACTTGTTGTCGGTAAGGCACTTATCGTTCAGGAGGGATCCAATTTTGTCGTACCGAATCCAAACTGGCAAGAACCGTGGCGAAGATGTTAGACCTTGGCGTACTGCATCTTTGATGTCCATACTTCAATTCCCTAATAAGTCACTGACAACGAATTAAAATAAATATCTTCAAACAATGACAATTTGAAAAAAAATGATTCTCATAAACTGTAATTTTTCTAGCATTTTTAGGAAATGCACAATTTAGGTCTTCAATGGCTTGCCATAGGTTGGAGTTTCTTCTAGGACGGTATTACAAGGTAGCTATGACGATTATGTAAACACATGCTGTGCAGCACTCAGGAATAATCTTGACTGCGATTATATTATTATATTATACCATTAGGAATTATATTATATTTACTGTGATCGACCAAAGGTTCTCGGATACGGTTATTGATCAGGGTTATTTCAATCACACTCGGTGGCTTTGCTACTAGTGACGGCGGTTCAGAATGGTGGCTTCAGTGTTACAAGTTCGCAAAAAGATAGCTGCATATACCAACAGATCAATACAAGGCGGCATCCGAAGGTTTACTGGATTTTTACTAAGTGTAAATCAGTTATCTGTTTTGGGTTAAGTATCTGTGCGCGGTGTCCTCGAAAGTTTTTCATTTGAGTCAGCATCGTCTCCAACTTCTTCGTGATAATCGTTTTATCTTTGATAGTCAACGAGAACAGCTTGGCAAATTCTTATCAAGGAAAACAAAACTGTTTTATGGGACTTTTGCTTTTCAACTAAATTCTACCTTGTACCTAGACCAACAAGTTGTTCTCCACAACTTGTTGGTCTATCTTGTACCCTGGAATCATATTGCGGGAAATAATTTATGAGTTGAAGTTATCTTGTTTTTACAACAAACAAAATTACGTCTTCAAAACACTGCAGAAATGCACGAAACGTAGATGCAAAAAAATGCAAAGGGAGTAGTGAATAGGAACGATAGAGGGACAATGGGACTTACCATTAAAAATCACCTAGGGACGATATAGGGACAAGGGGGATTTAACACGGGGAATACAGGACCGGCACTCTGGCGTCAAGGGGAATTTAATATGGGGAATACAGGACTGGCACTTGAGGGACAATGGGAATTTAACATGGGAAATACAGGACCGGCACTTGGGGGACAATGGAAATTTAACATGGGAAATACAGGACCGGCACTTGGGGGACAATGGGAATTGAACATGGATGGGACTGTCTAGGGACAATGGGAATTGAACATGGGAGATTGATATAACAGACAATAGACAAACACTGATACAACACATTAAAATACAAAATTTGGGGAGGCAAGAAAGTCAGTTCTTTTCGAGGCCTATGAGTGACCCTTACATTCACTTCACTTATTATATAGTATCCACACATGGAAAGGTGCCATAACTAACCCCATAATACTATCCACACGCCGAGAAGCAAAACCAAACTCAAAATATACTAACCACACACGGGGAGATGCCATAACAAAACCCATAATCTACTATTCACACACGCAGAGATGCCAAATCAAACCCAAAATCTACAATCCACACACGCTAAGCAGCAAACTTAAACCCATGCTCTACTATCCCCACACGGGAAGCAGCAACAACATAACCACATTCTACCATTCACACAGAAGGTAAGGTTAAATAACCACACACTCGACTATCCACACAAACGTAACTGAGCTCTTACAAAATCCAATAATCTACTATCCACACAAACGTATGTGAGCCCTTACAAAACCCAATAATCTACAATCCACACACGGGAAGAAGCCAAATTAAACCCAAATTCTACTATTCACACACGCGGAGAAGCAAACAACTAAACACACATTTAATATCCCTATAATATTTGATGTGGCAGGAAGAAATGGTACAATACGCAACACTGGGATTGTAAGTTTACACCCCAATCTGTCTGCACTGCAATGGTAACAACACTGCGTTGGCATTAGTTTGCCACACTACCTTAGAAAAAACAATGCATCACTCAATGAGATCGAGAGATTGAGAGAACAACTGTGGTAAATCCAGTAGGATGACAGAACCAACACGACCAGTGAAGAAATAAATTTGTTTGATACCTCATGAAGATTATTTTTTATAATCTAGTAGACCCAAAAGTGACTTGTAGCAAAATTTAGAACGATGACATACACCTACACGGTTACATAAAATTGTTTACGTCAATGGTTGCTATTTCTTTGTTATTAAATGTTCGTACAAACGATATGTGTGTAAGCGAAAGCTAACACACGCACACACACACATACAAGTGTTACTGCATTGAGTGACAGTAGAACGGGCAGTACTTTAGTCTGGAGTGTTTTGATTGATGGACAGATAGACTTAGCATTACAGTGGAGAGAGAAAGAAAGAATGGTAAAGAAAAAAAACAAACGTAGGACACCATTTTTGGCTCCGTTATTCTTGCGGTATTATAGGACAAATAATTATTGAGTCAACCATACATTCTATGTGAAATATGTTCTTTGTTTTCATTCATTCATCAATTTCATAAAAAGGTAATGTGATATTTATTGTCGACTGACTGCTTAACATATCTCAGATTTAAGATATGTCCCGTATTTTGCATCACACGCTACCAACAATGTTGAAAAGTTTTCACAAATCTAAGGCGGAGAAAAAAAAACAAAAAAAAAAACACAACCCAGCACCATAACGTTCCTTGTTCTATCCACAGTCTAAACTGGGAGAAAATAGGTCTAATATTGTTACATATTTTCTGAACGTGTGTTTTGGTTTTAAAATTCAGAGTTAACCAGGGGCAGTGTTATACAGTGCAATGCCACTCGCGTCATTCTTGAACATTGTTACATTTTTTTCCGAACGTGTGTTTTGGTTTTAAAATTCAGAGTTAACCATAGGCAGGGTTATACAGTGCAATGTCACTCGCGTCATTCTTGAAAAAGCCTTGTTTGTTTCCTTTCTTGAAAAACGGTAGATCTAATGTTAGAATTTTTCCTTGACACATTGCAGTGCCAAAATAAAGAGAAAGCTAAGATACCTGAATTGTACAAGTTCGTCCACTCAAGATTTCATTTCATCCAGCGATTTACTAATTTACAATTTCTAAGGATGTAAGTGTTTCAAAAACAATTACATGACAAACGAACAGTTCACAGAAATAGGGTGACTACTGATCACAATTTTGGAGAGGTATCTTCACACGGGAACAGATACCATTAAGATTTCAATCAAACTACTATGAGAGAGAGAGAGAGAGAGAGAGAGACAGAGAGAGAGACAGAGAGAGAGAGAGAGAGTTATTCCTACTGTAGAACATATCAAGACACTTACGTTTGTGTTTTACAGTATATTTTCCTGAAGAAAGATTCAAAGAAACACTAATTCCACTCAGATAATTACAGCCATAGAAAAATTCACTATTATTAAATATCACCAGCGTGAACTGAAGATTATGGAAACTAAAAAATTCCTCCTTTTTTGATAACGTGGATGTAAAGTTCTCACAGAATAGTTCATCCAAATATGCTGTGATGTATTTGACTATAAAACTGACACAGTTTCTGTGGGATCGCCCAGGGTACGATTGTTCTTGCGTTAGTTTTACTTTTTTTTAATTATTTTATAAATCAGCTAGCAGTGAGACACGACCTATCTCAACACTGTGTGAAGAGTTACTGGAATCAATTCGTAGTGAAGGAGAAGAAGACAGTAAGAGGCCAGAAACGTGATCTATCGCCTCGTACCATCACTGAAGTCTTGGCACAGATTCATGCCAGTGATTTTGAAGATGACAAGAGTGAACCAGAATCCAGACCCAGAGAGTCTACACCTAGCCAAAGTTCACCAGTCAACCCTGAAATGTATTATCACATTCGAGAGACGGAAATGTGCCCCTCTAGAAAATTTAGAACCACGGCTTACAAATACACGGTGAAGTTTAAAGATTTCAAGTCCCACGTACCGTTGGAGAAAGCAGAAGGGTTCATCACCGAGGTGTGGGATTCTTTGCTCACCACACTAAAACGACAATGTCAACCCAAAGAATACGATCGCTTGAGACTTTCCATAGAACACGACGGTTTGAAATCCCGTTTGGATAGAGTTTAGCAGCCCTGAAGAATTGACCGCTTCCAAAGTCATGGACAAGATTCAACACGTACAACAATCGAATGACCAGTTTGACATCACCGATGGAAAAGCGACACTGTCCATGACCCACGTCTCTCCTCCTCAAGGGACCGGACAACGCAAAAAGGTCTTATTGGTGGACGACCTTCGCAGCATTAAGCGTAGCCTCGTCCGAATTCACAACCCTCAAGACCAGATGTGTTTAACCAGGGCTATCGTGGTGGGACGAACCTATGCCAGCAAGAACAACACGGCAGAATGGAAAAGAGCCTGGGAGAACATTCGAAAATCGGACCGAGCCAAACAACGAAGTGAAGCATTACTCCTTTTACAACAAGCCGGCATGTCCAAAGACACACCCTGTGGTATTCCTGAAATGCAAAAATTGCAAGATGTCCTAGCTCCATGCTACACCTTGAAAGTGCACCCTCAAGAAGTGCGCGGGCCTCTGTTGTTCCGAGGGCAAGATTTTAAAGATGGAAAATACATTCATGTCTATCATCACCATGAACATTTCGATGTCATTACCAGTATCAGTGCATTCCTGGGATACGGTTATTACTGTGAGAAATGTGACTATGGCTATAACAATCGAGAGCAACACAAACATTGTGGATCGAAATGCTCAGGATGTTTCGCCTCTCAACCCTGTCTGGACGAAGGACAAGAACGAGTGCATTGTCCAGCTTGTCAGCGCACGTTTGTCAGCCCTGCCTGTTACCAACAACATTTGAAGACACAAGGTTCACAGTAGAAATGTGCTTGTCAACTGCTGAGATTGTGCCCTACGTCTGGACAAGGCATACGTACCAACAGTACCAAGGCACACGTATTTTCAGGAAGACAAAATGTCACATTTGTCACCAAATCGTGGACTTGGAACACCAATGTTACATGCAAAAATACCAACCCCAACAAGAGAAAGATGAGGACCACAAGAAGAAAGGCAATTTCATCTTTTTCGATTTCGAATGCATGCAAGAGACCGGCATTCACATTCCTAATTTCTGCGTGACTCATCGAGCGTGCGAAAAGTGCATTCAAGAACCTATCTTGAGTCATTGCCATCACTGCAGCAAGATTCCTGGAGGACGTGAAAAAATCTTTCGGGGACCGAACACGTTAGCCGATTTTGCCCAATGGGTCTTAAACCTCATCGACAAGACATGTAGCTAAGAGGACATCGAACGTTACGGAGATTGTCATCGCCATGCCACAGTGATGGCTCACAATTTCTCGGGATACGATGGACAGTTTCTTTTGAGATACTGTACGGAACAAGGTACCGAACGTCCTAAAGTCACTTTGAACGGAGCCAAAATCATTTCCATGCAAGTGGTACTAGTACAGTTTAAAGATTCGATGTGTTACTTGGCCATGCCTTTGAGTCGAATGCCTAAAACGTTTGGAATGACAGAAATGGCCAAAGGTTACTTTCCACACTTTTTCAATACGGAAGCCAATCAACATGCCGTTCTACCCCATTTGCATGAGGCTCACTTTTACGACCCCGACAACATGTGTACCGAACAACGAGAAGCTTTCTACGCTTGGTACCAGACCCATGCCTCGGACCCTTTCGACTTTCAGGAAGAAATGTTAAAGTATTGTCGTTCCGACGTGAACATTTTACGGCGTTGCTGTGGAAAATTTTGAGAACTGTTCATGGAACACGGAGGGGTCGATCCTTTGAAAGAAGCTTGCACCATAGCCAAAGCGTGTTCCTTAGTGTACCGACATCGATTCATGCCTGAAAACACCCTAGCTGTCATCAGTCCTCAAACGACCAACTATGTCAAACGTCAATACTCGGTCAAAGCCCTACGCTGTTTACATTACTTGTGCGACAAGGAAGACAAATGGATTCAACATGCCCGCAACGGAGAGGGTGAAAAGACCATCGGAATGCATTCGGTGGATGGTTGGGACTTAGAATACCCCAAGATCGTGTACAAGTTTAACAGTTGCTTATTTCACGGATGTCTCGTCTGCTACCATGATCGTAGCTCTAAAAAACAGTTTTTACAACGAACCATGGAAGACTTGTACCAGGACACTTGTCATAGACGCCTAAAGTTAGAACAGCAAGGATACCAAGTAGTGGAAATGTGGGAACACGAGTACGATCACCGTTTGAAAATTCATCCCGAGTTTAAACGGATCGTAGAAAGTTACCACTGGGTGGAATCCCTGAACCAGAGGGACAGTTTGTACGGAGGAAGGACCAATGCCACCTGTTTGCTGTACCAAGCCGACGAAGAGAAAGGAGAAGAAATCAAATCTTGGACGTGTCCTCACTGTATCCTTACGTGTGCAAATATTGTCACTTTCCTGCAGGACACCTGCAATTGCTGACGGAACACATCGACCTGAAAAACATTCGACAATACGAAGGCTTGATCAAGTACAAAGTTTTGCCTCCCACGGACTTGTACCATCCCGTGTTACCTCACCATTGCCAAAGCAAACTGATGTTTCCTTTGTGCCGTACTTGTGCCGAAACTTGCAACCACGACCAGCCTTGTCAGCACACCCCGGAAGAACGTGCCTTGATGGGGACGTGGGTCAGCGTAGAATTGTTTAAAGCTCTGGACCTGGGATATCAACTGTTAGAAGTGTACGAAATTTACCACTTTCCCAAGACACAACAATACCACAAGGGTGACCCCACTCAGAAAGGCATTTTCGCAGACTACGTGGATGCCTTTTTGAAACTGAAACAAGACGCCAGCGGCTATCCTTCCTGTTGTCACACTCCCGAAAACGAAAAGACATTTAAAGAGAAATACTGGGAACAAGAAGACGTTACTTTGGACCACTTCGAGAAAAACGACAGCAGGCGATCGTTTGCCAAAGTGATGTTAAATTGCTTGTGGGGTAAAATGGCAGAACGGTCGTGTTTACCCAAGACAGAGTATTTGACAGAACCTTCCCGCTACTTTCAGATGATTCACGACAAAACCAAATTCATGAAACACGTGGACGTCTTTCGCGAGGATTTGATCTTAGTCAATTACGAAGAAGATCTGGACTTTGTAGAAGCCGACGCATTTGGAAATGTCATCATTGCGGCTTACGTGACAGCTCATGCTCGCTTAAAATTGTACGAAGCTTTAGAACTGTTAGGGGATCGTGTCCTGCACTTTGACACGGACAGTTGCATCTACATCGATCGACCGGGTCAGCAACACCCTAACATTGAAGAAGGCTGTTTAGGAGCCTGGACAGATGAACATCCTGACGACAAGATTCTAAGTTTCGGTAGTGGCGGTCCTAAAAATTGCGGCTACGAATACAGCGACAAGCAAGGAGAAGTGTACACCGAGTGTAAAGTGAAAGGATTGACTCTGAATTATCGTACCAGTCGAGTGGTGAACTTTGGCGTATTGAAAGAAGCCTTGCAATCTGGAGAGGATGGAAACTTTAAAGAGACCACCTATCAACCAAACAAGATTTTACGTTTACCCACTCACCAAATCGTCAGTCGACCCTTGGAAAAAGTCTATCAAATTGTGTACCAGAAGCGAGTGCGACTTCCCAACCACTTTACTTTGCCGTACGGTCACGTCGATATTGGTCAGCATATAAAAAGGGACTATGTGCAAGATCGATAGTGTATTGTGACTACCAAGACCAAGCGAACAAGATGAATACTTTCAGAGAAACACAAAACATGTTCAGACAGGCACAATTCAAATTTGGTGTCTCTGAAGTGGAATGCGATGCTGAACCTTACGATGTGAGCGATGCTGTACGTTGTGACCTCAGTGATGCAGTAAAGCATCATGGGAACTTTAGTACCACTACTCCTATCATGGAAAGTGATGCTGTGCGTGTCAAACCTGATGTCACTCGTCATCATGGACATTTTACTGGGTTTCCTTGTCAATGTGGATGTCAACCTTCACGTCTACCACTCTACGGATGTCATCCAGCCCTGGGCAAACTCCTGTCCATGTCACCCTACCCTCATCAAGATCCTGTGAAAGACGAATATTCGTTCCCTGTGCGTTTGCCTGAATACTGCAATTTTGAAAATCGTCTTCAATCGTTCAAAGGAAAATGGCCTAAGTATCTGGGAGGACCGACCCCCGAAGAATTAGCCAGAGCTGGATCTTTTTACTTGGGCGAGGGGGATAAAATCAAGTGTTTCAGTTGCGGTGTGTCACTTCACCACTGTGAACCACAAGATACGGCCTACTTGGAACATGCTCGACGGTCTCCCAATTGTCACTATTTACCTTTAGTGGGACGATATCAGTAACCCTGATTGGATACTTTACAAAGGAACATTCCCTGTCATGGACACTCCTGAAAGACCCTTTCGGGAGGACACTTGTGTCACCTTACCCCCTGTAGAACTTGTCAGAACATCACCCAAAACATGTTGTAGAGAGACTTGTTATTATTCCACTTTGATCGTCTTCATGTGCCATTTATCGTTGTACATAACTATTTGACCTTGATATATTTTTGTCTTTCGTGTTCATTTTTAAATAACCTCAATAAACGTGTCCTGAAAAAGTATATAAACTCTTGTCTTGTTTGTTTTCGTGTCACAAGTGACATTCCTGATACTATGGCTACCTCTACTGTCTCTGCTCCCTCTTCCTCCACTGTCAAAGTCATCGACGAACATTTAGATGGTGCCAGTTGGGAGGCTTTGTATCTTCGCCATCCCTTTAACATGCTCATTCTGGACCTAGCGGTTCAGGCAAAACCGAATTCGTCAAACGTTTGATCGAACATAAAAATCATTTGATCGATCGTCCACCTCAACGTATCGTGTGGTGTTACAAAGAGTGGCAATCGGCGTACAGCCTCTTGAGAGAAAGTCAAGGCGATTCCATCGTGTTTGTGGAAGGCATTCCTAACGAAGACGATGGAATCGTGTCTGACCCCCGTCAAACCCATTTGGTCATTTTTGACGACATGTTAGGAGAAGACGAAGAAGAAATTAAACTGTGGTTTACGCGCAAAGGGCATCATCGTAATGCCAGTGTCGTTTACATCACTCAAACTTTGTTTCAACAAAGTAAAGCCATTCGCACTATCAGTCTCAATGCTCATTACGTGGTCTTGTTTAAAAGCCCTCGAGATAAATCGCAAGTGCAAGTCTTAGCCAAACAGTTAGGAACATCTTGGCTCATTCAGGCGTACGACGATGCCACTCAAACTCCACACGCCTATTTACTTGTCGATTTGAAACCTACGACCCCCGATGATTTGCGATTTCGTACCCATTTGTTTCACCACTAGTGTCAAGACGGAGGGCCTGTCCTGTACACGTCTCCGTCCTCGACTTAACCCACACAAAAAAAAAAATCTATAAGAACCTCGGTCACTTTTAGTCTGTCTCTCACAGCGTGAACATGGCGTCCCTTCAGTCTCATCTTCCCGTCAAATTGATTCGTGCCTTGTATGGCATCAGTTGCGAAAAAAATCCACAAATACGTGTCTTAGAAGCCAGTTTCAAAGAAGTCTTATGGTTCACGGTGACAGCACGTCAATTACTGCAAGGCATCATTCAGATTCCTCATCAAACCAAACGCTTTCTTGACAGAAACAAAATCGCTTTTACCCAACTGGCCGATCCCCGCATCGACACTCAAACCAAAAAGTAAATCATTTCGAAACCTGGAGGGAGCGGTACCCTAGGAGGTGTCATCATTCGCTCCCTCTTAAGATGGGATCCTAATGCTCCCAAAGTTCTTCCGCAGAAAAAAAGCAACTTCCAAAAAAGCCAAACGGAGTCCTAAGAAGAAAAAGAGCAACGGTGTCCAGACCAGGTCACCACCGCGGAAAAAGAAAAGCCTACAGAAAACAGCTTCTACCCACAAGAGAGGCACTTCGGCCAGGATGCAACCTTACATTCGCAAGCCACGACCTGCAACGACGGTGACCGCGTCTACGGTAGCCTCAGGTTCATCCACTTCTCCGTTGATGACCCCTTGGAAATCCGTGTCTCCAAGAACTTCTCCAGGTGTGACACCCTCCTCCTCTTTAGCAGCGGTGTCAGCTGCTCACAAAGTACCTTCTCCCAAAATCCAAGTCCAAGAGAGATCGGGCATGTTACAGAGTTTACTGGATTTGTCCAAGCCAGAATTGACTCGATTTAATCCGTTGCAAACCCCTCCACGAAGCGTGTTGCCTGTCCCCAAGTTGATACGACGTAAAGACAATCAGTGGCGACGCGTTCCAGTATAAAAAAACCTGACACAATATACAGGTATCAGTGTTTTTGTGCTCCTGATCTCCCAAAAGATGTCACCACAAAGAAGTGCACTCCGTCACTATCATCATTCTCCTGAAAGAGACAAAGACAGTCTCGTCATTCGACAAAGCGCTTAGCCAAGCATCGACGTTACCCTAAGAAAAGACACTGTCGTTCAAAGAAAAAGAGGAGTCACCAAAAGGGAGGATTCCTTGGCGATTTTGGAAAACACATTGTCACCTTTATGACAAAGCGATAGTCCAAAAAAAGGATAAAAGGGCGCGTGCTTAGCCATTGACGTTAGTGTATTTTTTGGTGAATGTCCCGGAACCAACAAGCAAAGATGTCACCCTCTAGAATACATTCCTCTTCTAAACCCCTAGGAAAGAAAAGCAAAGGACTGCCACCACGTTTAGTCAAACATGGGGACATGTTATCTGTCCTGTCCAAAGCTTCTCCACCCATGCGAAAAAAAATCATTCAAGCGGCCTCTAAAGATGTCATCGATACCGTGTGCGAATGTTGTTTGAACGTTTTGAAAGGTACGATCCCTTTGTCCAAACACCAGAAACGATGCTTAGGCAAACATCGTCACGTTCTTCGCCAAATGGTTCAAAAGAAAATCCCCATTCGTCAAAAGAGGAAGATGTTGGTCCAACGTGGAGGAATTTTACCCCTCTTGTTAGGACCTTTGCTTAAAGGAGTCTTGGGAACCATGATGGGAGGACTCGTGGGAGCAAGATAAAAAGGACCTCTGAAGTCCCAAGATCTCAGACGTAACCCTTGACATCCAATAGAAGGACGAAAACTAGCTTTAGTGCCTTACAAACAATGGATGGAATACCTTAGTTGGCAAGAACAACGAACCCCGCATTTACCTCCCAATCCCATCTGACCGAGATGTCTCAGTTACAACACGAATTGCAGTCCTTGATGGATCGCCAAGATTTCTCCGAAACTGACAAATCGCAAAAGTACGGTCAACTCTTGCAACGACTGCAACTCTTTCACCAGAAAGCTTTGGACGAAACAGCTCTAGCCACTCTGAAAGATTTTAAGACCTTGATGAAAAGTCCATCCCCTACACCACCGCCACCACCATTCCCAGTGGTCACGAGAGACGCTACCCCACGAAGGCCTGAGAAAGAAGAGATACGAGAAGTTTTTCAAACACCATCAGCAGCTCCCATTTCTAGTAAGATTGCAGCATCCTTGTTGACCCCTTCCCCCACACCCCAACGAGAAGAAATTAAAGCTTGGGTTAAAAAGATGATGTCCACTCCTCCTTCGACAGAAGTGTAAAAGAAAGAAGGAAAACCAGATGAGAAAAAAGAAAAGAAGACCAAAGCCATTCCATTACCACCTCCACCACTAGCTTCGACTTCTACTCCCGTGGCTCATCTGACACGTAAATCCGTTTCCAAACCACCCTTACGCCCCATTCCAAGTATCATCAGCGAAGAGTGGGTCACTTATTAACAAACAAAAAAATGGAAAAGGTGTTAGCCAGCATTTACTACGATCCATCCCATCCTGCAGGTTAAGCAAGAGTTCAAAAATTGTATCGTGCTGCCAAAACTCGACTGAAAAGTCTCCGTTTACCTCAAGTACAACGATGGTTACAAGAACAAGCTACCTACACTTTACACAAACCCATTCGACGCAAGTTTTCCAGAAGTCGCACCCAAGTGGAAGGCATCGATCATCAATGGCAAGCCGATTTAGCCGATGTCTCTCATTTGGCCACTTACAATCGGGGCTACAAATATTTGTTTTGTGTCATCGACGTCTTTTCCAAATTTACCTGGGTCGTGCCATTGACTTCCAAATCGAGCAACGAGTTAGTTTGAGCCCTGCAACAGGTGTTGAAACAAAGTGGTCGTCACCCTCTTCGATGGCAAATGGACAAAAGCACCGAATTTCTGAACCAGGCTTTCCAAAAAGAATTAAAGAAACGTGACATTCATTTTTTTACCATCGAGAATCCTGAAACCAAAGCCAGCATCGTGGAACGTTTTCAACACACTTTGAATAATTTACGCATCACCACACTCTGAAGTACATCGAGATCTTGCCGCACCTGGTGCAAGCGTACAAACAATCTAACCATCGAAGCAATGGACGTGCCCCGCAATAGGTGACTCCCGACAATGAAGTGCTGGTTTCTGATCGCCTGTTTGGCACGTCCCCGACGAGGGGTGTCCCCAAGAAAAGTAGAGTGTTGACCGTAGGAGATTGGGTACGCATTGGCAAAACCAAACGCACTTTCGACAAAGGTTACTTACCTAACTGGACCACCGAATTGTTTCGCGTCACTGGACGAGTGCATGGTCGTCATCCTGCCGTCTATAAATTGGAAGACATGAACGGAGAAGTGTTAAAAGGGACGTTTTACTTACCCGAGTTACAACGTGTCACCACAAAAGAAGACGACGTGTACGACATCGAAATCATTCTCGAACGCAGAACCCGTAAAGTGGGCAAACGAAGTGTCAAAGAAGTCAAAGTACGTTGGAAAGGATATCCACCCAGTTTTGATTCTTGGATCGACGCTTTGCAAGTCATCGACTATAAAAAGAAGTGACCATCATGCCCTTTCACACAGACTCAGCTACTGCGACCACTCCTTCACCCAGTTCTTCTCTGCAAGATTTACAGAAACAACCCTTGTGGGTGTGGTGTGGAGAACGTGTGCTTAAAAGGCAAATCGTCTTTTTCTGCCAAATCTTTGTGGTGTATTGTGTCATCGGTGCAGCCATTACCAATTTGAGTTTGCAACAAGAAGACAAACAATTGTGGACCATTTTATTGAGCAGTTGCATCGGTTACCTGCTTCCCAATCCCTCTCTGAAATTCACTTCGAACGGGAACAACGGGAACATTGTGTCCAGTGCCAGTGTCAGTCACCACTCCAACAACAACAACATTAACCCATATTTTGGGCGGAGACACTCCTCTGACGTCCAGTAACCCCTCGGACAACCAAAAAACTCTGGAATTATTATGAGTCACCCTAACCAATTTTACTTAACCTTACCCAGTGACAGCTCCATGGAGGGGTTTCCCAATAACACTTTGTGCTGTTACACGGCCAAATTACCTCAGGCCATCCAATTAGATCACGAAGCCCATTGGGAAGTGGCTTCGGTAGAAATCATTCACCCACCCAAGTTTCTTAATGTCCTTCCCAGTCAAATTTTTTTTACGGTGGAAGTTCATGACGAACAATTGCAACAGTACTTGGATACCAATATAAAATATAAGAAAACCCCTCGCAAAAAAAATCAAAAGTCGACCGCCTATCACTTGTTCATTCCTCCAGGCTATTATTTTAGTGGACAACATTTGGTAAGCACCATTGCTTCCAGGTTCAATGTCGTGTTTCTTAAAGCTCTGGAGAGTGTCAGAAAAAGTGTCACCATGGAGTTCCATAAAGTAGCTCGTCGCTTCCCGATGAAATTTCCTGAGGGGGGCAAAATAATGTCCATTTTATTTTGTCCTGAATTGTTTGACATGTTGGGTGGGGACATGCAGATGAGGATGGCCATGATCAAGAAAAACGAATTGCAGCCATTTCCGACAACGATTCTTTTACCAAGTTATTTCGTTCCCCGGTAGAATTGAACCAATGACTGAATTTGATCTTTGTGTACTCCGATGTAGTGGAGTACAATGTGGTGGGACACACCTCCCTAACGTTACTGCGTGTCATTCCTTTCAAAGTGGATTCTGCCACGAACGCTGACGAGGAAGGTGGAAACACTTATCACGTTCACCGCGAATTTGTACATCCTCATTATTTGCCTGTCAGTAGGTCTTATTTGGACATTGTCAACATTGCTGTAAAAGGAGATCTGGGACAAAATATTCCATTCACCAAAAGGAAAGTCACGGTGAAACTCCATTTTCGAAAACGGTTCTCTAACGACTCGTAAGTCATGTATCCAATGTACCGAGGCGTTGCTCGACAGCGAGGACACGGTTTAGGAGATATGCTAAAATCAGCTTTTCGTTCGGTGGCCCCGGTGTTGAAACCGATGGTGACACGCGGATTGTACGCCTTGAAAGATGCGGCATTGACACACGGTAAAGAATTTCTCCAAAATGTCATCATCGACAAACAAAACCCTAAAGAAGATTTCTTGAGAGCAGGCAAAAATGTCTTGCTGCAAACGGGTAAGGACCTTTTGGGACGACGCGAAACACCTATAAATGCCCTACACGCTACTGAGTCAGGCATTCCTACTTCCCTGAAGCCGCAGCAAGGACAGGGCAGAAAGAGACGACGAAGAAAACACCCTTTCACAAGACTTCACAGTTCTAAAGCTAGAAAGACAAAGAAAAGAAGAACTGTTCGAGACTTAGACGTTTTCGACTATCAAAGTATTGAGAAACAGAAAAATAATGCACCGAGAGTCTTGCGCCTGTTCGAAGTCGGAACTGGATCTGTTTGACATGCCACCCACTATGATGACGATGCAAGAATCCCAATGGGTCGAATTTCATCCCATCTCCTCTTTGACAGTCTCGGCTCCCATTGAGTTTGAAATCAAAGGACAGCCCGAAGACTACATCGATCTGAACAGTAGTTACTTGTACCTGAAAGTCAAAGTGGAAGACACATCAATGGACGGTCCCACTCTAAGGGACGGTGAGGTAGTAGCTCCCGTTAACAATTTCATGCATTCCTTGTTCAGCGAAGTAGACTTGTACTATGAATAACAAACTGGTCAGCAGCAGCAGCATGGATACTTACCTTTATTGAGTGTACCTGGAAAATCTCTTGACGTACGGAAAAGAAGCCAAAAACACTCATCTGGATGCTTGCGTGGTATGGAAACCTGACACGGCAAGCAAATTCAACGAATCAGACGATGACAATAAGGGATTTATTGGACGTCAAGAGAAAATCAAACTAAGCCGTAGTTTAGAACTAATGTTTCGTTTGCATTTGGACATGTGGTTGCAGGAGAAGTATTTGCTGAACGGGGTGGATATCCGTCTGAGACTGAATCGTAGCAGTGCCGCTTTCCATCTGATGTCTGCAACTCCCGATTACAGAACCATTATCCAAGAAGCTAGACTCTAAGTGCGACGCGTGGAAGTGTTACCTAAAGTGGGAAACGACATCAGTCACACGTTGAGCAGAACGACCGCCAAGTATCCAATACGACGCGTGGAAGTGAAAACTTTCAATATTCCTGCTGAACAGCGATCCATGATCGAAGATCATCTGTTCCAAGGACAGTTACCCAAGCGTTTAATCCTTGGTATCGTCAAGAATTCAGCCTTCAACGGGACCCACAACGAAAACCCTTTTGAGTTTCAACATTACAAAGTGTCCAAAATCGAAGTCAGTCGCGATGGCAAAACCTTGTGTACCTGGCCATTCGAAACTGACTTTAGTGACACGAAGAAGAATTACCTGAGATCGTACTTGTCCCTGTACGAAGCCACCGGCCAGTTAGGAACCAACACCAGTCACGGCATATCGTACGAGGATTATGCAGGAGGGTATGCTTTGTGGGCTTTTGATTTCACTCCAGACATAGGCAGCGACGAGGGACATTTCCACTCTATAAAATCCGGCCAGATTCGTGTTGAAATTCAGTTTGCAGAAAATCTACGCGCAGATAATACGGTGAACGTCATCCTGTATGCTGAATTTGACGATACGATAGAAATCAACAGTTTGAGAGAAGTCATTCTAGACTATTAGAAGCCATGGAAGACTGTTATCCGTCTTTACCTAGTGGAGAAACTTTGGACATGGAATGTGAGAAGACCATGGAAGGAGAATCACAAGACAAAGACGAAAAGGACATCGTGATCAAGTCGAGATGGCCAGAACAAGAACACTAATTGGTCTCCTGCTGTGCTACATACCTGGCAGAAACAATTACGATATGGATGAAGAACGATTACTATGGATGTCAAAACACCAGTCAAGAAGAAAAATTCGACGAATATCTGGACGTAGCTTGGAGTCTCATGCATGAAAAAGACGTGTTACATCGGTGGTATAAAGACTTGCGTGAACATTCCTGTCCTCCATTAACGACTCAAGAGATCCATTACATCGAAACCCTCTTGGATAAGAGTGGGAAGACAAAATGATCACTTATTATCACCAAAAGAACATTTAGTGACTTATTTTGATCGTCCTTCTTCTAGAAACGATGACAAAGTAGATTCATGGTTTTGTGACCATTATACTTATCTTTTGTCTTTTAGCTAGGAAACATAGAGTACATCAATGACTCAATAACCTGCAACAGTGGAAATCTCAATTTCATTCACCATGTTGTCAACCCTGTCCAAAATAGAGTGTTAGCTGAAATAAATGTTAGTGAGTTAAATTGAATGGCTAGTGTTAAAAATTGTGAGTTGAATTATATGGTTATTGTTAACAATTTTGTTACTTGTTAGTGTTAACTAATTTTGAATAAAAAATGTTGTGTTTTGAAAAAAAATGCCTTTGTCATTTGTTTGGCTATGGGTATCATGATTCATGCTCTTTGACTTCTCTCTATCCCTCACATGACACTATTTGAACGTTCCGACTCGAAAACCGTGTAGGGATGTTTTCCTTCGCGTCCGCGCTTTGACAATAAAACCGAAGCAGTCTCCAGTCTGACCATCCATTGTTGACGAGACATCAGTGCAGAATGAGAAACAGAATAAGCAAACTGTTGGAACTCTAGATACACCTGGAATACGTCAGGCGTCTCCTGAATGAGCTGGCAGCGGAGACCATTGTAGAAGAAGGAAGAATGAAAGACGAGGAGCAGAGAAGAAAGAAAGAAGAGGAGTAAAAGAAGAAAGGGATCAGGTTTCACCCTAGGATGAGACCTAGACAAGGACAGCATTTCTAGACTAAGGGATAGAAGAAGAAGAAGACAGAGTGAAGTTTTCATTATCCGAGAAACTGAAGATTTGGGTACTGAGGCTACTCATCAAGCCTCTGCACTCCCAACCACAAGGGTAAATTGGAAGGGGATTGGAGCAGACGATGCGTGTGCGGTGCCAGACCTGGGAGATGCCAGCATTAGCCAGGTGACTCTGAAGTTTAAAAAAAAGCCTTTTTCAGGGCTAACCAAAGCTCCAGAAAAGACATACTATTCCATTGGCCAATGGGTGTGTGTGGAGCAGTGTGATTATAAACACTTACTCCATTCCTGATGTAATTGTGTGTGTGTGTGTGTGTGTGTGTGTGTTTGTAAGCGCTGACGTGCTTTTGTGTGGATAGTAGATTTTTGGGGGGTTGTAAGCGCTCACGTACGTTTGTGTGGATAGTAGATTATTGGTTTTTGTAAGCGCTCGCGTACGTTTGTGTGGATAGTAGAGTGTGTGGTTATTTAACCTTACCTTCTGTGTGAATGGTAGATTATGGTTATGTTTTTGCTGCTTCCCGTGTGGGGATAGTAGAGTATGGGTTTAAGTTTGCTGCTTAGCGTGTGTAGATGGTAGATTTTGGGGTCTGTTTTGGCATCTCTGCGTGTGTGAACAGTAGAGTTTGGGTTTTAAGTTTGCTGCTTAGCGTGTGTGGATGGTAGATTTTGGGGTTTGTTTTGGCTTCTAACCGTGTGTGGATAGTAGAGTATGGGTTTAACTTTGCTGCTTAGCGTGTGTGGATGGTAGATTTTGGGGTTTGTTTTGGCACCTCTGCGTGTATGGATAGTCGAGTCTGGGTTTAAGTTTGCTGCTTAGCGTGTGTGGATGGTAGATTTTTGGGTTTGTTTTGGCTTCTTCCCGTGTGTAGATAGCAGAGTTTGGGTTTAAGTTTGCTGCTTAGCGTGTGTGGATGGTAGATTTTGGGGTTTGTTATGGCTTCTCCCCGTGTGTGGATAGTATATTTTGAGTTTGGTTTTGCTTCTCGGCGTGTGGATAGTATAATGGGGTTAGTTATGGCACCTTTCCGTGTGTGGATACTATATAATAAGTGAAGTGAATGTAAGGGTCACTCATAGGCCTCGAAAAGAACTGACTTTCTTGCCTCCCCAAATTTTGTTTTTTAATGTGTTGTATCAGTGTTTGTCTATTGTCTGTGTTATATCAATCTCCCATGTTCAATTCCCATTGTCCCTAGACAGTACCATCCATGTTAAATTCCCATTGTCCCCCAAGTGCCGGTCCTGTATTCCCCATGTTAAATTCCCCTTGTCCCTATATCGTCCCAGGGTGATTTTTAATGGTAAGTCCCATTGTCCCTCTATCGTCCCCATTCACTACTAAAGGGTCTCACACTCTTTACACATTTTGTAGCTGGAATAAAATGTTGAGTAGGTACTGACTAATAGACACAAAGCGTTACAGTAGTCGGTGTGTGTGGTAAAGTTAAATCTGCTGATGAAATGGAGCATCAAAATCCAAGCTACAGACGACGTAAAAATTGTGCGAATATAATGAAATTATACTGGTATTATACTGCAAAAAGAAAGAAACTAAAAAAGCAAAGAATAATTAATTGCGAATGTGTAGAAACTATAACAAGAGGCTCAATGTTCAATCACAAAATAAGTAAACTTCACTCTAATTATGTAAATAGAAAACCGTAGATTACAATATATAGATCAGCAAGTTTACGTTTAAATTCTACACTGAAAGTTTAATTGAAACAAAGTAATCCTATGTAAACACCATATAACTTGCTAATACAATAATTCAGCTTCTTTTAATTCGTCTCCCAACTGCTGGAGGTAGTGGTGATTCCACCGATTCGTTCTTTGATCAATTAAACAAAGTTAATGAACAATAGAGCAAGCCATTTGTTTGACTTGCCACATAAAGCATTATCATCGCAGGTTATCAGTGATAATTGAATTATTAGAAGGAGATTGCAACTTTATGAGAGAAGGGGATCATAAATTCTTTGAACTACTACCCCTGTGTACAGAGAATCAACGAAATCGTAAATGAACTGAAGAAAAAAAAAAAACATTATTATAAAAAACTACAAGACTAATTTATTAAACGTTATTTATTTATTTAATTTATTAAACGTTAAACGAATCTGGAATAGTACAATGCTATCAGCATAATTTCGTTGATGAGATTTTTTCTTGAAGGAATTGAACCGTACTTATAATTAAAAAAAATAACAAACATCTAGACATTTAGGCCCAATAAAAACAAAGGCTTGACTTATCTATGAAGCGCAGATACCAGCAGATTAATTCAAATACGTGTTTCATCGGTAATGTCAAACTCATGGTTGATTTCAAAGGTAAACCGTGGTTCTAAATTTTCCGGGGGTCAATTTGTGAGTGGCTTGAATGTGACGATAATCTTCAAGGCGTCACCGAACGACTTTCTTTCTGGGCTGATATCTACTATCGATCCGGTGATGGTATATAGTGTGGGATACTGGTCAATCAGGTCTTGTTCAAATTCGCTCAAGTGAATTCTGTTAAAACTTTTCTCATAGTATGAGGCCAAATAGAACGTCATCGACGCTTAATGTTTGCTTTTTCATGGAAATCGTATGATCTTTTCATGATGACGGTTCATTTAAGCATGACCGGACTAACTTACCTCTTATGTCACGTGTTTAGGCTCGAACAAACAGTAACACAAGAAAAAGTGAAAACAACAAGCTTTGAAAAAATACAATAATTTATTTCACTGGAAAACTTCAGTAAAAATGAAGAAAAGAAATGAACTTACGGTTTTATAGAATCAAATCCAAAAATAAGCCAAGAATAATCCAAGAATAAAATTTTAGTAGTCCTAATTATAAAATGTCCTACTGATTTCAAGTTCGAATCCCGATGAAGAATCCAAGATGGAAGACGACGACATATGCTGTAACCTGTAGTTTTGAAGTCTACGGTTCCTTGTGGAAACAAGGATTATTACTCCGGTTTTGGAAAGCTGAATTTTTTTTTTTTTATAAAAGCACTGTCTTTGATTAAGAATCACACATGAGCACATGTATTTTCCAGGAAAAAAAGAATTAATCTTTTTTAAATCCAAGTAATTTGAAATAACTCCAAACAGTACAACATACAACCTTTAGTGTAAGAAAAAGCCCAGCTGCAACTGAGAATAACTCTCCAAAACAGAGGTTATATCGTCTCCTAAAACGTAAACAACGGGTCACGTGATCATGTTCTAGAAGCTTATAGAAATTAGGTACTTGTTAAAGGTCACGTACACCCAGTGTGGCCCTGACGAAATCCAATCATTTTACTCAAAGAAATAAAAAAAATTAAAAAATTGTTTACATCTTAAACACACAGTCCCATCATGACCTCAACAACAACCAATAATTTTAAAATAAAAATAGAACTTGCTTACGTGGTTGCTACAAAGTTTGAATCAAGGTCATGATCTTGATCAATACCTGGTGTTTATAAAACAGTCAAGGTCAAACTATTTTCTGATTAAAGTTTCATCTATAGTTAATAAAGTTACATTACAATAGCCTGTAATAAAAAAATAATATTTTTTTTAAAAACTGACAAACAATTAAATAGAAATAAATATATATCTTAAATCATATATAATTAAATCAAATATACATAACATACCTCTCTCTCCTAACATACTCCTCTACTTATGTTGGTGCGTGAGTTGTCAGAGTCACCACTGTTGATGATTACGTGAAGAAGATGTTGAACCGTTTTCTTTTTCTTCATAGGGTATATTTCATTCGTAATTTTAAATTTAGAATTTTGTGTGTCTGTTTCGAAAGCAAGCGAACAAACGAAAACGCCACAAGAGAGCAGAAAGAGCAATTCAAAATCAGGTGATAAACTGTTTGCCTAATGTGTCACGAAACGAACTTATGTTAAAATCTGCCACTTGCAAAAAATCACAACTTTACCAGACAAATCATGACATCAGCGGGTCGAATATTACCAAATTTTCAAAATGTAACAGAACTAGATCCTTACTGCAATATTTTTACTCTTTGTTTTCGATACAAACCAGGATTTGACACTTTGCAACATTGGTTAAAGAAATATAAGAACCAACTCTGACTAGTATTAAATTCTGCCTTCGTCTGAAAATGGAACCAAACAAATTACCACCACTTATTGAGTGAGTTAGCAGTCAATTATTCTACTTATGAAGCCACCATACTTAAAGAGGACGACATATAATAAAATGTTGTTGTTGTTGTTGTTGGGTTTAACGCCATTTCTCAGCACACGATAGGCTATACATGGCGGCCAGTATTAATGGTGGAGGAAGAACCCGGGAAAACCCCGGAAAGAACCACCGACCCACGAGAAGCTACTGGCAAGCTCTCTCACATACCCACATTGGCTGAATCCGAGACACGAACCCACGCAGACAGAGGTGAGATGGCAGTGATCCGTAACGTAGAGCGCTTTAGACCACTCGGCCACTCGCGGACCCCAAAATAATAAAACAGTGAGAAACTGATGAATGAAAATTTGCCTGACACTGGATTATTTTGGTGGGTTGCGGAGTGGGTGAAACACATCTTGCTGACAATAAATAACCCTTTAGTGTGCGAAAAACACAGTGGACTAGAAAATAGAAGAAATGTAGTATTATGTAGTATTGTGTAGCATTGTGTAGCACTATGTAGTATTGTGTAGTATCATGTACTGTATGTAGTATTGTGTAGTATTAGGTAGTAATGTGTAGAATTATGTACTATAATAACTGTATCTATGCAATCCATCCATATGCAATTGCAAGGAAGATCTTATACCAACAGTGGATCTATTGACAGTAGTATATGCAGGCCACTGGGGGTCTATGGGACTTATATTAAAAAGGAAGTGGCTTGCACTATAGGGTCAATGGGAATTTAACATGGGAAACAAACGATTAAATAAGACAAAATTCGCTCTTCTCACTTTATCCGTCACACACGTTGTTTAGATCTCGTGAGCTACCATTTGTGTCAAAGTGTAATGTTTCCCATCACGTACTCCGTTTCATTTGTAGATCAGTTGGTATATCCATCGTGCTAGGTACACTTATCGATAAAAAGATCAATGGCGGTCATTGTTTTCTTCCCATGGAGTTACAACATATGCCATATGAATGGTCACTTTTCCATCGGTGGTGTCAAATTTTTCTCTCATCGTCTGCACGTCTTCAATATCCCTCAAAAGTCTGGAAAAAGGTAACTTTGCAGGTGTACTAAACCCCGAGACATACAGGAGAGTACAAACTGTCGTGATACATAAATAGGCTCAAACCACCTCGATCTTTGACTTGGCACTGACCTTTGAGTTCCTCTAACACGTAGTCAAATAAGTCCGCAATGAAACCTGCTGCTTTCTCGGGTGGAACTTCAGACGCAAAGTCTTTCAATTTCACCGTGTAGGTGACCCTATAATCAAAAGGCCCTTTGAACCATTTTAACATAGGATTCCCCCTGTAACTCAAGTCTACAAGGGGAATCCTATGTTACAAGGGATAAAAGGGCCTTAATGTAATATATAAACGATAGGGTAAATAGGCCCAAGTTGTCACACGCATTCTTAAGAAAACGTATGTCGTGTATTGCTAACCTAATGATACTCCAGTAAATTTTCAATTTGGGCACTGGAATTCTTAACAACAGATTAACCATGACAAGACCATTTTCCCTCTACCCCCACTCCCAAGGTTTTACATTTGCCTTGTGCATACAAGCCATTACGATGATATCAAAATGAAATGCAAGACATTTTTTTGTAACATTTTAACATTGGGTAAATTATTTCTTTTTAATCTTCATTCTATGTAGTCATTTATAAGTACATGGGGGTCCTTAGTGAGCAAGATATAAGGAGGCTATTGAATGTAGATAGTGCTCTACATGGTCATCAATTCAAATATTGATATAAGAACATGGTAACATTGATGCTTAACAAATGATACAGAACAGGAAAAAGTTATTTATTCGTATATATCACTTTTTGGTATTTAAAGGAGATTTTACATTGCCCAACAATAATTTATACGGATCCATGCTCGATGGGCTTGCACTTTTCGTAATCTAAATATATATATATATATATATATATATATATATATATATATATATATATATATATATATATATATATATATATATAATACCTTCAACAACACGGATGTTATCATAATGTAGTTTTTCAGTGGAAAACTATGGTAACAGGAGAAATTAACAGATAATGGCAGGACCAGGTTAATGGGGGCGAGAGGGGCACAGATCGCTGTGCCCAGTGCCCCCTACAAGGCATTTGAGTCGCAGAGGCTGCGGTGGATAAATTTACATGTGTTTAAGTTGCCCATATCTAGGTCCTAAACCGTCCAATACTTAGCCCAATACGGATATGTTTTCATGGTGTATTTGAGATCTGTAAGACTCCACCTCCATCGTGTGCCACTCAAAGCCCTAAATCCGGTCCATCCTAACAGAGGTATCACATGTTTAGCATTGGAAATCAGGTGAACAAGGGTATAACATTTATTCACAACTTGTAACGGCGCAGTTTCGCGATATAATGGGTACTTCTATTTCCTCCCATATCCTAAAATTGCAAAGGTTTTACAATAGATTACTATTCTATGGAAACATTAAAGCTTTATCTGCAATGGTCATCATACAGTTTACGCAAAACATGGCCAAATAATCTGAACGAACTCCAAAACATAGCTCCTACTACAGAAGAGTAAACATCTATAGTTGAAGGTCAATTCATATTTGAGTTGCAGTAAATATAACTTCTTTATGTGTTTTGTATGTATATTCTTTGAGGCATGAGTTTTGCGTTGCTATCAATCTCTGCGCTAAGTACATTACTTTCCTAGGTATACATAACACTTCCATTTTACGCTCGACATGTGTCGAAAAGGAACGTGAGGTGGACTCCTCATTATTGATCACCATATTTAAATCTGATTGTGATAAAATAAATTGCATCTTTAAAGCTTGTAAGACTGCAGTAGTGAAAGGGGTGAGATTAAAAACACCCCCTGGGCGAGATTAGCGTCAATGGAAATTTAACATTAACCACCCTGGGCGAGATTAGCGTCAATGGAAATTTAACATGGGCACAAAACCCTGGGTAAGATTAGCGTCAATGGAATTTAACATTGGAGAAAGGAAAAAAAAGGAAATATTGAGATTAGCGTCAAAGGCATTCGAACAATGGAAAAAAAAATATCGATTCTAGGGACAAAGGCAATTGAACATGGGGAATAGAGTTTGGGTCTGTCTAGGGACAAGGGGAATTGAACATGGGAATAGAGTTTGGGTTTGTCTAGGGACAAAGGGGAATTGAACATGTTAAAAAAAAAAACTACTTTAGGGACAAGGGGAATTGAACATGGGATTTTTTTTTTTTAAATTTTTTATAAAGGGGTAGGCAATCGAAAGGCTATCTCTTTTCGAGAAATGTGGGTGGCCCTGAAAAGGGCCTTTGGGTTTATGTTAATATTAATATTAACATAGATGGCATCTGTCACATCTTCTTCTTCTTAAACTCCTTCTAACTGCAGGTCCATACACAAGTACCCTCTTGAGGCATCCTTGTTTTTCTATGTAAACTCTTCTCATCCATAGACTAGTATCTGTCCTATCAACAACAGTCCACTTGGACCGGACATACATGAGCATGTCCGTCCTAAACATCATGGAAGACACAAGGGTGGATGATTCAACTGTGGTCCACATCGTGAGGCGACGAGAACAGGTGAATCAATGCAGTGAACTGCGCTTATTTATAGGTAGAGGAAGGATTGAAACGGATTTAGTCCATTCACCAATCCGAACACGCGTTACAAAATTCAGTCAGTCCGCATCCAATCCGAAGAGAGCAGTCTGTGACGTCATGTAGTCTATATAGATTCGCTAGCGCCTGTGTGCTGTCAATCTATGCGACAGTGATTCAACATGACGGAAACTCAGAAAACGATCCATTGGGGTGCACCAGCAGTGGAGACCGCCCAAGGGAACCCGGACTTACTTTCAGAAGAGGTACATTGGGATTTTGTGGATTTTCTTACCTCGCAAGAATTTGTTCCGGAACCTTCGTTACCTTCTTCATTACCGCAAGTGGAGAATTTTAGACAGAGACAGAAAGAAGAATTGGAGAAATTTATGCAACGACAAAAGGAAGCGGAACAAGCTTTTCTCCTACAGCAACAGCAACAGCAACAAGAAGAGGTAAGAAAAAAAACAACAACAAGAAGAAGTAGCAGCAAAGAAACAAGAGGGTGAAAATCAAACGGCTACGGTACTGTTGGACATTTTAGCGGAGTTAAGAAGTCTGAAACAAATGTATCAGACTTCTTTATCACGACTGAAGAGAATACGACCTTCCCGAGCTAAACACGCCAACCCTGTGACTAAGCCTATCGTACCACCCTTAGTGATTTCAACCCAATCATCATCATCATCAGAAGTAGGCCTCGGCCGTGGCAAAGGCTTAAGGCAGTTAAAGTTGATTGCTTAAACTCACCCCTACACCAAAAAAGGCCCTTTTCAGGGCCACCCACTTCTCTCGAAAAGAGATAGCCTTTCAATTTGCCAATAACTCAAAAATCAACACAAAAACACCATTTTACCCTTATAGTACATGTCTGTGTATGAGTGCGTGAGTGTAGCTTCTTATTTTAAAATCAAAACTGAAAGACACTTACCTTATATAATTAATGTATGTATTCTTTTCTCCATAGTTACAATCCAATTCACAATTCACAACAGAACACTTTATAAATTACATTCACTTCTTCTGTTTCTTTTTTTTACTCTCTCTTTTTTTTCAATTTCTTCACCGTCACAGTCTTTTCCTCCTCTTCCTCCTCACTTTCTTCCCTTCTTCTTTTCTTCTCCTGTTTCTTTTTCTTCACCTGGCTGCTTTCTTCCTCTGAAGAATCTCTCTCTTCTTCTTAAGAATCCCTCTTTTTCTTCCGACTCCTCTTGTTTCTTTTTTGGGCAATCTGGAGACCAATGTCCTTTTTCTTTACAATAATAACAGGTATCTTGACTTTTGTCTTTTCTAGCCCCGGTTTTTGTTCTTTTTTGACGGTCTGGACACTCTGAAGACCAATGCCCTTTCTTCTGACAGATATAGCAAGTATCTTGACTTTTATCTCGAAAGGAAGGAGAGTAGTCCGTCGGCTGGTCTGAAGAGAATGTTCTAATGACCCCTCGCAAAGCTCTGATGAAACGTTCCATCTGGGTAGTCTCTTCCATCGTTGTGCTCGGTTTGAGAGTGAAATGAATAGTGAAAGGACAAGACACACACCCTTTTTTTATACGCTGGGTTGTCATGACTATAAATTAGTCTATGGTGTTTAAACATGAGTCATTTGACGTTTTGCACTCAAGATGAAACGATCCTATTCATTCGAGAAGAAAGAAGAAGAAGAAAGTAAGAGGCAGAAACGTGATCTATCGCCTCGTACCAGAGCTGAAGTCTTGGCACAAATTCATGCCAGTGATTTTGAAGAGGACATGAGTGAACCAGAATCCGAACCCTCTAAACAAAGTTCACCACCCTTAGTTAACCCTGAAAAGTACTATTCCATTCGAGAGACGGAAAAGCGCTCCTCTAGAAAATTTAGAACCACGGCTTACACCTACACAGTGAAGTTTAAAGATTTCAAGTCCGACGTACCATTGGAGAAAGCAGAAGGGTTTATCACCGAGATGTGGGATTCACTGCTCACCGCACTCAAGCGACAATGTCAACCGAAAGAAGACGATCGCTTGACACTATCCATAGATCACGACAGTTTGAAATCCCCTGTTTGGATCGAGTTTAGCAGACCCGCAGAACTAACCCCTTCCAAAGTCATGGACAAGATTCAACACGTACAACAATCTAATGACCAGTTTGACATCACCGATGGTAAAGCCACACTGAAAATGGCCCACGTCTCTCCTCCTCAAGGGACCGGACAACGCAATAAGGTGTTATTGGTGAACGACCTTCGCAGCACCAAAAAGAGTCTCGTCCAAATTAACAACCCTCAAGACCAGATGTGCTTAGCCCGAGCCATCGTGGTGGGACGAACCTATGCCAACAAGAACGACACGGCAGAATGGAAAAGAACCTGGAAAACTATTCAACAATCGGACCGAGCCAAACAACGAAACGAAGCAGAACACATGTTGAAACAAGCTGGCCTGTCCAAAGACACACGCTGTGGCATTCCTGAAATGCAAAAATTGCAAGATGTCCTAGCTCCACGCTACACCTTGAAAGTGCACCCTCAAGAAGTGCGTGGGCCTCTGTTTTTTCGAGGGAAAGACTTTAAGGACGGAAAATACGTTCATGTCTATTATCACGATGACCATTTCGATACCATTACCACTATCACTGGATTCCTGGGATACAGTTATTACTGTGAGTAATGTGACTATGGCTATAACAATCGAGAGCAACACAAACATTGCGGATGGAAATGCCCAGGATGTTTGGCCTCTCCACCCTGTCTGAGCGAAGGACAAGAAAGAGTACATTGTCCTGCTTGTCTGCGCACGTTTGTCAGCCCTGCCTGTTACCAACAACATCTGAAGACGCAAGGTTCACAGCAGAAATGTGCTTGTCAACTGCTTAGACTGTGCCCTACGTGTCGACAAGGCCTACGTACCAATAATGCCAAGGCACACGTATGTTCAGGAAAGAAAATATGTCACATTTGTCACCACATCGTGGACTTGAAACACGAATGCTACGTACAAAAATACCAACCCCCACCAGAGAAAGAGGACGGTCACAAGAAGAAAGGCAATTTCATCTTTTTCGATTTCGATTGCATGCAAGAGACTGGCATTCACATTCCTAATTTCTGCGTGGCTCATCGAGCGTGCGAGAAGTGCATTCAAGAACCTATCTTCAGTCATTGCCCTCACTGCAGCAAGATTCCTGGAGGGCGTGAAAAAATCTTTCGAGGACCGAACACGTTAGCCGATTTTGCCCAATGGGTCTTAGACCCCGTCGACAAGACGTAGAGCCAAGAGGACATCGAACGGTACGGAGATTGTCATCGTCATGCCACGGTGATGGCTCACAATTTCTCCGGATACGATGGACAGTTTCTTTTGAAGTACTATACGGAACAAGGCACCGAGCGTCCTAAAGTGACTTTGAACGGAACCAAAATCATTTTCATGCAAGTGGGACAAGTACAGTTTAAAGATTCGATGAGCTATTTGGCCATGCCTTTGAGTCGAATGCCTAAAACGTTTGGAATGACAGAAATGGCTAAAGGGTACTTTCCACACTTTTTCAATACGGAAGCCAATCAACACGCCGTTCTACCCCATTTACCCGAGGCTCACTATTACGATCCCGACAACATGCGTACCGAACAACGAGAAGCTTTCTACGCTTGGTACCAGGCTCACGCCTCGGACCCTTTCGACTTTCAGGAAGAAATGCTAAAGTATTGTCGTTCCGACGTGGACATTTTACGGCGTTGCTGTGGAAAATTTCGAGAACTGTTCATGGAACATGGAGGGGCCGATCCTTTGAAAGAAGCTTGCACCATTGCCAAAGCGTGTTCCTTAGTGTATCGACAACGATTCATGCCTGAAAACACCGTGGCTGTCATCAGTCCTCAAACGACCAACTATGTCAAACGTCAATACTCGGTCAAAGCCCTACGTTGGTTACATTACTTGTGCGACAAGGAAGACAAGTGGATTCAGCATGCCCGCAACGGAGAGGGCGAAAAGACCATCGGAACGTATTCGGTCGATGGCTGGGACTTAGAAAACCCCAAGATCGTGTACGAGTTTAACGGTTGCTTATTTCACGGATGTCCCGTCTGTTACCCTGACCGTGGCACTAAAAATCAGTTTTTGCAACGAACCATGGAAGACTTGTACCAGGACACTTGTCAGCGGCGTCTAAAGTTAGAACAGCAAGGATACCTAGTAGTGGAAATGTGGGAACACGAGTACGATCACCGTATGAAAACCGATCCCGAGTTTAAACGCCTCGTGGAAAGTTACCAGTTCATGGACCCGCTCAACCCGAGGGATAGTTTGTACGGAGGAAGGACCAATGCCACCTGTTTGCTGTACCAAGCCGACGAAGAGAAAGGAGAAGAAATCAAATACTTGGACGTGTGTTCGCTGTATCCCTACGTGTGCAAATATTGTCGCTTTCCTGTAGGGCACCCGCAATTGCTGACGGAACACATCGACCTGGTCAACATTCGACAATACGAAGGCTTGATCAAGTGCAAAGTTTTGCCTCCTACGAACCTATACCATCCCGTCTTACCTCACCATTGTCAAGGCAAACTGATGTTTCCCTTGTGCCGTACTTGTGCCGAAACGTGCAACCAAGACCAACCTTGCCATCACAGCCAGGAAGAACGTGCCTTGACGGGAACCTGGGTCAGCGTGGAATTGTTTAAAGCTCTGGACATGGGATACCAACTGTTAGAAGTGTACGAAATTTGTCACTTTCCCAAGACACAACAATACCACAAGGGTGACCCCACGCAGAAAGGCATTTTCGCAGACTACGTGGATGCCTTTTTGAAACTGAAGCAAGAAGCCAGCGGCTATCCTTCCTGGTGTCACACTCCCGAAGACCAAATAAAATTCAAAGAGAAATACTACGAACAAGAAGGCATCACTTTAGACCACATCGAGAAAAACGAAGGCAGGCGATCGTTTGCCAAAGTGATGTTAAATTGCTTGTGGGGTAAAATGGCACAACGACCGTGTTTACCCAAGACGGAATATTTGACAGAACCTTCCCGCTACTTCCAGATGATTCACGACAAAACCAAATACATGAAACACGTGGACGTCGTTCGAGAGAATTTGATCTTGGTCAATTACGAAGAAGATCTGGACTTTGTACAAGACGACCCTTTTGGAAATGTCATCATTGCGGCTTACGTGACAGCCCATGCTCGCTTAAAATTGTACGAAGCTTTAGAACTGTTAGAAGAACGCGTTCTGTACTTTGACACGGACAGTTGCATTTACATCCATCACCCGATTCAACATCACCCTAACATCGAAGGAGACCGTTTAGGAGCCTGGACAGACGAGCATCCCGACGACAAGATTCTAAGTTTCGTCAGTGGCGGTCCCAAAAATTATGGCTACGAATACCGTGACAAACAAGGAGATGTGCACACGACGTGCAAAGTGAAAGGACTGACTCTGAATTATCGTACCAGTCGAGTGGTCAACTTTGGGGTATTGAAAGAAACCTTGCAATCGGGAGAGGATGGAAACTTTAAAGTGACCACCTATCAACCGAACAAGATTGTACGTTTACCCACTCACCACATCGTCAGTCGACCCTTGGTAAAAGTCTATCAAATTGTATACCAAAAGCGAGTGCGACTTCCCAATCATTTCACCTTACCGTATGGACACGTTGGTATAAAACATTGGTTGTAAGAGGATAGCCACCCACTAGAAAGATGACTTCGCCACAGCAAGAATCGAGTGAGAAACCCGATGAGAACTCCAAGTTCAAACCCTACCATTTTCCAGTCTTCTTACCTGACTATTGTGATTGTGCCCGTCGATTGGACACGTTTCAGAAATGGCCTACGGATAGGGAAGGATTACCTTCTTCGCATGTTTTAGCTAGAACAGGATTTGTCTACTTGGGACCTGAGTCAGGATTGGGATACGAGGTACAGTGTTTTGCTTGCGGACTGAAGTTACGAATGGATCTATGTATCTATAAAGATTCAGCTATTCTGGAGCATACTCGATGGTCTCCGCATTGCCCTTACCTTTCTATGGCCTTTCCACCCGTCACACTACGGTACAATGTTGACGGTACCTTAGAGACGGTACCTTCCAGAACAGGACATAAAAAACGTAAAAAAGGAAAGATGTACAAGCTGGAGACTGCATTGCGACTAGTATAAAAAGGGGCTATGGTCAAGATCGATAGTTCATTGTGACTACCAAGACCGAGCGAACAAGATGAATACTTTGAAAGAGACATCGTTCCAGTTTGGGGATTGTAAAAAAGTTGTATCTTCCTCTAGTGTGACTAATATTGGATGGATAAGACCCAGGCATTGCGACGGAAAATGTCCGGAAGGAAACTGCGATTGTCCATGTGGTTACCATTGTAATTGCGTAACGGAGTTTGCAGACGAGTGCGATTGTGAGCCTTGCGAGGGATACGATGCTGTACCTTGTGACCTGAGCGATGCCGTAAAGCATCATGGGAACTTTAGTGCCCCTACACCTATCATGGAAAGTGATGCTGTGCGTGTCAAACCTGTGGGATGCGAAAGCGATGCTGCTCGTCCTCTTGGACATTTTACTGGGTTTTGTTTTAAAGGGGAATGTTCACCTTCACGTCTACCCCCCTACGGATGTCATCCAGCCCTGAGCAAACTCCTACCCATGTCACTCAACCCTCATCGAAACGAACCTGTGAAAGACGAATATTCGTTTCCTGTGCGTTTGTCGGAATACTGCGACTTTGAAAATCGTCTTCAATCGTTCAAAGGAAAATGGCCAAAGTATCTGGGAGGACCGACCCCTGAAGAATTAGCCAGAGCCGGATTTTTCTACTTGGGCGAAGGAGATAAAGTCAAGTGCTTCAGTTGCGGTGTGTCACTTCACCACTGGGAACCGCAAGATTCGGCCTACGTTGAACATGCTCGATGGTCACCGAATTGTCATTACTTACCCTTAGTGGGACCGAGACATTGAAGTAACTTCTTACCATAATAATCTGTTCATGGATACTTTACAAGAGAACATTCGTGCTTTGCCTGTGGAGTTGAGAGAACGCATTTACCGAGAGCTGGTCAAAATACAAGTGAAACGTAAAGAACAATTGCATCCGTTACGTCACCGGTGTTTGAACCACTGGTACTTGAAGGCTATACAAGGATTGATTCAATTGAAAGTGTTCCATCGGACAGACATTGATCAACGATCCTCTAGTTTTAAAAAGGATTGGTTTGGTATGGACGATTCTACCTACATCATCGTAAACGTACTGCATCGAATTCCAGAGGAAGAGTTAACGAATTACCAACATCTTAAACACAATGTCAACTTGGTGAAAGAGGAAACTTCTGAACGAATTGTAATGTGCAAATTAGTGACTCAACGATTTAAATTCGACACTGAAGTAAAACCATGTTTGTGCAAAGAGTACATTTCTTGTGTCAGACCAAAGAGGATTTAGTATGACCTATTCATGGATACTTTGCTAAAGGACATTCGTGCTTTGCCTGTGGAGTTGAGAGAACGCATTTACCGAGAACTGATCAAAATACAAGTGAAACGCAAACTCAAAGTGATTCGTCCGTTTTTAAATTATGCTATGTTCCAAAGTACAAGAAGACTGATTATGAGTGGATATTACATTAGGCACAAAGGTAAACGAGGCTATTCGCCACCACCCAACGATTCCAAAAACAGTGTATATACTTATGGATACTTTACAAGAGAACATTTTGGGCTTGCCTGAGGAGTTGAGAGAAAGGATTTACCGAGAGCTGGTGAAAATACAAGTGAAACGTAACGAACAATTGCATCCGTTACGTCACCAGATCTTTACCACTGGTACCTGAATGGTATAAGAGAACTGATTCGTCAGAAATTGTTTCAATGGTCAGACCTTGTTCAATACTTCCAGGCCCCCGATGATTCACGTGTTGATCATTTTGGTTACTTCGAGATTCACCTAGAGCAACCCCTTGAGGAAGACGAGGTAAAGGATTACCAACATTTGTTACGTGGAATCTACTTAGCGGAAGAGGAAACTTCTAATCGAACTCTGACGTTTCGGTTACAGTATGCAAGATTTACATTCCCAACTGGAGAACGAAGATCACTGGCTAGAAAGTACGTGTATTCTTTTCGAAACAAAGAGACTATAAAAACAGGCTGCTATGCCACGACTTATGTCGTATGTCATCCAACAGATTCCGTGGAAGGAACTCAATGACCATATTCAAACTGTGGATCATTACCATCGATTATTACAAGAACTGTATCCATTCAATTTGGGACGACAAGTGGTGTGTGTCTTAGTGACTTGTTTTCTGGGATTTCGTTTACCAGCCGATTCTTTGTGGACTCTTTACGATCAGTACTTACCACCTCAATGGCCTTAAATGGTCACGAAAAACTCAAAGCCTTGCGGTTTCATCTGGATACTTCTCGACCTCAACAGGAAAAAAAGATTCGTCAACTTTTAGCTACCCAAGACGTGTATGACGATGTGTGTGTAGCTTGTGACTTACATCCCCATTGGACAGATGTCCGTGCCTGGAAAGAATGGGGTTTTGAGGCTTGGACCCAAGAAGTGGCCCAGTATGCACGAGAGTTGTTCAAGGAAAAAAGTTACTTTTCAACCCGTGTTAGTGACGGTGCCAGAAGAACCCGTCACCCAGGACAGGACTGTCGTGGACAGACCTGAAAGACCCTTTCGGGAGGACACTTGTGTGACCTTACCCCCTACTATAGAACTGGTTAGAACATTACCCAAAACATGTGGTTGTTGTACAGACACTTGTGTTTATTCCACGTTCATCGTTATCATGTGCCTTTTATCCTTGTACTTAAGCCTTTGGCTTTTATGTATTTTTGTCTTTCGTATTCATGTTTGAAAAAAAACATTCAATAAACGTCTTCTGAAAAAAGTTCATAAACTCTTGTCTTGTTTGTTTTCGTGTCACAAGTGACATTTCTCACACCATGGCTACCTCTACTGTCTCTACTCCCTCTTCCTCTACTGTCAAAGTCATCGACGAACACTTAGATCGTGCCAGTTGGGAGGCTTTGTATCTTCGCCATCCCTTTAACATGCTCATTGCTGGACCTAGCGGTTCAGGCAAAACCGAATTCGTCAAACGTTTGATCGAACATAAACATCATTTGATCGATCGGCCACCTCAACGGATCGTGTGGTGTTACAAAGAGTGGCAATCGGCGTACAGCCTCTTGCGAGAAAGTCAAGGCGATTCCATCGTGTTTGTGGAAGGTATTCCTAAAGAAGACGACGGCATCGTCTCTGACTCCCGTCAAACCCATTTGGTCATTTTCGACGACATGTTAGGAGAAGACGAAGAAGAAATTAAATTGTGGTTCACGCGCAAAGGGCATCATCGTAATGCCAGTGTCGTTTACATCACCCAAAATTTGTTTCAACAAAGTAAAGCCCATCGCACCATCAGTCTCAATGCACATTACGTGGTCTTGTTTAAAAGCCCTCGAGATAAATCGCAAGTGCAAGTCTTAGCCAAACAGTTAGGAACGCCTTGGCTGACTCAGGCGTACGACGATGCCACTCAAACGCCACACGCCTATTTACTCGTCGATTTGAAACCTACGACTCCCGAAGATTTGCGATTTCGTACCCACTTGTTTCACCACTGGTGCCAAGACGGAGGGCCTGTCCTGTACACGTCTCCGTCCTCGACTTCATTTCACTCCCCATGAAAAAAATCTATAAAAACCTCAGACCCTTTTTCGTCTGTCTCACACAGTGTGAACATGACGTCCCTTCAGTCGCATCTTCCCGTCAAATTGATTCGTGCCTTGTATGGCATCAGTCGAGAAAAAGATCCACAAACACGAGCTCGTGTCTTAGAAGCTAGTCTCAAAGAAGTCTTACGATGGTTCACGGTGACAGCACGTCAATTACTCCAAGGAATCATTCAGATTCCTCATCAAACCAAACGCTTTTTCGATCGAAACAAAGTCGCTTTGGTCCAACTGGCCGATCCCCGCATCGACACTCAAACCAAAAAACAAATCATTTTGAAACCTGGAGGGAGCGGTACTCTAGGAGGGGTCATCATTCGCTCACTCTTAAGATGGGATCCTAATGCCCCCAAACTTCTCCCCAAGAAAAAAGTCCAACGAAGCCCCAAGAAGAAAAAGAAAAAGACCAAGTCCCCAAAGAGGAGAACTTCTCCAGTGGCAGGACCCTCCTCTTACCAGACACCACCCCGAAAAAAGAAAAGAAGCCCCCAGAAAAAGAAACAGAAAAAAAGTCCCCAGAAAAGAAAAAGTCCACAGAAGAAAACTAGTCGCAAGAGAGGCACCTCGGCCAGGACGCAACCTTACACTCGCAAACCACGACCTGCCACGGCAGTGACTGCGTCTCCGGCAGCCTCACGTTTGTCCACTTCTCCGTTGATGTCACCAGGAACTGAAGAGTACTTGAAGACGTTAATCACACCAAGAACTTCTCCGTTGATGACCCCCAAAAGAACTTCCCCAGTGGCAGGACCCTCCAATTTAGTGGCAGTGGCTGCTGCTCACAAAGTACCTTCTCCCAAAATCAAAGTCCATGAAAGATCGGGCATGTTACAAAGTTTACTGGATTTGTCCAAGCAAGAACTGTCTCGATTTAGTCCGTTACGTACCCCTGCACGACGTGTCATGCCTGTCCTCAAACTGATACGACGTAAAGACAATCAGTGGCGACGCGTTCCAGTATAAAAAAGGCCTGTGACCAAGTAGGGTATCAGTGTTTTTTTGGTGCTCCTAAAGACTCAAAGATGTCACCCTCCAGAAAACCCCAAGGAAAGAAAAGGAAAGGACTGCCACCACGTTTAGCCAAACATGGGGACCTGTTATATGTCCTGTCCAAAGCTTCTCCACCCCTACGAAAAAAACTCATTCAAACGGCTTCCAAAGAGGTCATCGATACCGTGTGCGAATGTTGTTTGAACGTCTTGAAAGGCACGATCCCTTTGTCCAAACACCAGAAACAATGCTTAAGCAAGCATCGTCACGTTCTTCGCGAAATGGTTCGAAAAAAGATTCCCATTCGTCAAAAAAAGAAGATGTTGGTCCAACGTGGAGGCATTTTGCCTCTCTTGTTAGGCCCCATACTGAAAGGAGTCTTGGGAACCATGTTGGGAGGACTGGTGGGAGCAAGATAAAAAGGCCCTCGGAAGTCCCAAGATCTCAGAATCGACCCCTGACAACCTCATGGAAGGACGAAAACTAGCTTTAGTGCCTTACAAACGATGGATGGAATACCATCGGTGGCAAGAACAACGCACCCCGCATTTACCTCCCAATCCCAATTTGAGCGAGATGTCCCAGTTACAACACGAATTACAGTCTTTGATGGATCGCCAAGATTTGTCCGAAACAGAAAAATCGCAAAAGTACGGTCAACTCTTGCAACGACTGCAACTCTTTCACCAGAAAGCTTTAGACGAAACAGCTGTACCCACTTTGAAAGATTTTAAGACCTTGATGAAAAGTCCAGCACCATCACCAGTACCAGTACCAGTACCAGTACCAGTGGTCAAGACAGAAAAAGGAGAAGAAGAAGAGGAAGGGTTTCTAACTCCACCAGAAAAAGTACACAAGTTAACAACACCACCTACCTCCAGAATTGGATGGATTAAAAAGATGATGGCCACCCCTTCTTCATCACAAGAGAAAAAGAAAGTGAAGACAGAAGTGAAACAAGAACCGATATCCCTTGCTCAGACATCCTCCTCCTCTTCGACACCTATTGCCGGTCGCACACGCAAAGCCTTGCAACCCAAGAAAATACCCCAAGAGAAAAAGTGTAGCCTCTTCCAAGATTGGGTGCCTTATTAACACACAAACACAAAAAATGGAAAAAGTCTTAGCCAGCATTTACTACGATCCCTCGCATCCTGCAGGTTACGCAGGAGTTCAAAAATTGTATCGTGCTGCCAAAACGCGACTGAAAAGTCTCCGTTTACCTCAAGTGCAACGATGGTTACAAGAACAAGCTACCTACACTTTACACAAACCCATTCGACGCAAGTTTGCCAGAAGTCGCACCCGAGTGGAAGGCATCGATCATCAATGGCAAGCCGATTTAGCCGATGTCTCTCATTTGGCCAGCTACAATCGTGGCTACAAATATTTGCTTTGTGTCATCGACGTCTTTTCCAAATTTGCCTGGGTCGTGCCCTTGACTTCCAAATCGAGCAGCGAGTTAGTGCGAGCCCTACAACGGGTGTTGAAACAAAGCGGTCGTCACCCTCTTCGATGGCAAACGGACAAAGGCACCGAATTTCTGAACCAAGCTTTCCAAAAAGAATTAAAGAAACGTGACATTCATTTTTTACCACCGAGAATCCCGAAACCAAAGCCAGCATCGTGGAACGTTTTCAACGCACTTTGAAAGAACGCATGTGGAAATATTTTACGCATCACCACACTCTGAAGTACATCGACATCTTACCGCACCTGGTGCAAGCGTACAACCAATCTTACCATCGAAGCATCGGACGTGCCCCGCAAGACGTGACTCCCGACAACGAAGTGCTAGTGTTTGAGCGTTTTATTGGCACGTCCCCGACGAGGGCTGTCCCCAAGAAAAGTGGAGAGTTGACCGTAGGAGATTGGGTGCGCATTGGCAAAACCAAACGCACTTTCGACAAAGGTTACTTACCTAACTGGACGACCGAATTGTTTCGTGTCACTGGACGAGTGCATGGTCGTCATCCTGCCGTCTATAAATTGGAAGACATGAACGGAGAAGTACTCAAAGGAACGTTTTATTTACCCGAGTTACAACGTGTCACCAAAAAAGAAGACGACGTGTACGACATCGAAAGCATTCTCGAACGCAGAACCCGTAAAGTGGGCAAACGACGTGTCAAAGAAGTCAAAGTACGTTGGAAAGGATATCCACCCAGTTTCGATTCTTGGATCGAGGCTTCGCAAGTCATCGACTATAAAAAGAAGAAGTGACCATCATGCCCTTTCACACAGCAGACGCAACTACGTCGACCACTCCTTCTTCACCTAGTTCTTCTGTGCAAGATTTACAAAAACAACCCTTGTGGGTGTGGTGTGGAGAACGTGTGCCTAAAACGCAAATCGTTTTTTTCTGCCAAATCTTCGTGGTGTATTGCGTCATCGGGGCAGCCATCGCCAATCTGAGTTTGCAACAAGGAGACAAACAATTGTGGACCATTTTATTGAGCAGTTGCATCGGTTACCTGCTTCCCAATCCCTCCCTGAAATTCTCCTCGAACGGGAACCTTGTGTCCAGTGCCAGTGCCAGTCACCACTTCAACCACAACCAGAACCCCATTTTGGGCGGAGACACGCCTCTGACGTCCACTAACCCCTCGGACAGCCACAGAACTCTGGAATTATGAGTCACCAAAACCAATTTTACTTAACCTTACCCAGTGACAGTTCCATGGAGGTGTTTCCCCACAACACGTTGTGCTGTTACACGGCTAAATTACCTCAAGCCATCCCCTTAGATCACGAAGCCCATTGGGAAGTGGCTTTAGTAGAAATGATTCACCCGACCCAAGTCCTCAATGTCCTTCCCAATCAAAATAAACTTGAGGTGGAAGTTAATGACGAGCAAGTGCAACAGTGGATGGATACCCATAGCAAATATGACAAGAAAACCCGTACACCAAATATAAAGTACACCACCTATCACTTGTTCATTCCCCCAGGCTATTATTTTAGTGGTCAACATTTGGTCAGTACCATAGCCACCAGGTTTAATGGCGTGTTTCTGAAAGCTTTGGAAAGTGTCAAAAAAAGTGTCACCCTGGAGTACCACAAAACAGCTCGTCGCTTCCTGATAAAATTTCCTGAGGGGTCCAAAGTCATGTCTTTCTTATTTTGTCCTGAATTGTTTGACATGTTGGGCGGTGACATGGAACTGAGGAAGAAAGTAGAAAAAGAAAAAAACGAATTACCAGTCATTTCTGACAACGAGACTTTTGCCAAGTATTTTCGTACCCCAGTAGAACTGAACCAAGGACTGAATTTGATGTTCGTGTATTCCGATGTGGTGGAGTACAACGTGGTGGGACACACCTCCGTACCGTTACTGCGTGTCATTCCTTTCAAAGTGGATTCTGCCGCAAACGCTGACGAGGAAGGTGGAAACACTTACCACGTCCACCGCGAATTTGTCCATCCTCACTATTTACCTGTCAGCAAGTCGTATTTGGACACGGTCAACATTACTATAAAAGGAGATTTGGGACAAGATATTCCATTCACCAAAGGAAAAGTCACGGTGAAACTCCATTTTCGAAAACGGTTTTCTCACGACTCGTAAGTAAGTCATGTATCCAGTGTACCGAGGGGTTGCACGACAGCGAGGACACGGTTTAGGAGACATGTTAAAATCAGCCTTTCGTTCGGTGGCCCCAGTCTTGAAACCGATGGTGACACGCGGATTGCACGCCTTGAAAGATGCGGCACTGACGCAAGGCAAAGAATTTCTCCAAAATGTCATCATCGACAAACAAAACCCTAAAGAAGCCTTCATGAGGGCAGGCAAAAATGTCTTGCTGCAAACGGGCAAAGACATTTTGGGTCGCCGAGACACACCTATAAATGCTCTGCACGCTACCGAGTCAGGCATTCAGCAAGGACAAGGCAGAAAGAGACGACGAAGAAAACACCCTTTCACCAGACTTCAAGCGAGAAAGGCTAAGAAAAGAAGAACCGTTCGAGACTTAGACGTTTTCGATTATTGAGACACAGAGAAAAATGATGCACCGAGAGTCTTGCGCTTGTTCCAAGACGGAACTGGATCTGTTTGCCATGCCCCCCACCATGTTGACGATGCAAGAATCTCAATGGGTGGAATTTCATCCCGTCTCCTCATTGACAGCCTCAGCTCCCATCGAGTTTGAAATCAAAGGACAGCCCGAAGATTACATCGATCTGAATAGCAGTTACTTGTACTTGAAAGTCAAAGTTCTAGATATGGATGATGGTGCAGTAGATGACACTGAGAATATAGCTCCCGTCAACAATTTCATGCATTCCTTGTTTAGTGGAGTGGACTTGTACTTGAATAACAAACTGGTCAGCAGCAGCATGGATACTTACCCTTACCGTGCCTACCTGGAAAATCTCTTGACGTACGGAATAGATGCCAAGAACACCCATCTCAATGCTTGTGTGGTATGGGAAGCTGACGAATGCGGGCAAGTTTAAGATAGCTGACGCAGGTGAGAATGACGGCTTTGGGGAAAGACGAAGCAGAATCATAGGTAAAAAGAGTTTAAAACTGATGGATCGTTTGCATTTGGACATGTGGTTGCAAGAGAAATATTTGCTGAACGGGGTCAATGTGTGCCTGAGACTGAATCGCAGCAGTGCCACTTTCCATTTGTTGGCTGATGAAACTGCTGCTAAGACTGGCAATCCTAAAAGCCAAATCGAGGAGGCCAAACTTTACGTACGACGCGTGGAAGTGTTACCTAAAGTGGGAAACGACATCAGTCAGACGTTGAGCAGAACGACCGCCAAGTATCCCATACGACGTGTGGAAGTGAAAACGTTCACCATTCCCATTGGACATCATTCCATGATCGAAGATCATCTGTTCCAAGGACAGTTACCCAAACGTTTGATCCTTGGTATGGTCTCGAATGCAGCCTTCAACGGAGCCTTCGCTGAAAATCCTTTCCACTTTCAACACTTCAACGTGAAGAAAATCGAAGTCAGTCGCGATGGCAAGACCTTGTGTACCCGACCTTTCGAACCTGACTTTACCAAGAAGAATTACTTGAGATCGTACTTGTCCCTGTACGAAGCCACGGGTCAGTTAGGAACCAACACCAGTCACGGCATTACGTACGAAGATTACGCAGGAGGCTATGCTTTGTGGGCTTTCGATTTCACTCCAGACCAAGGCAGCGACGAGGGACATTTCCACCCTATAAAATCCGGCCAGATTCGTGTGGAACTTCAGTTTGCAAATCCTCTGCCAGAGACAGTGAACGTCATCCTGTATGCAGAATTTGATAATACCATAGAAATCAACAGTTTGAGAGAAGTCATTCTAGACTATTAGAAGCCATGGAAGACTGTTCTCCCTCTTTACCTAGTGGAGAAACTTTGGAGATGGAATGTGAGGAGACTGTGGAAGAAGAAGAAGTGATCATAATGAAGTCAAGATGGCCAGAACAAGAAGCCCATTTAGTCTCCTGTTTTGCCAAACACTTGGTGGAAAAAATGACGGAATTGATCAAGAAAAATTGTTATGGATGTCAAAACGATCATCCCAGTCAAATTCAACACGATAAATGCCTGATGTTGAGTCAAGAAGAAAAATTGGACGAGTATCTGGACGAAGCTTGGAGTCTCATCTCGAACAAAGACGTGTTGCACCAGTGGTATAAAGACTTGCGTGAACATTCTTGTCCACCATTAACCACTCAAGAGATCCGTCGTATCGAAGCTCTCCTGAATCAGAGTGAGGAAACAGAACGAATAACCGTTTATTCGTCAGACATTTTCAAGCAAAAAGTCAGGATCGAATTGACGACTTATTATTACCTGTGAAGAAGAAAACAACACAAATGGATACCTGGGAACTTTATTACCTTTTGAACCACAGTTCGTATACGGCTTCTTGGAATCCTGTCGTCTGTGCTAAAGATGAACTCCCTCATCGCAAACCTAAAGACCATCAAGCTTTCGTGATCAACACGGACGACAGTCATCTCCCAGGAACCCACTGGGTAGCCGTCTACTTTCCTCAAGAAGGATGTGTGGAATATTTCGATTCGTACGGATTGCCCCCTTTGGAAGACGATATCATCGACTTTATGAGAAGAAATGCTCAAACCACCCGATTCAATAACGTGAAATTACAAGGCACGGATTCCTTGGTGTGTGGACAATACTGTGTGTATTTTCTGCATCATCGCAGCCTGGGCTATTCCTTAGAACATTTAGTGACTCATTTCGATCCTCGTTCTTCTGCTAGAAACGATGTGAAAGTAGATCGATGGTTTTGTGACCATTATGCTTATCTTTTGTCTCAAGCTAGGAAACGTAGTGTCCATCAATGGCCTAATGATTTCCAACAGTGGAAATCACAATTTCATTCACAACGTTGTCAGCCCTGTTTAAAGTAGATGGTCAATTGAGAAAAAATGTTTGTGTTTTGAAAAATTGTTTGATGTCATAGTGTTGGATTATTGTTAAAAATGTTAGAGTTGTTGTTGTTTAGTGTTAAGTGATTTTTTGAATAAAAAATGTTGTGTTTTGAAAAAAATGCCTTTGTCTTTTGTTTAGCTATAAGAATGTTGGATTGATGCTCTTTCATTTCTTACTATCCCTCTCATGACACTCACTAAACGTTGCGACTCAAAAACCGTGTGGGGATGTTTTCCTTCACGTCCGCGCTTTGACTTTAAGAACCGGGGTTGTTCCCAGTCTAACCATCCATTGTCGACTCATCCTCCTACGAAGATGTGCTCCAAACTAGCTAAGCTCAACGAAGCCTACGTGAATTTGCATAGGGTCAGACACAGTCTGATACCGAAGCCAGAAGAAATAGAGAATGTGAGAATGTTAAAAATCACTGAAGACCTGATAGAAGAGCTCTTCAGAGAAGAAATGAACAGGGAGAAAGAAGAATGGACAGAGAAGTACAGACTTCAGAGACAGCAGCAACAGCAGCAACAGCAGCAACAACAGCAGCAACCTGAAGCTGACAGAGGCTTTGTCGATTGCCGTATCGACACCAAAGAGTTCTTCTTCTCTTTCCGAAGAAGCAGACCTATCGCCAGAAAGTCTATCCTCAGAGGACATCGCATTCTTAGAAACTAAAAAAAGAATGCCATAGCAAACAAAAAAACAGCCCTTTTCAGGGCTACCCAATACTCTAGAAAAGAAATAACGATCAATTTGCCAATGTGTGTAGGTAGAGTAGTGTGAAAATAAACACTAACTCTTTTTTTTTTAAAATGTCAGGGTATGTGTTTGTGTGTTAGTGTTAGTAAGTGATTAAGTAAGTTGGTATGGATAGTAGATTAAAATGATGTCTTTTTTGGTGTTTGAGGTGTATATTTAGGGTTAAACTGGATTGCTTTGCGTATGTAAATAGTCTATTGAAGTGATTTATAAAAAATTTTAAAATAGTGATGGGTAGCATAAAAAGTGAGTGAGTGTTTCTTTTAGGTCCGCGCGTTGTTGTTGATTTTGGTCACGATCTAGGTAAGATGAATTTTATGTTTTTAGGGGGATGTTTTCCTTCACGTCCGCGCTTTCAGTATAAATTGAAACTCGTTCGGCAGTCCAGCTACCCTTGTTGATTGATCAACACAGCCAGAAGAATGAATAGCAGAATAGTGAAACTGTTAGAACTCCAGATGCACCTGGAATATGCCAGGCGCATAGTAAATGAACTATCAGCGGAGGCTATCGTAGAAGAAGCAAGAACAATGAACGAAGAGGGGAGAAGACAGAGGGAAGAGGAAGAAAAAAAACTAGAAGAGAGGATGTCATACAATATTCCCGAGACAGAGTCCAACGTGGAGGCATTTTGCCTCTCTTGTTAGGCCCCATACTGAAAGGAGTCTTGGGAACCATGTTGGGAGGACTGGTGGGAGCAAGATAAAAAGGCCCTCGGAAGTCCCAAGATATCAGAATCGACCCCTGACAACCCTATGGAAGGACGAAAACTAGCTTTAGTGCCTTACAAACGATGGATGGAATACCATCGGTGGCAAGAACAACGCACCCCGCATTTACCTCCCAATCCCAATTTGAGCGAGATGTCCCAGTTACAACACGAACTGCAGTCCTTAATGGATCGCCAAGATTTGTCCGAAACAGAAAAATCGCAAAAGTACGGTCAACTCTTGCAACGACTGCAACTCTTTCACCAGAAAGCTTTAGACGAAACAGCTGTACCCACTCTGAAAGATTTTAAGACCTTGATGAAAAGTCCAGCACCATCACCAGTACCAGTACCAGTCCCACCACTACCAGTGACCAAGACAGAAAAAGGAGAAGAAGAAGAAGAAGGGTTTCAAACTCCACCACAAAAAGTACGCAAGTTAACACCACCACCTACCTCCAGAATTGGATGGATTAAAAAGATGATGGCCACCCCTTCTTCATCACAAGAGAAAAAGAAAGTGAAGACAGAAGTAAAGACAGAAGTGAAACAAGAACCGATATCCCCCGCTCAGATATCCTCCTCTTCAACACCTATTGCCGGTCGCACACGCAAAGCATTGCAATCCAAGAAAGTACCCCAAGAGAAAAAGAGTAGCATCCTCCAAGAGTGGGTGTCTTATTAACATACAAACACAAAAAAAAATGGAAAAAGTCTTAGCCAGCATTTACTACGATCCCTCGCATCCTGCAGGTTACGCAGGAGTTCAAAAATTGTATCGTGCTGCCAAAACGCGACTGAAAAGTCTCCGTTTACCTCAAGTGCAACGATGGTTACAAGAACAAGCTACCTACACTTTACACAAACCCATTCGACGCAAGTTTACCAGAAGTCGCACCCGAGTGGAAGGCATCGATCATCAATGGCAAGCCGATTTAGCCGATGTCTCTCATTTGGCCAGCTACAATCGTGGCTACAAATATTTGTTTTGTGTCATCGACGTCTTTTCCAAATTTGCCTGGGTCGTGCCCTTGACTTCCAAATCGAGCAGCGAGTTAGTGCGAGCCCTGCAACGGGTGTTGAAACAAAGCGGTCGTCACCCTCTTCGATGGCAAGCGGACAAAGGCACCGAATTTCTGAACCAAGCTTTCCAAAAAGAATTAAAGAAACGTGACATTCATTTTTTTACCACCGAGAATCCCGAAACCAAAGCCAGCATCGTGGAACGTTTTCAACACACTTTGAAAGAAAGCATGTGGAAATATTTTACGCATCACCACACTCTGAAGTACATCGACATCTTACCGCACCTGGTGCAAGCGTACAACCAATCTTACCATCGAAGCATCGGACGTGCCCCGCAAGACGTGACTCCCGACAACGAAGTGCTAGTGTTTGAGCGTCTGTTCGGTGCGTCCCCGACGAGGGCTGTCCCCAAGAAAAGTGGAGAGTTGGCCGTAGGAGATTGGGTGCGCATTGGCAAAACCAAACGCACTTTCGACAAAGGTTACTTACCTAACTGGACGACCGAATTGTTTCGCGTCACTGGACGAGTGCATGGCCGTCATCCTGCCGTCTATAAATTGGAAGACATGAACGGAGAAGTGCTCAAAGGAACGTTTTATTTGCCCGAGTTACAACGTGTCACCAAAAAAGAAGACGACGTGTACGACATCGAAAGCATTCTCGAACGCAGAACCCGTAAAGTGGGCAAACGACGTGTCAAAGAAGTCAAAGTACGTTGGAAAGGATATCCACAAAGTTTTGATTCTTGGATCGACGCTTCGCAAGTCATCGACTATAAAAAGAAGTGACCATCATGCCCTTTCACACAGACGCAGCTACGTCGACCACTCCTCCTTCACCTAGTTCTTCTGTGCAAGATTTACAAAACAACCCTTGTGGGTGTGGTGTGGAGAACGTGTGCCTAAAACGCAAATCGTCTTTTTCTGCCAAATCTTCGTGGTGTATTGTGTCATCGGGGCAGCCATTGTCAATCTGAGTTTGCAACAAAGAGACAAACAATTGTGGACCATTTTATTGAGCAGTTGCATCGGTTACCTTCTTCCCAATTCCTTCCTGAAATTCTCCTCGAACGGGAACCACGGGAACCTTGTGTCCAGTGCCAGTGCCAGTCACCACTCCAACAACAACCACAACCAGAACCCCATTTTGGGCGGAGACACGCCTCTGACATCCACTAACCCCTCGGACAGCCACAGAACTCTGGAATTATGAGTCACGAAAACCAATTTTACTTAACCTTACCCAGTGACAGTTCCTTGGAGGTGTTTCCCCACAAGACGTTGTGCTGTTACACGGCTAAATTACCTCAAGCCATCCAGTTAGATCACGAAGCCCATTGGGAAGAGGCTTTAGTAGAAATGATTCACCCTACACAAATCCAAAACATCATCGAAAAGCAAAACACTTTTGAGGTCGAAATCCTGAACCAACAATTACAAGAAGCCATGAATGACATCGGGTTTTCAGGGGACACAAGACCATCCAACAATTCACCCTTCAATATCTACACCTTGAAAATTCCGGCAGGGTTTTATTTTAGTGGCCAACATTTGGTGGACACCATTACTTCCAGGTTCGAGTTCGCCTTGGCAAAGCCCTGAACAGAGTCAAAAAAAGTGTCACCCTGGAGTACCATAAAGTGGCTCGTCGCTTACTGATGAAATTTCAGGATACCCAAACGTTGTCCATCAGTTTTAATCGTGACTTGTTTGATATTTTAGGTGGAGCCACAAAAATGGCTCCAAATTTTAAACCGAAGATCAACAGCAATACGGAATTTTACAAGTTTTTTCGATTCCCTGTAGAACTGAACCAAGGACTGAATTTGATGTTCGTGTACTCCGATGTGGTGGAGTATAACGTGGTGGGACACACCTCTGTACCGTTACTGCGTGTCATTCCTTTCAAAGTGGATAGTACCACGACCAGTGACCAGGAAGGTGGAAACACCTATCACGTCCACCGAGAATTTGTGCATCCTCATTATTTGCCTGTCAGCAAGTCGTATATGGACACGGTCAACATTGCTATAAAAGGAGATTTGGGACAAAATATTCCATTCACCAAAGGAAAAGTCACGGTGAAACTCCATTTTCGAAAACGGTTCTCTCACGACTCGTAAGTCATGTATCCAGTGTATCGAGGGGTTGCACGACAGCGAGGACACGGTTTAGGAGATATGTTAAAATCGGCCTTTCGTTCGGTGGCTCCGGTGTTGAAACCGATGGTGACACGCGGATTGCACGCCTTGAAAAATGCGGCACTGACAGAAGGCAAAGAATTTCTCCAAAATGTCATCATCAACAAACAAAACCCTAAAGAAGCCTTCATGAGGGCAGGCAAAAATGTCTTGCTGCAAACGGGTAAAGACCTTTTGGGCCGACAAGACACACCTATAAATGCCCTGCACGCTACCGAGTCAAGCATTCAGCAAGGATAAGGCAGAAAGAGACGACGAAGAAAACACCCTTTCACCAGACTTCAAGCTAGAAAGGCCAAGAAAAGAAGAACCGTTCGAGACTTAGACGTTTTCGATTATTGAGACACTGCAACAAAAAAATGATGCACCGAGAGTCTTGCGCCTGTTCCAAGACGGAACTGGATCTCTTTGCCATGCCCCCCACCATGATGACCATGCAAGAATCCCAATGGGTGGAATTTCATCCCGTCTCCTCATTGACCGATTCCGCTCCCATCGAGTTTGAAATCAAGGGACAGCCCGAAGATTACATCGATCTGAATAGCAGTTACTTGTACCTGAAAGTCAAAGTTCTAGATAAGGATGGAAATGCTATAGACACTGAGCCAGTAGCTCCCGTCAACAATTTCATGCATTCCTTGTTCAGCTCAGTAGACTTGTACTTGAACAACAAACTGGTCAGCAGCAGCATGGATACTTACCCTTACCGTGCCTACCTGGAAAATCTCTTGACGTACGGAATAGACGCCAAGAACACTCATCTCAATGCCTGCGTGCTATGGGAACCTGACGAAGCGGGCGAATTTGATAAAACAGGTCTTGAAGCTGACCCCAAATCAAAAACAACCACCAATGAGGGATTTGTAGAACGAGGAAAGAGAATCATAGGACCCAACCAAAGTTTAGAACTGATGGATCGTTTGCATGTGGACATGTGGTTGCAAGAAAAATATTTGCTGAACGGGGTGGATGTCCGCCTGAGACTGAATCGGAGCAGTACCGCTTTCCATTTATTGGCTGATGCTGGCGAGTACAAAACCAAAATCCAAGAAGCCAGACTCTACGTACGTCGTGTGGAAGTGTTACCTAAAGTAGGTAACGACATCAGTCAGTCGTTGAGCAGAACGACCGCCAAGTATCCGATCCGACGCGTAGAAGTGAAAACTTTCACCATTCCTAGGGGACAGCGATCCATGATCGAAGATCATCTGTTCCAAGGACAGCTACCCAAACGTTTGATCCTTGGTATGGTCTCGAATGAAGCCTTCAACGGAGCTATCACTAAAAATCCTTTCAACTTTCATCACTTCAACGTGTCCAATATTGAAGTCAGTCGCGATGACAAGACCTTGTGTACCCGACCTTTCGAACCTGACTTTGAGAAGAAGAATTACTTGAGATCGTACTTGTCCTTGTACGAAGCCACGGGACAGTTAGGAACCAACACCAGTCACGGCATTACGTACGACGATTATGACGGAGGCTATGCTTTGTGGGCTTTTGATTTCACTCCAGACCAAGGCAGCGACGAGGGACATTTCCACCCTATAAAATCCGGCCAGATTCGTGTGTAAATTCAGTTCGGAAACAGAATCGGTGATGATGATGTAACGTTGAACGTCATCCTGTATGCAGAGTTCGATAATACCATAGAAATCAACAGTTTGAGAGAAGTCATTCTAGATTACTAGAAGCCATGGAAGACTGTTATCCCTCTTTACCTAGTGGAGAAGCTTTGAAGATGGAATGTGAGGAGACCGTGGAAGGAGAATCCCAACACAAAGACGAAAAGGACATCGTGATCAAGTCGAGATGGCCAGAACAAGAACAGCAATTGGTCTCCTACTGTGCTACATACCTGGCAGACACAATTACGACATGGATGAAGCATGATTACTATGGATGTCAAAACATCAGTCAAGAAGAAAAATTCAACGAATATCTGGACGAAGCTTGGAGTCTGTTTAAAAAAGACGTGTTACGCTGGTGGTATAAAGACTTGCGTGAACATTTCTGTCCTCCATTAACGACTCGAGACATCCATTACATTAAAACCCTCTTTGACAAATTCAAAGAGAAAGTCGAGATCGAAATTGATCACTTATTATCAGCAAAAGAACATTTAGTGACTTATTTTGATCGTGATTTTTCTAGAAACGATGAGAAAGTAAATCGTTGATTTTGTGACTAGTATGCTTATTTTGTTGTCTTAAGCTAGGAAACGTAGTGTCCATCCATGACTCAATGACTTGCAACAATGGAAATCGCAATTTCATTCACAACTTTGCCAACCCTGTTTAAAGTAGAGTGTAAATTGAAAAAAATGTTTGATGTTATATTGTTGGATTATTGTTAAAAAATGTTAGAGTTGTTGGTTAGTGTTAAGCGATTTTTGAATAAAAAATGATGTGTTTTGAAAAAAATGCCTTTGTGATTTGTTTGGCTATAAGAATGTTTGATTCATGCTCTTTGACTTCTTACTATCCCTCTCATGACACTCATTGAACATTGCGGCTCGAAAACCGTGGAGGGATGTTTTCCTTCACGTCCGCGCTTTGACTTTAAGAACCGGGTTGTTTCCAGTCTAACCATCCATTGTCGACTCATCCTCCTACGAAGATGTGCTCCAAACTAGCTAAGCTAAACGAAGCCTACGTGAATTTGCACAGGGTCAGACACAGTCTGATACCGAAGCTAGAAGAGATAGAGAATGTGAGAATGCTAAAAGTCACTGAAGACTTGATAGAAGAACTCTTCAGAGAAGAAGTGAACAGGGAGAAAGAAGAATGGACAGAGAAGTACAGACTTCAGAGACAGCAGCAACAACAACAACAGCAGCAGCAACAGCAGCAGGAACCTGAACCTGAGAGAGGCTTTGTCGATTGTCGTATCGACACCAAAGAGTTCTTCTTCTCTTTCCGAAGAAGCAGACCTATAGCCAGAAAGTCTATCCTCAGAGGACACCGCATTCTTAGAAACTAAAACATTGCCATAGCAAACAAAAAAAAGAAAAAAAAAAAAAAAAACCCTTTTCAGGGCTACCCCAATACTCTAGAAAAGAAATAACAATCAATTTGCCAATGTGTGTAGGTAGATTAGTGTAAATATAAACACTAACTCTTTTTTATAGTGTGAGGGTATGTGTTTGTGTGTTTGTGTTTGTAACATCTCACGTACGTTGGTGTGGATAGTAGATTAAGATCATGGTTTTTTTTGGCTGTTTGAGGTGTGGGGAGAGTAGATTTGGGGGGTTTGATTGAATTGCTTTGCGTATGTGAATAGTATATTGGAGTGATTAATGAAACAATTTTTTAGAATAGGAATGGGTAGTATAAAAAAGTGAGTGAGTGTTTCTTTTAGGTCCGCGTGTTGTTTTTTGGTCATGATCTAGGTAAGATCAATTTTATGTTTTTTAGGGGGATGTTTTCCTTCACGTCCGCAGTTTTAGTATAAATTGAAACTCGTTCGGCAGTCCAGCTACCCTTGTTGATTGATCAACACCAGAATGAACACGAGACTGGCGAAACTGTTGGAACTTCATGTGCATCTGGAATATGCCAGGCGCCTGTTGAACGAACTGGCCGCGGAGGCCATTGTGATAGAAGGAAGGATGAGAGAGGAGGAGGAAAGAAGAAATAAAGAAGAGGAGGAGAGAAGATGCAAAGAAGAGGAGGAAAGAAGATACAAAGAAGAGGAGAGAAGATACAAAGAAGAGGAGGAGAGAAGATACAAAGAAAAGGAGGAGGAAAAGGAAAAAAAAAAACAGAAATTTCAGAATCCCAGAAACCGAAAATTTGGATTCTGAAGCCACATATCCTGCCTCTGCTCTCTCCCCAAAAAAAGTAAAAAGCAACTGGGGAACAAGATGTGTATGTGGCGCCAGGCCTGGAAGGTGCCACCATTAACCAGGTGTCCATGAAGTTAAAAAAAAAACAGCCCTTTTCAGGGCTACCCAATACTCTAGAAAAGAAATAACCATCAATTTGCCAATGTGTGTGTGTGTGTGTGTGTGTGTGTGTGTGTGTGTGTGTGTGTGTAGGTAGAGTAGTGTGAATATAAACACTAACTCTTTTTTCATAGTGCGAGTGTATGTGTTTGTGTGTTTGTGTTTGTAACTGCTCACGTAAGTTTGTGTGAATGGTAGATTATGGGTTTCTTTATTGTTTCTTAGCGTATGTGAAGAGTATAGTTTGGGTTTTGTAACCGCTCACGTACGATTGTGTGGATAGTAGATTTGGGTTTGTTTTAATGATTTGCGTGTGTAAATAGTAGATTTGGGGTTAGTTTATTGTTGCTTCACTTATGTGGATAGTATATTACATGAAATGAGAAAAGTAGGGGATGTTTTCTTTCACGTCCGCACGATGTTAGGTCATGATCTAGGTAATATCAATTTTATGTTTTAGGGGGATGTTTTCCTTCACGTCCACGCTTTTCGTATAAGAACCCACAGTATTCGTCGTTCAAACCATTCTACAGAGAAGATGGCTTCGAACCAGCTCGATAAATTTCAAACATTGCAAGACGTCCTTGACAATTTGGGCATGATAGAACAAATGCTAGTACGACTCAATGAAGACCACTATTCTTATAGTCCACATAGAGTAAAAATGGAGATCAACAACTTAAGAAAAGCAAAGGACATGATAAGTGGTGTGATGAAGGAAATAAAGGAGGAGAAGGAGGATGAAGAGGAAAGGATAAGAATAAGAAAATGGAATGAAAAAATTGAAAAAGAAGAAGAAAATGAGAAGAGGAAGAAAGAAGAGGAGGAGGAAGAGAAGAAAGAAGAGGAGGAGAAAAAAAAGAAGAAAAAGAGTGTAGGTGAGAAAATAAGAAGTTGGTGGAGAAAAAGAAGAAATTAGAAGCAGAAGAAGAAGAAGAAGAAACCAAAGGCCCTTTTCAGGGCCAGCCATATTTCTCGAAAAGAGAACGACTTTTCAATTGCCTACCCCTTTATAAAATTTTTAAAAAAAAAAAAAAAATCCCATGTTCAATTCCCCTTGTCCCTAAAGTAGTTCTTTTTTCTAACATGTTCAATTCCCCTTTGTCCCTAGACAAACCCAAACTCTATTCCCATGTTCAATTCCCCTTGTCCCTAGACAGACCCAAACTCTATTCCCCATGTTCAATTGCCTTTGTCCCTAGAATCGATATTTTTTTTCCATTGTTTGAATGCCTTTGACGCTAATCTCAATATTTCCTTTTTTTCCTTTCTCCAATGTTAAATTCCATTGACGCTAATCTTACCCAGGGTTTTTTGCCCATGTTAAATTTCCATTGACGCTAATCTCGCCCAGGGTGGTTAATGTTAAATTTCCATTGACGCTAATCTCGCCCAGGGGGTGTTTTTAATGCTAATTCCCATTGACGCTAATCTCACCCCTTTCACTACTGACTGCCTTTAAATATTGCGTATGTGTATTATATAATTTAAGGAATTAGAATCAAACAAAATGTTTAGCAGTTTTAGCTTACAGTTGTTTCTTCCACAGCTGATTTAACTTTTAATTCCTTTAGCTTATGACCCATTCTCACCCACAGCTGCATTACTTGTAATTAGCCTACATTACGACTCTATGGTCTTAGAGCGAAAATCTAGAAGTTTTGTAAAATCCAACAAATAATCCATTTCCCTAGAATACAAAGCGAAAATTGAAAAACAACAACTTATAGTGTTGTGATTTATAACTGAGTTTTCGGCACTTTATTATGTCTTGAGTTTAAATCAGACCAGTTTCTTGGTATCACTGTAAATGGTTTCAAGGCAAAAGGTACCAAATTTGTAATATTTCCTCCTTATGTAGACCACCAGCCACATTAAACCGCCTCCTTATATCCTGATTTCTAAAGCACCCCATCTTTTTGCAAATACTAAAAACTAATTACCCAGTATTCAAAGGCCACAAACAAACCAAGATCATTAATTATCACAAATGTCACTAAATCACCACTAATACTTATATAACCAACTGTACAAATGAGTGTCAACTCTTTCACTATATCTTACCTTTTCAGTTTGTAATTTTGTTAACACTTGTATTTTTCTTAGTTTAAAGCACACTTATACTTTGCGGGCACTGTCTTCTCACACGAGCGGAAACACGTACCACATCTACAGTAGTTCTCATATTTACAAGTAGATTATATATATATATATATATATATATATATATATATATATATATATATATATATATATATATATATATATATCCCATTATTTGAGGGGTTTTTCTTAAGGATAATTAGCTATTATCAAGTACTTTTCATTATCTTTAGATAGGTATTAGCAACGAAGGACTAATAATACACAGAAATGTAAACTTCAGCGGATAAATATTAACAGTACTCTATGCGACAAAAGAACAAAGCGTATCTGCACATTCAAAGTTAACAAGTTATAGTTTTTCATTTATTGTGTGATTTGTGATATCTGGCTATACCACACCCACCCACCCTGCTGAGCCTATTCGCATTACCAATAGTCTTTTACAAATATATTTGGGAAAGGGAAGAGCTGCACAACATGGAAACGATATTATCATGTCCAGTAAATGTAGCTGTGAAAATGTCCACAACATCAGATCACTTACCTATATTTTGCAGAATTCAAAACACCAAGCGTCGTACCTCCAGAGTTATCCCCTCTTGCCTAGTGGTTAGAGCTTCATCTAACTGAATGCGCAAGTCGACAATATCTCAACATATGATTATCGATATGAACAGACCCGGAACTTAACAAAATACCTTACATAAGCAGTAGACTTGCGATGTTTATATAATTCATGTATACATACTATTACAGACTTACGATATTTATATATAGTTTATGTATACATATTATTCTAAACCACCCAATCCCTACATCATTAAAGCCTGCAAGGCTAGATTTATTAACTATGGAAAGCCGCAGGTACCCGGCGGTGATCACAATTTTTCCCTATATTATTATATAGGCAACAATTAGCGGCTCCGACAACAATTAGCGGCTCCTAAAATGACGGTGATTACAATCTTTCCCTATATTTTTATATGAACTACAATTAGCGGCTCCTACAACAATTAGCGGCTCCTTCTACAATTAGCGGCTCCTAAAACACTTTTAATCTACGGCTCCGTTAATAAAAATCGCCAATTTACGGCTCCAGAAACACGTGAAGCTCAGTCTACAAACTACAATCACCGGCTCCTTCGACAGTAACGCCGCTGTAATTTTGATCTCCGTCTTTAGTACCGAACGAGATTCGAACGAGATTTCAACTCAAAAACGAGATCTACTTAGCTATTATTTCCAGCTCCTACGATAGTAACGCCGCTGATAATCTTGAGCTCCAATTTAACTAACGAACCGAACGAGATTTAAACTCATAAACGAGATTTTAATCACGTGCTGTCATATTCGGAATACTATCATCTTATCCGCATCAGTGTCCTTTACCGTTATCGAGCGAAGTGTAGTTTTCAGAATTTGTAACAAGGTATTTTCCATTAGTAAAGAATATTAACTTGCTTTTTTATACTGCAGATATTTTGCTTAGACTAAAAAGTTCTCATATATCTTTACAACACTGGACAGGTCTCTAAATTAAGTATCTCATGGGTGGGTGGGGATGGAAGAACGTTATTGCGGTATTTTTTAAACTGAGGACACTTTGGCAGGATAATGAGCAAAAGTATCATGAAAGCTTGCTAAGAAAAGATCTATAACTATCATTGGACATTTATCAAAATATACAATACAGTATTTCTGTTAAAATTTATTGTTTGAAAGCAGGTGTTAAGAACTATCACAGTCATAAGCAGATCATCAGATAACCTACCTGGGAATGTGATTGTGTCATTTGAACAAACTTTACATGAATTCGCTCACTTAAGTGGTGTGTGATGACTCCCACAAATTTGTTTAATGGCTCACATATGAACATGCACCTTGCACAGTATAAATTTTTTTTAGCAATTCAGCCTTTAACTTAATGTTTAAGTGCTTGGAACAACTTAACTGGTAGAGGTATTACAGTGCAAGTAACTATCAGCATGTGGTTGAAAGTGGCAACAGAGTTACAAAGGAAACAAAAAGTTTCAATAAATATAATTTCATGTGAAGTGGATGGTTAAAATGTTGGCTTTAATTTATTTACTAAGATTGCAGTTATTGTAAAGAATATCCGAAATTGGCATAGGTTAGAAATTAAACCAGTGTATTTTTAGTTAGAAGATGCACTTTGTGCATGAGAGGGCAGATCTGATGTAATATGTTAGGAAAGACCTAAAGATTTTTTTCAATCACATGGAATTAACAGCAAAAATGAGGGCATGCAGGAAGTCCATCTCCAGTAGCAAAACATATACACATTAAGCAGCGAAATGTGTAGCATCAACCAATATTTGTGAAAAATGTAAATCCTTTTAGGAAATAAAGTTGTATATTATTTTCTTTCTTATATCTATGGAATAAAATGCATACATTTTATCAAATCTTTGGAAGAGATTACATTATTGGGACTTGTAAAAAGTAAGGTGAGACAAGTGAATTTTATGAAACTATTTGTCTTGGACGAGTATGTGAAAACAATATTTGATCAGCCCTGATACCCCATTTATTTTCTTAGTTAACAGTGTTTTTGCAAATTTGGTAACAAAGTGTAAGGGTGGACTTTTCAGTTCTTAAATTTAGTTCTTCATAAATTTCAAAATCATTGCAGTTAAAGTATTACTCCATCTTCCAACTTAAGCTAGGTAATTTCCAGGTCATTTGGTTTCTTTCTTGAGAAAATTACATGGTGTCTGGTCTTCGGGATATCTGAACGCCACACTTAAGCAAAAATCTCCTTTAGTTCAGTGTTGACAATTAGTAATAATAATCTTAATAAGACTTAAAATGGCATACAGTTTAGTTTAACAGTGACTGATGAGACCGGTGTTTCGATACTTCTGTGGCTTCCCATTGGTTGCGCGAGGTTATGTGAATAATATTCACTTTGGGTAATTCGACGCAAAATCAATAGTGTATGCTGTCATGTGGGGTCTATTGCGAAGTACTGTCACAACAAATGTTATATACAAGGAGAAAATTAAGCACTGTTTCATTCCTAAGTTTGGAGTTATTCACATTATTGTGTTCATTCACATTATTGCATTCCAGTTTTAAGTCTATAGACGTATTTTGTGTTGTACAAGTTTAGATATTTTTAGACAGGAAAAACATTTGTTTGGACTGTTCAGTGTAAATAGAAAGCGCTCATTATTTAGACTTAAATATTAGTCTGGAACTGTTATTGAAGGAATTCAGGACAACGCCATCTTGACAACTACAAAGTTCTTGGAGGACCAGTACATTTCCGGTATTGAAATTTATGAGGAACATTTCTATCATTTAGGACTTTCACAGACCAGGATAAGGATTAGCTTGAATTCACTAAATAATACTTTATGTTCCTTTCATATTTTTTATTTATAACTTTGATAATTAAACTGTTAAGTTTTATAAAATTAGTTGTTTTTGCTTCTTTTCTGTTACTTAAGTTTGCAATCATTGAGACATAACAGAAACTTGGGGGCTAACTGGGGATATGAATTTCACAGAAATTGAAATTGTTTTGAAATTTAAGTTATCTTAGTCCCTAATATTTCTGACTTTACATAGTGAAACCAACAAGCTTTTACGATATAAACCAAAGTGGAGAATTGTACTTTAAATCCTAGCCAGGAACAATCAGTCTTTGAAAGAGGACGAATTGCTCCAACGTTCCAGACAATATCTTTCCTGTGCAAAGCCATATTTGTTAAAACATGAAATAAAAAATATTTTGGTTTAAATTTGGTAGAGAAGAATATTTTGGACAAAAGTGCTTTGACACTGGCTCAAACCTGCAAGTTATGAAATTGAAATTAAAATTCAAGAACAAAATAAAGTTAAGAAAGCTTGAAAAAGAGGAAAGAGATAAACAAATGCAAATTCAAAAAGAAGAGAAAGAAAAGGAGAAGAAATGACAAATGCAAAAGGAAGAAAAAGAAATAAAAATACAAATGCAGGAAAAAGAAAGGGAGATGCAAATGCAGGAAAAAGAGAGAGACAGATACAAAAATAGGAGTTACAAATGAAACTGCAATTACAGAAAGATGTGATGTGATTTGGATTTTTAACATAGTTTTAACAATTTTTCAGTCATATCGCTACGATGTCTGCTGTGTGGCAGTTTATAGTGATGTCTAGCACTGGGGCATCATGCCGCAGACATGTAGCATCATGTCCCACCCAGTCGCATTATCCTGACACCAGGCCGACCAGTCCTAACACTAACCTCTTATAGCTGAGTGTCAAGCGAGGCAACTATTAGTACCATTTTTGTAAGTCTTAGGTATGACTCGGCCGGGGATCGAACCCACGACCTCCCGCATCCCAGGCGGACGCTCTAACCACTAGACCACCAGAGCAGTATTACAGAAAGAAGAGCAGTACCTAAACCTGTAGTGATACTCACATTACAAGGGACAACAATCTCTCATTTCTCCTGCGACCGATAAGGATTTGAAACCAATCCTTTGAGCCACATGTTCAGTGTCATAGTTTAACACCAAAATTACCATCAGAGATTCAACATTTTGACTACAAATTTAACTTGAACCCCACCAGTGGTCCTGGAAAACTTGAAACAATGTCACATCAAGTCATACCTGTATGAAATCAATAGGAAGGTGATTCATTTTCTCAGAAATGGAGAGTATTATAATCATTATGTCTTAATCCGTGACAGACTAGACAAGACTACAGCACAGATAGAACCTGACCCGGTACTCACTATCTGCATTTGCATTACTAGTTATATGATTCCACAAATCTCACAATACAACAGAAATCCAATAGTCGGATGACATCAACAAGCTTCTATCTAATGTAAAAAAATTAAAATATATTAAATGAAAGCCAGAAAGCTTCTGTAAGAACCAGAAAGAATATGTTTATGTTGAGAAAACAACCAGAAACCTGTCGCTGTCACTGCAATCTGGACAGTTCATCAAGCAAAGAGCACATGTCAACAAGGTAGTCACATGATACAACAAAACATAGTTATTTTTTTAATAAATATATACAGAATTCTGTGTTCTTTCATTGTAGTTTCTTTATTACGAACAGTTTACAACTTTATTTTTCATTTCATATTTTTTTTTGTTTCTGCATCTGAAATGGGTTATTACTGACATCATGTGACAACTGGACCTATGATGTCATGAATATGTTGGTTGTGATATTTGTGTACCCATGCGACTAGCAGTGCAAATGGTGAGTATCAGGTCAGATTTCATCAACACCATAGTTTCATCTTATCTTTCAGCAGAGTAAAGACATAATTATTCTAATACTTGCATTTTCTGAGAAAATAAATAATTTTCATATCGGTTTCATGTAGGTATGCCTCGGGGTAACAGCATTAAGTTTGCTAGGCCATCTGGTATGCAGCTACGCTTTGCCGACAACATGTTGGTGTCTTGTGATGCTAGACTGGTTTTCAAACCTTTCATGTCAGACAAAATATCAATATCAAGCTGACTGTGAAACAACCAGTCTTCTAATCTAATCCAGTGAGTGTTAAGGTTGACTCAGCAACTATGATTATGGTAACCACCCTAATGATCCATACTGCAACCTCCGAATATTCTGGGCAGAACTCAATAAATATAATTCACAATCAGTTACAACTCAATTACGTAATTGTTTCTGTCATCAAGTAGTTGCAAACTTTCCTGACTTTCATCAACATTTGCAAACTTCAAGGAATTTTCATGTTCAGAAAAGAAATTATCATTTCTTCCAACTTTTTCCAAATTTCCAAGTAGCATGGGAGCCCTGTATACTTCAATCGTATATGTATAGGTAATGAAGTCAATATTAACATTCTGGCATATTTAAGAGCTTGATGCAATGACAACATCTACTGGGAAGTCTTATTATATATAATCTTGTGACAAAAAGTGTTAATTTGTTTTGATGAAAGAAAAATTGGCTGATGTAGATTCTACTTGCACTTGTGTCAATAGCTGATGAACTTGTATTCCCCGTTAAGTCAGCCTTTATTATTAAACGACAATTACACTGGCTTAGACTAATGAATGCCTTTAGATGTGACATTACAAGTCTTTAATCATGCTTGATTATCTTGGTTTTTCTGTATGACAAATTACATTTTATTATATGGCAATCACGTAGGGAGGACTGTGTGCGAGAATAAAAACTTTTTCTTGCATCTCACTCTCTCAGCTCCTCTCTCCGAATTGTATTTATTGTTACCTTAACCATAGTTATTATAATTGTACAATATTTGCTTTTAATTTCTTGGTATATGCTAGTGATGTGATTGTATAATTAGATTCATTCTTAAGCACATGATGTAAAAAGCAAACATTTGTCATGGTAGTAAAGATAATAACTGTATGGATAATAATTATAATTCAATTTAATTTGTTCTGTTACATCTGATAATACAGTTTTGTAATCACTTCTGACAAAACAAAGTTTTTAGTAGCATAAAAGTCTTCGGCTGCATTTGGTATCTGATAAGTCTCTGTTGCTTCTTGTATAATTCTAACAAAATCTGGATCAAGTTCTGTATAATTATTTTGACACAGTTCCTTCAAGTCCTGAATTTCCTCTGTCATTGGTGCTTAACAGTTCTCTGCTCCTAAAAAAAATTTGTATTAAGATTAAATTGTATTGTTGTAGTTAAACCAGCATTAACAGCCACATTGACCATGAATATATTCCATCCCTGACATAGAGCAGCATTTTTTTTAAATGCTTCTTCTAACTGACTTGTTAAAATAAACCTGTCTTAAGAGACCATATTCTTTAAAGTCTTTGAAATAACAGCTTACAACAGGTTCAAATGCATTGTTTGGTTACAATATAAAAATAATAAATGTAGAAAAGCCGCTGTAAATTACCATGTATGGTGTAAGTAGATTCCCTTCATTTTTAATTCAACATTTTAGAGAAAAAATCCCTGTAATTTTAGTACACGAAATAATATTGACACCAGGAGGAGCATATGAACAAATTCTACACGTCCATTCAAACAAGTTATCGAGTCTCTTATTTCACAGAGAACACCAGCAGTTATCTTTGTCAGAAGAAAGTGTAGTTTCTCAAACTAACAAAAGTTAAAATGACCTGGATCATTTTATTCTTCCAACTGTTTGGGAGCTTGCCGACCAAGTGTGCAGGCTACATAAAACAGTACGAGCTTATTATGCAAAATGAAAACATTCAAAAGATGTTGCCTCTTTTATTTTTGCAGCATAAATCAGTATTTAACACTTGCTATCCAATGGCAGTCAACAGAATAATAGGTTGTTATTTCTAAAAGCCCATATTTTAAAAAGAGATATGGATATCAATGTGTCCTTCCTTCACAAACTGTTGATATTTCAAAACGACAATAGATCATTCGGAAAAGAGTTCAGCCCATTTGGTGCAAATTTTGTACCATGCCATTAACTACATCCTCCATGTTTTATTGATGTTCCACAGTCCTACCATGTCTCTTAGATGTTTCTGAATGAGCAGTACATATACAAACTGCAGACACAGCTTGGAATAGTGATACAGAGTACATGTATTTTGACGTCTATTAAAAATGATGACTCAGATGTGATCATAGAAGAAATGTTTTTAAGAAAATGTAAATTTAGAGAAACAAAGGGTTTTTTTTAAGAAAGAAAAAGGGATCTCTATTTTTGTGTTTATGTGGTTTGGCATATTTTCATTTCGTGCATGTGTCATACATGTAACAAATACTGCAGGTGTTTTAATCTGGCAATTTTAGGAAATTTGCCAAATTAACTTGAACAACTTGTATCATCCTGTTCACTGGAAAAAGAAAATACATGCAGAGAATAATAACTATTGTATTACATCCAATCTATCCATACCGATAATATTTTAACTTCTAAGGATTCCAAAAAGTGTATTCTTTCATTACATGTTATGCTTGACAATGCTCACAAGACATTAGATATATAAATGGTTTTTCAAACGTCAGACCTGAAACAATAATACTGACCCAAATGTACATATGATTGTGACGCAAATGTATATATGTGATGATGGCCCACATTTATATGTGATGGTGGCCCACATGTATATGTGATGGTGACCCAAATTTATATGTGATGGTGACCCAAATGTATATGTGATGATGACCCAAATGTGGTGTGACAGAGTTCCAAATGTACTTGTGATGATGACCCAAATGTGGTATGGCAATGACCCAGATGTATGTGATGATGACCCGAATGGGTGTCTCCAAAGATATGGTTAGGACAAGACAAAAATGAAGCGGGAAGCAACTGCTATACTAATTAATCCAATTTCTGCCATCTTTTCATTTTTTGAAACTCATACAAGGTATTAAAGTATAACAAGGATTCACATTAATTGTACTTGCATTCATAACTTCATACATATAGAACACTTACAGAGCAAAGTCTCTTATTTTCAATCAGATGAGCATGCTGATCTGAAGTTAGAGGTATTATACCTCAAAGATCTTAAAGAGAAAAAAGTGAAACCAACAAGTAAAATTCAACAAATACTTTATTTTCACAGATAATGTGAAAATTTAAAAGTAGCTTACATTATGAAATATATCCCAAATAGCTCTCACAGATCCAAAAGGAAAACAGGTGTTCCAAATGAATTACAGTGGTGTTCCAAATTGATTCCAATCTTGAATGTGCTGTAGTTCCAACAGTCTTAAATGTGCCGATGTGATAATCTTATCCATCACAATGATATAATCTAGAATGTCCCTGAAGGAATTTACTCTAATCCTAAAACAGTCCAAAAGTATCTGTAAGCACTTTGTTATTTCAGTGAATAAATGAAGTATATAAATCCTGTGAAATTAGAACTGAACACAACTAAAAGACAGATTTCACTTGAGAGATGTTACAATAGGAATATGTTGTTAACTATGTTGATCACAACCTTTATATAAAATTGATCACAAACTTTATATAAAAACCTAAGACAATAAGAGATATAGGATGTGGGTCCTTTTCCCATCAAATTCGTAAACAAGGTAAGGTCTGTTTACTTTATAGTTTTACTTTTTAGCAAAATACCTGGCAATTGAGAACATTTTTTTTCTAATGGACGAAACAATTTTCTGAACTCAAAGCCAGGTAAACATGTTTACAAATATCATCTCAGATGATAATCTACAATCATGGACGAAAGTTAGCTTTGCAATATCTTGCTTACATATGACCCTTACAATCGTGGACAAGAGTTAAACAATATATACAATATATAGATATACAAAAGGGCACTTGCAATGGTTTCTAACTGACCTATATTACCCTTCTTTCCATTCAAAACCTGCCTGGTTTACATGTGATGCACCATATATGAAGGCATTTTCATTGCTAAGAAGGCCATCTGCACTGCAGCAACTATGCCATTTCCAGTGCCTGGATTGCCTCTCACTTTTACTGGACACCCTGAAAAGTAGGTTAGTATAATATTATTAGCATCATATACAAAATTTATAATAATTTATATCGGCTTTTGTGATGGAAGTTAAAGTTCTCTTTTGCCTTTAAATACTGTCTGTATTTTTACTAATGTACAGGAAATGAACAAGATTTGTTATTTTACTAAATTTTTACAAACTTTGTTGGAATCCAACTACCACATAAACTGGTCATGTAAACTTGTGACATAGTGGTAGTTGCACAAATTGTGTAGTGTACAACAGCATTGTTCTGTTATCAAAAAGACACTGAGAAAATTACTAGTTCACCATGAGAATACTGTAAGTAATATACTTTTTTCCCCTATAATCAGTATTTTCCTTCACCCTCATTTGTGCTTCAGAGACCCCCAAATTTTTAATTTGACCCCCAGTTTTGATACCAAAGTTTATTTTTTACTCAGTCTGACCCCCAGTTTTGACACCAAGGAGATTTTTGACTCTCAGTCTTACACCCCTAGGGGATACACTGCCTATAATACCAAAACCAAATGCCAATACAGTATTTGCTTCAAGGGCAATTAAGAAATAATAATTAAGATCGATGAGCAAAACATTCATATGATATGGATCATAAACGTTCTAAATCTGCCCCTCTTAGCCGTTACTATAGCAGAGATAATGCAAGATTTGTACAAAATAGTAAGCTTTACATGTGTGACACCAGGCCTGCAAACAAATAGATGTATGACTGACCAATCAACCAATTATATCTAGCTTTGCTTACATCCATAGTCCAAGAAGAGATGACATAGCTCAGTTAATCCTGCATTTGAATATCTCATTTACTGTCTTCAAGAAATTCAATTTTTACAGTAACACTTTGTTTTGGCATATAATTTCTTTGTATGGGTGTATAAAACAGTCATTAAAAAAGTATACCCACCTTTAAAATCGTGAGTGTGAACAGGAAGACATAATAAACACTGCAATAAATTTATTCAGTTTACAATTCCAAGTCAAATACATACCTGTCAAGATTTCATTTTAAAAAATGACAATACTGAGATGCCAATTATTCAACATTTTAACTGCAATTACAATAATATATATAAACATGTAATTACTTTATAATTTGCATTATGTGAGTTGATATTGTCTTCATTTACCATGGGATTTAACAACTGTATTGACAAAGTACAAGGCAACTATATCTGGTCATCTATTAGTTATTCCAGCATGTAGCCATATTATCTTCTGCAAAAAACTGAAAATAAGATTACTTAAAAATACATTGTATCACACAAGGCGGGGTAATTTATCCATTGTCAAGATAAACTGTATGTACATAACAGAAATGAAATATAATAAAAAGCTGAAGAATGAATAGAACAAATCTGCATAAACATTCACAGCAGAATCTTCAGCTTTCCCATTAATGTTGCACTTTCACTTAAAATAGGAAACATCTGTTACTAAAATAATGTCTTATAAAATAACTATTTTTACATTTTAGTCCAACTGTAAATAAAATTTATTTAAATCAAGATGTCTTCCCAATGGATGTTATTAGATTTTAGGTCCTTGTGTACGTGTATGTGTGATGTATGCATGTGTATGTTCACTGTGCCATGCAACTTACAAACAGTTCAAGATAAAAACACAGTTCAATATGCTAACTATGGGACATGATTTATGAGTGGTCTAAAATGTACCTTTGGTTGTAAAATTTTAAACCATCATAGGTCTTAAAGGTTCTACCTAGAACTTAATATAATTTTAAGTTTTAAATGTTTGCTATTGCTGATTTGTTTATATGACCATTGGGTTACCTGGGTCACAACTTTAGAAACCTTTGAGACTGCCAGATCATAACCACTTATGCATTTTCTCTGCTACCTTTGTTTTGGTGCTTTAAGGTATAATAACAAAGGTCAGTTACTTAGTGCTGTGGCAACTGGAGTCAAGTGTCTTGCCAAGAACAGACTGGTCCTATGGTAAGATACAAAACCCACCCCCTTATGGACCTGAGTCTGGCACACTAACCACTGAATGTGGCTTTATGTATGTACGTATGTATATATGTATGTATGTATGTATGTATGCATACATACCTATCAATACATCCATGTATGCCAATACCATAAGATGTCAATTTATCATACCCATCTGAGAAAAGGAAATATAACATCACATTAGGAAAATATTGAAAGAAAGAAACATGTATATTTCAAGACTTAAAAGTGTGCAGCATAGCAACATTGTCCCTATCTTTTTCCCACTTTTGAAAAACACCATATATTCATACCCATGACCCTAGACTGGACTTACAAAGAAGGGGGGGGGGGGGAAATGAAATTCTGATAGAGCTGTATACATCATATAAACTCCAATCATATCCCAAACTTTGAAAAGAATAAATAACAAAGAATAACATCACAATATAAGTTGGATCGAGTTAACAAATTTTTTGAAATACTTCCCTACAGAAAATGTGCATTGAAAGTTCAATGTCATCAATTTTAACTAACCTCTTGATCATATAAATCTGCTAGGGATAAGAATAATTGGTTTTTCCGATAGCATGTATTTAGGTGTTAAAAAAAGAGGTCACCTTATATTAAAAAAATGGGAGCCATACTGCCATCGTGTTATAAGCAGAATCACGTTATAATGAAGCTAACAGTCAGATATATTCAGCAAAAGATACATTCCATGCCTGAAAGGTTACATAGTTACAATTCCTTTCTTTGTCTCACAAAATGCTAATTTTTCTTGCTGTAAGTATAACATCTATAATCACATATCACATGGCATGGTGGGAAAACCTGTTTTATAAAGGAATATTTTTACCAAGAATATATAGGAAGGAAATAATTTTACCAATAATTTTCTTTAGAACTGTACAAATGCCACATCAACTATGATGTGACAGGAAGAAATGTTACATATACAATGCTGTGCCATTCAACTGCAAGCCATCTCTCACAGAATGCATGTAATAACATTTTTTTTTATATGGCAATCATTTTTTTTACTAACCAATATGCCTTATATAGTTTGGACCCTGCAAGAGATAAGTACACTGACCATAAAAAACCATTTCAAAATTAAAATGTACCAGACACATACAAAATACAGTCCTTGATAAAAATGTGAAAACATCTGAAACCACGCTTTAAAAGTGGAAATGTCTGAATAAGACTGAACCATTTTAAAAGCTTATACTAACAACAAATTTTCTGATTAATTACCTATACAATGGTTTGGGGTGTACTGAGAAGAAATGCCATAAATTAAACAAGCTATATAAATAGCACCATCTGTTGAAAAATACCAATTGACAAACTGTCATCAGTAGGTAAAATATCCATGTACTACATTTCATGACTAAGTCACACACTCCCTGAAAATTCAAAATATAATTGTGACACACAAAAATGGGACAAATGCTAAATGAGACTAATGTAAACCATGTATGAAAAGCCTTTTTTTTAAAACAAATAACCGACAATCACTCTGCTTTATTATGATACTCTTTTATTGACCTATATTACAGATAGATTTCCCAACCAAACTGATATAACATCATAATTGGAGGACTTTTTCACATGTAATCCAACGCTACCATTAATCAAATATACCCTGTCATCAAGTGACCCATCTAAAGAGATTTCATTTTTAAGAAACAAATTTATTGCAATATTTCATGTTTGCAAGGAATGCAATTTATGTGAATACTTGTTAAAAAGATTTGCAATACTGTCCACTGTAACTCACTTTACCGATACATTGTTTTTGATGCAGCCTTCTTCTCTTTCTCCATTCTACATCATTCTTATCTAGTTCTTGTACAATTCCATCAGCAAATGCTCTGCAAATCAAATAGTAATGTGCAGTTTATATTATCAATGTGGTCTTTATTCATTGATAAAATAAAGTGTAACAGAAAATAAAAAAGGCAAACAAAATAAAATCATTTTGCTAACAATGAAAATCAATACAAAAGATAAAACAAAACATAGGATGCCTCATATAGTGCAATCATTCAGCATGAATAATTGCTATAGCAAGCATAAATTCTTACGTGCTTAAAATTGTCCTAAAATAATGTACAGCAACTTGGTTATGTCACCAAGGAACATCCTGCCAACTTCTTTTAGGACTTCACAAACAATTTTCTAGGTTGATAGTTGGGAATAAAACCTTAATGAATACTTAAGTTGGGAAGTCTTCCTGATACAAAAAGATTGGAAACTAACAGTATATAGTATTTACATTGCAATTATGGCTGTATTTGGGCACAGAAGACCACCCACCCCACAAAATTGCTGCACCTTGCACAATATAAACCCAGTGTATTTCCTAGTGGTAATAATGAAAAATCCAATGGAAATTGTATCCTAATATTTTGCATTCTGCAATGAATGCAGTAATGGCCTTATCAAACGTGGGGCCCAATCTGAATCAATTTGGCAGGGCCCCTGCTTTTAAATGAAGGGCCATCGATGTGCACAGCATTTGGAAATAAACTTTTGATGTCAGCCCTGAATGAATGTACACATTTTATTTTATCATGAAATAATGCACAACTTTCGTGCAAATAAAAATTATATCTTTAAGTCACCTGGCTAAATCCCTACACACAGGCCCATTTCATAACAGTGAAAAAAACATTACAACACAAAATACCATAACAATACTTTACAAAAACGTTTATTATTTCTGCAAAGCATTTATACTGTTTGTGATCAAGCCATTAAAAAAACTCCAACCTGACAAACTTAATGACTTTTACTGACTGAAATTTGTATTACTGCCCCGCTCCCCCCATATCAAAGCATATGCAATGAGGGACAAATACAAACACATACATGTGCCATTATGATACAAATACTGGGATTATTTGCGATAATGATAATATTATTATCATCACCACTACTGACAAGATAATAGAAGCACCATAGTATTAATAATAATAATAATAATAATAATAATAATAATAATAATAATTTGTACCTGGTGTAAATTTCAATATCAACATGATGGTGGGTGTTTTGGTACAAATGGGACAAAACAAAAAAAGAATGTAATTACAATTCACCCATGTCAATATCTATAATTTACCATAATGTGAGTTCTGGTTTGTATCATGCATGTATACATAAAACATGCTGCAGACAGGAAGTTATATCAGCAGTTAAGACCAATGAAATGCCAAGGTACAAAATGCATGATACAAGAAAGTTTATTTAATGAACATAGCAAAGACAACATAAAAGTACTAACTCAGGGCCAGCTATTATACAGACATATACAGTCATTTGAACAAATTTCAATACCACATTCACACTGTGACTGATTAATCTGATATTCCTTTTTAAAGGAATGTCTATAGTAAGGGTTACTCACTCTTTCATTGAGGCACGACAATCACTTTTCAGAAAGTCATGAGTATCAGTTGAACATAGACAAAGTAAACCAGATTTGCAAGTGCTGCCTTGAATATTAAGGGGGAAATAACTGACCCATGTCCCCCATACTAAAGACAATTGTGGAAATATATTGAAATGAAAGGACACAATAACCCTATTATTTGTGCGAGTACATTACGACATAATGGAAATGTACAGAATTATTTAAAGCTTACAGAATATTATAAACTACATCATTCCTGTTGAGTAAAAACAAGCAAATACGCACAAAGTGTTACAATAATATTATGTGTTTAATGCAAAAGTTAAGCCATTCGTGATATTTCTTAAACTGAATAAGGGGCTGGTGTTGTGTGCTTTTACTTACATACAAATAATATAGAGCCTGAGGCAAAGAAAAACAGTGCCCAATGGCGTGATGATATACCTATTAGCATATGCTAGTGTGTATGTTTTGGAGTTTTAACGTAGCTTTAAGAATTGTTCAGTTTATTGTGATGTCTAGCACTGGGGCATCATGCCACAAATATATCCCACCCAGTCACATAATCCTAACACCAGGCCGACCAGTCCTAACACTAACCTCTTAATGCTGAGCGTCTAGCGAGGCAGCTGTTACTACCCTTCTTACAAATCTCTGGTATGAATCGGCCGGGCTTCGAACCCGCGACCTCCCGCATCCGAGATGGACACTAATCCCTAGGCCACTGGAGCGGTCTTGCCCATTCTAGTTAACGACTAGTTAAATATAAAGAGACAAAAATCATCAATTATTACACCATTTGGTTAGAAAGCTGTTTACTCACGAGTTCATTTGAAGAATTTCAATTTAAATCCAACCTACGCGATAAGCTCCAACTCACTACACCCTTCCATGAGATACGTAATTTCGAGGTCTTTCATGTATTATACTACAGTACAGATCACAGGGGCTGTTGGTGTAATTATGATATTTATTTATAATATACCTGCCTAAAACGTTTATATTTATAATTATTCGTTTATTGGAAAAAAAAATAAGTTGCATCGAATGATATTGGATGACTGGCCTTCACTCTTCTGAAAAATAAATCGATGATTCTCCATCTTCTAAGATACAACACACTTATGCGGATAAGATGATGGTATTCCGAATATGTCGTCACGTGATTAAAATCTCGTTTATGAGTTTAAATCTCGTTCGGTTCGTTAGATAAATTGGAGCTCAAGATTATCGGCGGCGTATGGAAAGCCGCAGGTACCCGGCGGTGATCACAATTTTTCCCTATATTATTATATGGGCAACAATTAGCGGCTCCGATAACAATTAGCGGCTCCTAAAATGACGGTGATTACAATCTTTCCCTATATTTTTATAGGAGCTACAATTAGCGGCTCCTACAACAATTAGCGGCTCCTTCTACAATTAGCGGCTCCTAAAACACTTTTAATCTACGGCTCCGTTAATAAAAATCACAATTTACGGCTCCAGAAACACGTGTAGCTCAGTCTACAAACTACAATCATCGGCTCCTTCCTATGGAAAGCCCCAGGTACCCGGCGGTGATCACAATTTTTCCCTATATTATTATATAGGCAACAATTAGCGGCTCTGACAACAATTAGCGGCTCCTAAAATGACGGTGATTACAATCTTTCCCTATATTTTTATATGAACTACAATTAGCGGCTCCTACAACAATTAGCGGATCCTTCTACGATTAGCGGCTCCTAAAACACTTTTAATCTACGGCTCCGTTAATAAAAATCACAATTTACAGCTCCAGAAACACGTGAAGCTCAGTCTACAACTACAGTCACCGGCTCCTTCCACAGCAACGCCGCTGTAATTTTGATCTCCGTCTTTACTACCGAACGAGATTCGAACGAGATTTCAACTCAAAAAACGAGATCTACTAACTATAATCACCGGCTCCTTCAGCAGTAACGCCGCTGATAATTTTGATCTCCGGCTGTAGTACCGAACGAGATTCAAACTCATAAACGAGATTTTAATCACGTGATGACATATTCGGAATACCATCATCTTATCCGCATAAGTGTGTTGTATCTTAGAAGATGGAGAATTATCGATTTATGTTTTAGAAGAGTGAAGGCCAGTTAGCCAATATCATTCGATGCAAGGTATTTTTTTTCCAATAAACGAATAATTATAAATATAAACGTTTTAGGCAGGTATATTATAAATAAATATCATAATTACACCAACAGCCCCTGTGATCTGTACTGTAGTATAATACATGAAAGACCTCGAAATTACGTATCTCATGGAAGGGTGTAGTGAGTTGGAGCTTATCGCGTAGGTTGGATTTAAATTGAAATTCTTCAAATGAACTCGTGAGTAAACAGCTTTCTAACCAAATGGTGTAATAACTGATGATTTTTGTCTCTTTATATTTAACTAGTCGTTAACTAGAATGGGCAAGACCGCTCCAGTGGCCTAGGGGTTAGTGTCCATCTGGGATGCGGGAGGTCGCGGGTTCGAAGCCCGGCCGATTCATACCAGAGACTTGTAAGAAGGGTAGTAACAGCTGCCTCGCTAGACGCTCAGCATTAAGAGGTTAGTGTTAGGACTGGTCAGCCTGGTGTTAGGATTATGTGACTGGGTGGGATATATTTGTGGCATGATGCCCCAGTGCTAGACATCACAATAAACTGAATAATTCCTAAAGCTACGTTAAAACTCCAAAACATACACACTAGCATATGCTAATAGGTATATCATCACGCCATTGGGCACTGTTTTTCTTTGCCTCAGGCTCTATATTATTTGTATGTAAGTAAAAGCACACAACACCAGCCCCTTATTCAGTTTAAGAAATATCACGAATGGCTTAACGTTTGCATTAAACACCTAATATTATTGTAACACTTTGTGCTTATTTGCTTGTTTTTACTCAACAGGAATGATGTAGTTTATAATATTCTGTAAGCTTTAAATAATTCTGTACATTTCCATTATGTCGTAATGTACTCGCACAAATAATAGGGTTATTGTGTCCTTTCATTTCAATATATTTCCACAATTGTCTTTAGTATGGGGGACATGGGTCAGTTATTTCCCCCTTAATATTCAAGACAGCACTTGCAAATCTGGTTTACTTTGTCTATGTTCAACTGATACTCATGACTTTCTGAAAAGTGATTGTCGTGCCTCAATGAAAGAGTGAGTAACCTTTACTATAGACATTCCTTTAAAAAGGAATATCAGATTAATCAGTCACAGTGTGAATGTGGTATTGAAATTTGTTCAAATGACTGTATATGTCTGTATAATAGCTGGCCCTGAGTTAGTACTTTTATGTTGTCTTTGCTATGTTCATTAAATAAACTTTCTTGTATCATGCATTTTGTACCTTGGCATTTCATTGGTCTTAACTGCTGATATAACTTCCTGTCTGCAGCATGTTTTATGTATACATGCATGATACAAACCAGAAATCACATTATGGTAAATTATAGATACTGACATGGGTGAATTGTAATTACATTCTTTTTTTGTTTTGTCCCATTTGTACCAAAACACCCACCATCATGTTGATATTGAAATTTACACCAAGTACAAATTATTATTATTATTATTATTATTATTATTATTATTAATACTATGGTGCTTCTATTATCTTTTCAGTAGTGGTGATGATAATAATATTATCATTATCGCAAATAATCTCAGTATTTGTATCATAATGGCACATGTATGTGTTTGTATTTGTCCCTCATTGCATATGCTTTGATATGGGGGGAGCGGGGCAGTAATACAAATTTCAGTCAGTAAAAGTCATTAAGTTTGTCAGGTTGGAGTTTTTTTAATGGCTTGATCACAAACAGTATAAATGCTTTGCAGAAATAATAAACGTTTTTGTAAAGTATTGTTATGGTATTTTGTGTTGTAATGTTTTTTTCACTGTTATGAAATGGGCCTGTGTGTAGGGATTTAGCCAGGTGACTTAAAGATATAATTTTTATTTGCACGAAAGTTGTGCATTATTTCATGATAAAATAAAATGTGTACATTCATTCAGGGCTGACATCAAAAGTTTATTTCCAAATGCTGTGCACATCGATGGCCCTTCATTTAAAAGCAGGGGCCCTGCCAAATTGATTCAAATTGGGCCACACGTTTGATAAGGCCATTACTGCATTCATTGCAGAATGCAAAATATTAGGATACAATTTCCATTGGATTTTTCATTATTACCACTAGGAAATACACTGGGTTTATATTGTGCAAGGTGCAGCAATTTTGTGGGGTGGGTGGGGTGGGGTGGTCTTCTGTGCCCAAATACAGCCATAATTGCAATGTAAATACTATATACTGTTAGTTTCCAATCATTCTGTATCAGGAAGAATTCCCAACTTTAGTATTCATTAAGGTTTTATTCCCAACTATCAACCTAGAAAATTGTTTGTGAAGTCCTAAAAGAAGTTGGCAGGATGTTCCTTGGTGACATAACCAAGTTGCTGTACATTATTTTAGGACAATTTTAAACACGTAAGAATTTATGCTTGCTATAGCAATTATTCATGCTGAATGATTGCACTATATGAGGCATCCTATGTTTTGTTTTATCTTTTGTATTGATTTTCATTGTTAGCAAAATGATTTTATTTTGTTTGCCTTTTTTTATTTTCTGTTACACTTTATTTTATCAATGAATAAAGACCACATTGACAATATAAACTGCACATTACTATTTGATTTGCAGAGAATTTGCTGATGGAATTGTACAAGAACTAGATAAGAATGATGTAGAATGGAGAAAGAGAAGAAGGCTGCATCAAAAACAATGTATCGGTAAAGTGAGTTACAGTGGACAGTATTGCAAATCTTTTTAACAAGTATTCACATAAATTGCATCCCATGCAAACATGAAATATTGCAATAAATTTGTTTCTTAAAAATGAAATCTCTTTAGATGGGTCACTTGATAATAGGGTATATTTGATTACTGGTAGCGTTAGATTACATGTGAAAAAGTCCTCCAATTATGATGTTACATCAGTTTGATTGGGAAATCTATCCATAATATAGGTCAATAAAAGAGTATCATAATAAAGCAGAGTGATTGTCGGTTATTTGTTTTAAAAAATAAGGCTTTTCATACGTGGTTTACATTAGTCTCATTTAGCATTTGTCCCATTTTTGTGTGTCACAATTATATTTTGAATTTTCAGGGAGTGTGTGACTTAGTCATGAAATGTAGCACATGGATATTTTACCTACTTATGACAGTTTGTCAATTGGTATTTTTCAACAGACAGTGCTACTTATATAGCTTGTTTAATTTATGGCATTTCTTCTCAGTACACCCCAAACCACTGTATAGGTAATTAATCAGAAAATTTGATGTTAGTATAAGCTTTTAAAATGGTTCAGTCTTATTCAGACATTTCCACTTCTAAAGCGTGGTTTCAGATGTTTTCACATTTTTATTAAGGACTGTATTTTGTATGTGTCTGGTACATTTTAATTTTGAAATGGTTTTTTATGGTCAGTGTACTTATCTCTTGCAGGGTCCAAACTATATAAGGCATATTGGTCAGTAAAAAAAAATGATTGCCATATAAAAAAATGTTATTACATGCATTCTGTGAGAGATGGCTTGCAGTTGAATGGCACAGCATTGTATGATATGTAACATTTCTTCCTGTCACATCATAGTTGATGTGGCATTTGTACAGTTCTAAAGAAAATTATTGGTAAAATTATTTCCTTCCTATATATTCTTGGTAAAAATATTCCTTTATAAAACAGGTTTTCCCACCATGCCATGTGATATGTGATTATAGATGTTATACTTACAGCAAGAAAAATTAGCATTTTGTGAGACAAAGAAAGGAATTGTAACTATGTAACCTTTCAGGCATGGAATGTATCTTTTGCTGAATATATCTGACTGTTTGCTTCATTATAACGTGATTCTGCTTATAACACAATCGCAGCATGGCTCCAATTTTTTTAATATAAAGTGACCTCTCTTTTTAACACCTAAATACATGCTATCGGAAAAACCAATTATTCTTATCCCTAGCAGATTTATATGATCAAGAGGTTAGTTAAAATTGATGACATTGAACTTTCAATGCACATTTTCTGTCGGGAAGTTTTTCAAAAAATTTGTTAACTCGATCCAGCTTATATTGTGATGGTATTCTTTGGACCCGTGAGCAACGCATTACAAAGGGTTTTACCTGTATGTAATTATATATCAAATTTACAGAGTTATATATTGTCATACACCTAGTACATAATGTTGAAAACAGAAATGTCAAAGTTTGGGATATGATTGGAGTTTATATGATGTATACAGCTCTATCAGAATTTCATTTTCCCCCCTTCTTTGTAAGTCCAGTCTAGGGTCATGGGTATGAATATATGGTGTTTTTCAAAAGTGGGAAAAAGATAGGGACAATGTTGCTATGCTGCACACTTTTAAGTCTTGAAATATACATGTTTCTTTATTTCAATATTTTCCTGATGTTGTATTTCCTTTTCTCAGATGGGTATGATAAATTGACATCTTATGGTATTGGCATACATGGATGTATTGATAGGTATGTATGCATGCATACATACATACATATGTACATACATAAAGCCACATTCAGTGGTTAGTGTGCCAGACTCAGGTCCATAAGGGGGTGGGTTTTGTATCTTACCATAGGACCAGTCTGTTCTTGGCAAGACACTTGACTCCAGTTGCCACAGCACTAAGTAACTGACCTTCGTTATTATACCTTAAAGCACCAAAACAAACGTGGCAGAGAAAATACATAAGTGGTTATGATCTGGCAGTCTCAAAGGTTTCTAAAGTTGTGACCCAGGTAACCCAATGGTCATATAAACAAATTAGCAATAGCAAACATTTAAAACTTAAAATTATATTAAGTTCTAGGTAGAACCTTTAAGACCTATGATGGTTTAAAATTTTAAAACCAAAGGTACATTTTAGACCACTCATAAATCATGTCCCATAGTTAGCATATTGAACTGTGTTTTTATCTTGAACTGTTTGTAAGTTGCATGACACAGTGAACATACACATGCATATAACACACATACACGTACACAAGGACCTAAAATCTAATAACATCCATTGGGAAAACATCTTGATTTAAATAAATTTTATCTACAGTTGGACTAAAATGTAAAAATAGTCATTTTATAAGACATTATTTTAGTAACAGATGTTTCCTATTTTAAGTGAAAGTGCAACATTAATGGGAAAGCTGAAGATTCTGCTGTGAATGTTTATGCAAATTTGTTCTATTCATTCTTCAGCTTTTTATTATATTTCATTTCTGTTATGTACATACAGTTTATCTTGACAATGGATAAATTACCCTGCCTTGTGTGATACAATGTATTTTTAAGTAATCTTATTTTCAGTTTTTTGCAGAAGATAATATGGCTACATGCTGGAATAACTAATAGATGACCAGATATAGTTGCCTTGTACTTTGTCAATACAGTTGTTAAATCCCATGGTAAATGAAGACAATATCAACTCACATAATGCAAATTATAAAGTAATTACATGTTTATATATATGATTGTAATTGCAGTTAAAATGTTGAATAATTGGCATCTCAGTATTGTCAGTTTTTAAAATGAAATCTTGACAGGTATGTATTTGACTTGGAATTGTAAACTGAATAAATTTATTGCAGTGTTTATTATGTCTTCCTGTTCACACTCACGATTTTAAAGGTGGGTATACTTTTTTAATGACTGTTTTATACACCCATACAAGGAAATTATATGCCAAAACAAAGTGTTACTGTAAAAATTGAATTACTTGAAGACAGTAAATGAGATATTCAAATGCAGGATTAACTGAGCTATGTCATCTCTTCTTGGACTATGGATGTAAGCAAAGCTAGATATAATTGGTTGATTGGTCAGTAATACATCTATTTGTTTGCAGGCCTGGTGTCACACATGTAAAGCTTACTATTTTGTACAAATCTTGCATTATCTCTGCTATAGTAACGGCTAAGAGGGGCAGATTTAGAACGTTTATGAACCATATCATATGAATGTTTTGCTCATCGATCTTAATTATTATTTCTTAATTGTCCTTGAAGCAAATACTGTATTGGCATTTGGTTTTGGTATTATAGGCAGTGTATCCCCTAGGGGTGCAAGACTGAGAGTCAAAAATCTCCTTGGTGTCAAAACTGGGGGTCAGACTGAGTAAAAAATAAACTTTGGTATCAAAACTGGGGGTCAAATTAAAAATTTGGGGGTCTCTGAAGCACAAATGAGGGTGAAGGAAAATACTGATTATAGGGGAAAAAAGTATATTACTTACAGTATTCTCATGGTGAACTAGTAATTTTCTCAGTGTCTTTTTGATAACAGAACAATGCTGTTGTACACTACACAATTTGTGCAACTACCACTATGTCACAAGTTTACATGACCAGTTTATGTGGTAGTTGGATTCCAACAAAGTTTGTAAAAATTTAGTAAAATAACAAATCTTGTTCATTTCCTGTACATTAGTAAAAATACAGACAGTATTTAAAGGCAAAAGAGAACTTTAACTTTCATCACAAAAGCCGATATAAATTATTATAAATTTTGTATATGATGCTAATAATATTATACTAACCTACTTTTCAGGGTGTCCGGTAAAAGTGAGAGGCAATCCAGGCACTGGAAATAGCATAGTTGCTGCAGTGCAGATGGCATTCTTAGCAATGAAAATGCCTTCATATATGGTGCATCACATGTAAACCAGGCAGGTTTTGAATTGAAAGAAGGGTAATACAGGTCAGTTAGAAACCATTGCATGTGCCCTTTTGTATATCTATATATTGTATATATTGTTTAACTCTTGTCCACAATTGTAAGGGTCATATGTAAGCAAGATATTGCAAAGCTAACTTTTGTCCATGATTGTAGATTATCATCTGAGGTGATATTTGTAAACATGTTTACCTGGCTTTGAGTTCAGAAAATTGTTTCGTCCATTAGAAAAAAATGTTCTCATTTGCCAGGTAGTTTGCTAAAAAGTAAAATTATAAAGTAAACAGACCTTACCTTGTTTACGAATTTGATGGGAAAAGGACCCACATCCTATATCTCTTATTGTCTTAGGTTTTTATATAAAGTTTGTGATCAATTTTATATAAAGGTTGTGATCAACATAGTTAACAACATATTCCTATTGTAACATCTCTCAAGTGAAATCTGTCTTTTAGTTGTGTTCAGTTGTAATTTCACAGGATTTATATACTTCATTTATTCACTGAAATAACAAAGTGCTTACAGATACTTTTGGACTGTTTTAGGATTAGAGTAAATTCCTTCAGGGACATTCTAGATTATATCATTGTGATGGATAAGATTATCACATCGGCACATTTAAGACTGTTGGAACTACAGCACATTCAAGATTGGAATCAATTTGGAACACCACTGTAATTCATTTGGAACACCTGTTTTCCTTTTGGATCTGTGAGAGCTATTTGGGATATATTTCATAATGTAAGCTACTTTTAAATTTTCACATTATCTGTGAAAATAAAGTATTTGTTGAATTTTACTTGTTGGTTTCACTTTTTTCTCTTTAAGATCTTTGAGGTATAATACCTCTAACTTCAGATCAGCATGCTCATCTGATTGAAAATAAGAGACTTTGCTCTGTAAGTGTTCTATATGTATGAAGTTATGAATGCAAGTACAATTAATATGAATCCTTGTTATACTTTAATACCTTGTATGAGTTTCAAAAAATGAAAAGATGGCAGAAATTGGATTAATTAGTATAGCAGTTGCTTCCCGCTTCATTTTTGTCTTGTCCTAACCATATCTTTGGAGACACCCATTCGGGTCATCATCACAGACATCTGGGTCATTGCCATACCACATTTGGGTAATCATCACAAGTACATTTGGAACTCTGTCACACCACATTTGGGTCATCATCACATATACATTTGGGTCACCATCACATATAAATTTGGGTCACCATCACATATACATTTGGGTTACCATCACATATAAATGTGGGCCATCATCACATATATACATTTGCGTCACAATCACATGTACATTTGGGTCAGTATTATTGTTTCAGGTCTGACGTTTGAAAAACCATTTATATATCTAATGTCTTGTGAGCATTGTCAAGCATAACATGTAATGAAAGAATACACTTTTTGGAATCCTTAGAAGTTAAAATATCATTGGTATGGATAGATTGGATGTAATACAATAGTTATTATTCTATGCATGTATTTTCTTTTTCCAGTGAACAGGATGATACAAGTTGTTCAAGTTAATTTGGCAAATTTCCTAAAATTGCCAGATTAAAACACCTGCATTATTTGTTACATGTATGACACATGCACGAAATGAAAATATGCCAAACCACATAAACACAAAAATAGATCCCTTTTTCTTTCTTAAAAAAAAACCCTTTGTTTCTTTAAATTTACATTTTCTTAAAAACATTTCTTCTATGATCACATCTGAGTCAACATTTTTAATAGACGTCAAAAAACATGTACTCTGTATCACTATTCCAAGCTGTGTCTGCAGTTTGTACATGTACTGCTCATTCAGAAACATCTAAGAGACATGGTAGGACTGTGGAACATCAATAAAACATGGAGGATGTAGTTAATGGCATGGTACAAAATTTGCACCAAATGGGCTGAACTCTTTTCCGAATGATCTATTGTCGTTTTGAAATATCAACAGTTTGTGAAGGAAGGACACATTGATATCCATATCTCTTTTTAAAATATGGGCTTTTAGAAATAACAACCTATTATTCTGTTGACTGCCATTGGATAGCAAGTGTTAAATACTGATTTATGCTGCAAAAATAAAAGAGGCAACATCTTTTGAATGTTTTCATTTTGCATAATAAGCTCGTACTGTTTTATGTAGCCTGCACACTTGGTCGGCAAGCTCCCAAACAGTTGGAAGAATAAAATGATCCAGGTCATTTTAACTTTTGTTAGTTTGAGAAACTACACTTTCTTCTGACAAAGATAACTGCTGGTGTTCTCTGTGAAATAAGAGACTCGATAACTTGTTTGAATGGACGTGTAGAATTTGTTCATATGCTCCTCCTGGTGTCAATATTATTTCGTGTACTAAAATTACAGGGTTTTTTTCTCTAAAATGTTGAATTAAAAATGAAGGGAATCTACTTACACCATACATGGTAATTTACAGCGGCTTTTCTACATTTATTATTTTTATATTGTAACCAAACAATGCATTTGAACCTGTTGTAAGCTGTTATTTCAAAGACTTTAAAGAATATGGTCTCTTAAGACAGGTTTATTTTAACAAGTCAGTTAGAAGAAGCATTTTAAAAAAATGCTGCTCTATGTCAGGGATGGAATATATTCATGGTCAATGTGGCTGTTAATGCTGGTTTAACTACAACAATACAATTTAATCTTAATACAAATTTTTTTCAGGAGCAGAGAACTGTTAAGCACCAATGACAGAGGAAATTCAGGACTTGAAGGAACTGTGTCAAAATAATTATACAGAACTTGATCCAGATTTTGTTAGAATTATACAAGAAGCAACAGAGACTTATCAGATACCAAATGCAGCCGAAGACTTTTATGCTACTAAAAACTTTGTTTTGTCAGAAGTGATTACAAAACTGTATTATCAGATGTAACAGAACAAATTAAATTGAATTATAATTATTATCCATACAGTTATTATCTTTACTACCATGACAAATGTTTGCTTTTTACATCATGTGCTTAAGAATGAATCTAATTATACAATCACATCACTAGCATATACCAAGAAATTAAAAGCAAATATTGTACAATTATAATAACTATGGTTAAGGTAACAATAAATACAATTCGGAGAGAGGAGCTGAGAGAGTGAGATGCAAGAAAAAGTTTTTATTCTCGCACACAGTCCTCCCTACGTGATTGCCATATAATAAAATGTAATTTGTCATACAGAAAAACCAAGATAATCAAGCATGATTAAAGACTTGTAATGTCACATCTAAAGGCATTCATTAGTCTAAGCCAGTGTAATTGTCGTTTAATAATAAAGGCTGACTTAACGGGGAATACAAGTTCATCAGCTATTGACACAAGTGCAAGTAGAATCTACATCAGCCAATTTTTCTTTCATCAAAACAAATTAACACTTTTTGTCACAAGATTATATATAATAAGACTTCCCAGTAGATGTTGTCATTGCATCAAGCTCTTAAATATGCCAGAATGTTAATATTGACTTCATTACCGATTCATATACAATTGAAGTATACAGGGCTCCCATGCTACTTGGAAATTTGGAAAAAGTTGGAAGAAATGATAATTTCTTTTCTGAACATGAAAATTCCTTGAAGTTTGCAAATGTTGATGAAAGTCAGGAAAGTTTGCAACTACTTGATGACAGAAACAATTACGTAATTGAGTTGTAACTGATTGTGAATTATATTTATTGAGTTCTGCCCAGAATATTCGGAGGTTGCAGTATGGATCATTAGGGTGGTTACCATAATCATAGTTGTTGAGTCAATCTTAACACTCACTGGATTAGATTAGAAGACTGGTTGTTTCACAGTCAGCTTGATATTGATATTTTGTTTGACATGAAAGGTTTGAAAACCAGTCTAGCATCACAAGACACCAACATGTTGTCGGCAAAGCATAGCCGCATACCAGATGGCCTAGCAAACTTAATGCTGTTACCCCGAGGCATACCTACATGAAACCGATATGAAAATTATTTATTTTCTCAGAAAATGCAAGTATTAGAATAATTATGTCTTTACTCTGCTGAAAGATATGATGAAACTATGGCGTTGATGAAATTTGACCTGATACTCACCATTTGCACTGCTAGTCGCATGGGTACACAAATATCACAACCAACATATTCATGACATCATAGGTCCAGTTGTCACATGATGTCACTAATAACCCATTTCAGATGTAGAAACAAAAAAAAATATGAAATGAAAAATAAAGTTGTAAACTGTTCGTAATAAAGAAACTACAATGAAAGAACACAGAATTCTGTATATATTTATTAAAAAAATAACTGTTTTGTTGTATCATGTGACTACCTTGTTGACATGTGCTCTTTGCTTGATGAACTGTCCAGATTGCAGTGACAGCGACAGGTTTCTGGTTGTTTTCTCAACATAAACATATTCTTTCTGGTTCTTACAGAAGCTTTCTGGCTTTCATTTAATATATTTTAATTTTTTTACATTAGATAGAAGCTTGTTGATGTCATCCGACTATTGGATTTCTGTTGTATTGTGAGATTTGTGGAATCATATAACTAGTAATGCAAATGCAGATAGTGAGTACCGGGTCAGGTTCTATCTGTGCTGTAGTCTTGTCTAGTCTGTCACGGATTAAGACATAATGATTATAATACTCTCCATTTCTGAGAAAATGAATCACCTTCCTATTGATTTCATACAGGTATGACTTGATGTGACATTGTTTCAAGTTTTCCAGGACCACTGGTGGGGTTCAAGTTAAATTTGTAGTCAAAATGTTGAATCTCTGATGGTAATTTTGGTGTTAAACTATGACACTGAACATGTGGCTCAAAGGATTGGTTTCAAATCCTTATCGGTCGCAGGAGAAATGTGAGATTGTTGTCCCTTGTAATGTGAGTATCACTACAGGTTTAGGAACTGCTCTTCTTTCTGTAATACTGCTCTGGTGGTCTAGTGGTTAGAGCGTCCGCCTGGGATGCGGGAGGTCGTGGGTTCGATCCCCGGCCGAGTCATACCTAAGACTTACAAAAATTATACTAATAGCTGCCTCGCTTGACACTCAGCATTAAGAGGTTAGTGTTAGGACTGGTCGGCCTGGTGTCAGGATAATGTGACTGGGTGGGACATCATGCTACATGTCTGCGGCATGATGCCCCAGTGCTAGACATCACTATAAACTGCCACATAGCAGACATCGTAGCGATATGACTGAAAAATTGTTAAAACTATGTTAAAAATCCAAATCACATCACATCTTTCTGTAATTGCAGTTTCATTTGTAACTCATATTTTTGTATCTGTCTCTCTCTTTTTCCTGCATTTGCATCTCCCTTTCTTTTTCCAGCATTTGTATTTTTATTTCTTTTTCTTCCTTTTGCATTTGTCATTTCTTCTCCATTTCTTTCTCTTCTTTTTGAATTTGCATTTGTTTATCTCTTTCCTCTTTTTCAAGCTTTCTTAACTTTATTTTGTTCTTGAATTTTAATTTCAATTTCATAACTTGCAGGTTTGAGCTAGAGTCAAAGCACTTTTGTCCAAAATATTCTTCTCTACCAAATTTAAACCAAAATATTTTTTATTTCATGTTTTAACAAATATGGCTTTGCACAGGAAAGATATTGTCTGGAACGTTGGAGCAATTCGTCCTCTTTCAAAGACTGATTGCTCCTGGCTAGGATTTAAAGTACAATTGTCCACTTTGGTTTATATCGTAAAAGCGTGTTGGTTTCACTATGTAAAGTCAGAAATATTAGGGACTAAGATAACTTAAATTTCAAAACAATTTCAATTTCTGTGAAATTCATATCCCCAGTTAGGCCCCAAGTTTCTGTTACGTCTCAATGATTGCAAACTTAAGTAACAGAAAAGAAGCAAAAACAACAAATTTTATAAAACTTAACAGTTTAATTATCAAAGTTATAAATAAAAAATTTGAAAGGAACATAAAGTATTATGAAGTGAATCCAAGCTAGTCCTTATCCTGGTCTGTGAAAGTCCTAAATGATAGAAATGTTCCTCATAAATTTCAATACCGGAAATGTATTGGTCCTCCAAGAACTTTGTAGTTGTCAAGATGGCGTTGTCCTGAATTCCTTCAATAACAGTTCCAGACTAATATTTAAGTCCAAATAATGAGCGCTTTCTATTTGCACTGAACAGTCCAAACAAATGTTTTTCCTGTCTAAAAGTATCTAAACTTGCACAACACAAAATACGTCTATAGACTTAAAACTGGAATGCAATAATGTGAATGAACACAATAATGTGAATAACTCCAAACTTCGGAATGAAACAGTGCTTAATTTTCTCCTTGTATATAACATTTGTTGTGACAGTACTTCGCAATAGACCCCACGTGACAGCATACACTATTGATTTTGCGTCGAATTACCCAAAGTGAATATTATTCACATAACCTCGCGCATCCAGTGGGAAACCACAGAAGTATCGAAACACCGGTCTCATCAGTCACTGTTAAACTACACTGTATGCCATTTTAAGTCTTATTAAGATTATTATTACTAATTGTCAACACTGAACTAAAGGAGATTTTTGCTTCAGTGTGGCGTTCAAATATCCCGAAGACCAGACACCATGTAATTTCCTCAAGAAAGAAACCAAATGACCTGGAAATTACCTAGCTTAAGTTGGAAGATGGAGTAATACTTTAACTGCAATGATTTTGAAATTTATGAAGAACTAAATTTAAGAACTGAAAAGTCCACCCTTACATTTTGTTACCAAATTTGCTAAAACACTTGTTAACTACGAAAATAAATGGGGTATCAGGGCTGATCAAATATTGTTTTCACATACTCGTCCAAGACAAATAGTTTCATAAAATTCACTTGTCTCACCTTACTTTTTACAAGTCCCAATAATGTAATCTCTTCCAAAGATTTGATAAAATGTATGCATTTTATTCCATAGATATAGGAAAGAAAATAATAAACAACTTTATTTCCTAAAAGGATTTACATTTTTCACAAATATTGGTTGATGCTACACATTTCGCTGCTTAATGTGTATATGTTTTGCTACTGGAGATGGACTTCCTGCATGCCCTCATTTTTGCTGTTAATTCCATGTGATTGAAAAAAATCTTTAGGTCTTTCCTAACATATTACATCAGATCTGCCCTCTCATGCACAAAGTGCATCTTCTAACTAAAAATACACTGGTTTAATTTCTAACCTATGCCAATTTCGGATATTCTTTACAATAACTGCAATCTTAGTAAATAATATAAAGCCAACATTTTAACCATCCACTTCACATGAAATTATATTTATTGAAACTTTTTGTTTCCTTTGTAACTCTGTTGCCACTTTCAACCACATGCTGATAGTTACTTGCACTGTAATATCTCTACCAGTTAAGTTGTTCCAAGCACTTAAACATTAAGTTAAAGGCTGAATTGCTAAAAAAAAATTTATACTGTGCAAGGTGCATGTTCATATGTGAGCCATTAAACAAATTTGTGGGAGTCATCACACACCACTTAAGTGAGCGAATTCATGTAAAGTTTGTTCAAATGACACAATCACATTCCCAGGTAGGTTATCTGATGATCTGCTTATGACTGTGATAGTTCTTAACACCTGCTTTCAAACAATAAATTTTAACAGAAATACTGTATTTTATATTTTGATAAATGTCCAATGATAGTTATAGATCTTTTCTTAGCAAGCTTTCATGATACTTTTGCTCATTATCCTGCCAAAGTGTCCTCAGTTTAAAAAATACCGCAATAACGTTCTTCCGTCCCCACCCACCCATGAGATACTTAATTTAGAGACCTGTCCAGTGTTGTAAAGATATATGAGAACTTTTTAGTCTAAGCAAAATATCTGCAGTATAAAAAAGCAAGTTAATATTCTTTACTAATGGAAAATACCTTGTTACAAATTCTGAAAACTACACTTCGCTCGATAACGGTAAAGGACACTGATGCGGATAAGATGATAGTATTCCGAATATGACAGCACGTGATTAAAATCTCGTTTATGAGTTTAAATCTCGTTCGGTTCGTTAGTTAAATTGGAGCTCAAGATTATCAGCGGCGTTACTATCATAGGAGCTGGAAATAATAGCTAAGTAGATCTCGTTTTTGAGTTGAAATCTCGTTCGGTACTAAAGACGGAGATCAAAATTACAGCGGCGTTACTGTCGAATATGGAAAGCCGCAGGTACCCGGCGGTGATCACAATTTTTCTTTCCATAGTCGAAGGAGCCGGTGATTGTAGTTTGTAGACTGAGCTTCACGTGTTTCTGGAGCCGTAAATTGGCGATTTTTATTAACGGAGCCGTAGATTAAAAGTGTTTTAGGAGCCGCTAATTGTAGAAGGAGCCGGTAATTGTTGTAGGAGCCGCTAATTGTAGTTCATATAAAAATATAGGAAAAGATTGTAATCACCGTCATTTTAGGAGCCGCTAATTGTTGTCGGAGCCGCTAATTGTTGCCTATATAATAATATAGGGAAAAATTGTGATCACCGCCGGGTACCTGCGGCTTTCCATAATCGTAGGAGCTGGAGATAATAGCTTAGTAGATCTCGTTTTTGAGTTGAAATCTCGTTCGAATCTCGTTCGGTAGTAAAGACGGAGATCAAAATTACAGCGGCGTTACTGTGGAAGGAGCCGGCGATTGTAGTTTGTAGACTGAGCTTCACGTGTTTCTGGAGCCGTAAATTGTGATTTTTATTAACGGAGCCGTAGATTAAAAGTGTTTTAGGAGCCGCTAATTGTAGAAGGAGCCGCTGATTGTTGTAGGAGCCGCTAATTGTAGTTTCTATACAAATAAAGGGAAAGATTGTAATCACCGTCATTTTAGGAGCCGCTAATTGTTATCGGAGCCGCTAATTGTTGCCCATATAATAATATAGGGAAAAAATTCTGATCACCGCCGGGTACCTGCGGCTTTCCATAGTTAACACTGTTAAGGCTCTCAGGCGTTAACAAAGTATATTTTTATACCGTACAGTATACGTTTGAGTCTGTCTTTTGTTTGTAACCCCCTATCGATTTCAATAAAGAAAACGTTTAATGTGATAAAGAGTACATAGAACTAAGTCAATTGAATCACTGATTTATAATTTCTAATGATTGTGGCCAGAATGCACTAATACTGGCATCCCCTGCACCTTTTCATGCTTAACGGACTTTCCATACTAAAACACGGTGCCATATTGCATACTATGGAAAGCCGCAGGTACCCGGCGGTGATCAGAATTTTTTATAAATAAATATCATAATTACACCAACAGAACCTGTGATCTGTACTATAGTATAATACATGAAAGACCTCGAAATTACGTATCTCATGGAAGGGTGTAGTGAGTTGGAGCTTATCGCGTAGGTTGGATTTAAATTGAAATTCTTCAAATGAACTCGTGAGTAAACAGCTTTCCAACCAAATGGTGTAATAATTGATGATTTTTGTCTCTTTATATTTAACTAGTCGTTAACTAGAATGGGCAAGACCGCTCCAGTGGCCTAGGGATTAGTGTCCATCTCGGATGCGGGAGGTCGCGGGTTCGAAGCCCGGCCGATTCATACCAGAGATTTGTAAGAAGGGTAGTAACAGCTGCCTCGCTAGACGCTCAGCATTAAGAGGTTAGTGTTAGGACTGGTCGGCCTGGTGTTAGGATTATGTGACTCTCTATTTTTGTGTTTATGTGGTTTGGCATATTTTCATTTCGTGCATGTGTCATACATGTAACAAATAATGCAGGTGTTTTAATCTGGCAATTTTAGGAAATTTGCCAAATTAACTTGAACAACTTGTATCATCCTGTTCACTGGAAAAAGAAAATACATGCATAGAATAATAACTATTGTATTACATCCAATCTATCCATACCGATAATATTTTAACTTCTAAGGATTCCAAAAAGTGTATTCTTTCATTACATGTTATGCTTGACAATGCTCACAAGACATTAGATATATAAATGGTTTTTCAAACGTCAGACCTGAAACAATAATACTGACCCAAATGTACATGTGATTGTGACGCAAATGTATATATGTGATGATGGCCCACATTTATATGTGATGGTGGCCCAAATGTATATGTGATGGTGACCCAAATTTATATGTGATGGTGACCCAAATGTATATGTGATGATGACCCAAATGTGGTGTGACAGAGTTCCAAATGTACTTGTGATGATGACCCAAATGTGGTATGGCAATGACCCAGATGTCTGTGATGATGACCCGAATGGGTGTCTCCAAAGATATGGTTAGGACAAGACAAAAATGAAGCGGGAAGCAACTGCTATACTAATTAATCCAATTTCTGCCATCTTTTCATTTTTTGAAACTCATACAAGGTATTAAAGTATAACAAGGATTCATATTAATTGTACTTGCATTCATAACTTCATACATATAGAACACTTACAGAGCAAAGTCTCTTATTTTCAATCAGATGAGCATGCTGATCTGAAGTTAGAGGTATTATACCTCAAAGATCTTAAAGAGAAAAAAGTGAAACCAACAAGTAAAATTCAACAAATACTTTATTTTCACAGATAATGTGAAAATTTAAAAGTAGCTTACATTATGAAATATATCCCAAATAGCTCTCACAGATCCAAAAGGAATAAAGGTGTTCCAAATGAATTACAGTGGTGTTACAAATTGATTCCAATCTTGAATGTGCTGTAGTTCCAACAGTCTTAAATGTGCCGATGTGATAATCTTATCCATCACAATGATATAATCTAGAATGTCCCTGAAGGAATTTACTCTAATCCTAAAACAGTCCAAAAGTATCTGTAAGCACTTTGTTATTTCAGTGAATAAATGAAGTATATAAATCGTGTGAAATTACAACTGAACACAACTAAAAGACAGATTTCACTTGAGAGATGTTACAATAGGAATATGTTGTTAACTATGTTGATCACAACCTTTATATAAAATTGATCACAAACTTTATATAAAAACCTAAGACAATAAGAGATATAGGATGTGGGTCCTTTTCCCATCAAATTCGTAAACAAGGTAAGGTCTGTTTACTTTATAGTTTTACTTTTTAGCAAAATACCTGGCAAATGAGAACATTTTTTTTCTAATGGACGAAACAATTTTCTGAACTCAAAGCCAGGTAAACATGTTTACAAATATCATCTCAGATGATAATCTACAATCATGGACAAAAGTTAGCTTTGCAATATCTTGCTTACATATGACCCTTACAATCGTGGACAAGAGTTAAACAATATATACAATATATAGATATACAAAAGGGCACTTGCAATGGTTTCTAACTGACCTATATTACCCTTCTTTCAATTCAAAACCTGCCTGGTTTACATGTGATGCACCATATATGAAGGCATTTTCATTGCTAAGAAGGCCATCTGCACTGCAGCAACTATGCCATTTCCAGTGCCTGGATTGCCTCTCACTTTTACTGGACACCCTGAAAAGTAGGTTAGTATAATATTATTAGCAACATATACAAAATTTATAATAATTTATATCGGCTTTTGTGATGGAAGTTAAAGTTCTCTTTTGCCTTTAAATACTGTCTGTATTTTTACTAATGTACAGGAAATGAACAAGATTTGTTATTTTACAAAATTTTTACAAACTTTGTTGGAATCCAACTACCACATAAACTGGTCATGTAAACTTGTGACATAGTGGTAGTTGCACAAATTGTGTAGTGTACAACAGCATTGTTCTGTTATCAAAAAGACACTGAGAAAATTACTAGTTCACCATGAGAATACTGTAAGTAATATACTTTTTTCCCCTATAATCAGTATTTTCCTTCACCCTCATTTGTGCTTCAGAGACCCCCAAATTTTTAATTTGACCCCCAGTTTTGATACCAAAGTTTATTTTTTACTCAGTCTGACCCCCAGTTTTGACACCAAGGAGATTTTTGACTCTCAGTCTTGCACCCCTAGGGGATACACTGCCTATAATACCAAAACCAAATGCCAATACAGTATTTGCTTCAGGGGCAATTAAGAAATAATAATTAAGATCGATGAGCAAAACATTCATATGATATGGATCATAAACGTTCTAAATCTGCCCCTCTTAGCCGTTACTATAGCAGAGATAATGCAAGATTTGTACAAAATAGTAAGCTTTACATGTGTGACACCAGGCCTGCAAACAAATAGATGTATGACTGACCAATCAACCAATTATATCTAGCTTTGCTTACATCCATAGTCCAAGAAAAGATGACATAGCTCAGTTAATCCTGCATTTGAATATCTCATTTACTGTCTTCAAGTAATTCAATTTTTACAGTAACACTTTGTTTTGGCATATAATTTCTTTGTATGGGTGTATAAAACAGTCATTAAAAAAGTATACCCACCTTTAAAATCGTGAGTGTGAACAGGAAGACATAATAAACACTGCAATAAATTTATTCAGTTTACAATTCCAAGTCAAATACATACCTGTCAAGATTTCATTTTAAAAAATGACAATACTGAGATGCCAATTATTCAACATTTTAACTGCAATTACAATAATATATATAAACATGTAATTACTTTATAATTTGCATTATGTGAGTTGATATTGTCTTCATTTACCATGGGATTTAACAACTGTATTGACAAAGTACAAGGCAACTATATCTGGTCATCTATTAGTTATTCCAGCATGTAGCCATATTATCTTCTGCAAAAAACTGAAAATAAGATTACTTAAAAATACATTGTATCACACAAGGCGGGGTAATTTATCCATTGTCAAGATAAACTGTATGTACATAACAGAAATGAAATATAATAAAAAGCTGAAGAATGAATAGAACAAATTTGCATAAACATTCACAGCAGAATCTTCAGCTTTCCCATTAATGTTGCACTTTCACTTAAAATAGGAAACATCTGTTACTAAAATAATGTCTTATAAAATAACTATTTTTACATTTCAGTCCAACTGTAGATAAAATTTATTTAAATCAAGATGTCTTCCCAATGGATGTTATTAGATTTTAGGTCCTTGTGTACGTGTATGTGTGATGTATGCATGTGTATGTTCACTGTGCCACGCAACTTACAAACAGTTCAAGATAAAAACACAGTTCAATATGCTAACTATGGGACATGATTTATGAGTGGTCTAAAATGTACCTTTGGTTGTAAAATTTTAAACCATCATAGGTCTTAAAGGTTCTACCTAGAACTTAATATAATTTTAAGTTTTAAATGTTTGCTATTGCTGATTTGTTTATATGACCATTGGGTTACCTGGGTCACAACTTTAGAAACCTTTGAGACTGCCAGATCATAACTACTTATGTATTTTCTCTGCTACGTTTGTTTTGGTGCTTTAAGGTATAAAAACGAAGGTCAGTTACTTAGTGCTGTGGCAACTGGAGTCAAGTGTCTTGCCAAGAACAGACTGGTCCTATGGTAAGATACAAAACCCACCCCCTTATGGACCTGAGTCTGGCACACTAACCACTGAATGTGGCTTTATGTATGTACATATGTATGTATGTATGTATGCATACATACCTATCAATACATCCATGTATGCCAATACCATAAGATGTCAATTTATCATACCCATCTGAGAAAAGGAAATATAACATCAGGAAAATATTGAAATAAAGAAACATGTATAGTTCAAGACTTAAAAGTGTGCAGCATAGCAACATTGTCCCTATCTTTTTCCCACTTTTGAGAAACACCATATATTCATACCCATGACCCTAGACTGGACTTACAAAGAAGAGGGGAAAATGAAATTCTGATAGAGCTGTATACATCATATAAACTCCAATCATATCCCAAACTTTGACATTTCTGTTTTCAACATTATGTACTAGGTGTATGACAATATATAACGCTGTAAATTTGATATATAATTACATACAGGTAAAACCCTTTGTAATGCGTTGCTCACGGGTCCAAAGAATAACATCACAATATAAGCTGGATCAAGTTAACAAATTTTTTGAAAATCTTCCCGACAGAAAATGTGCATTGAAAGTTCAATGTCATCAATTTTAACTAACCTCTTGATCATATAAATCTGCTAGGGATAAGAATAATTGGTTTTTCCGATAGCATGTATTTAGGTGTTAAAAAGAGAGGTCACTTTATATTAAAAAAAAGGGAGCCATGCTGCGATTGTGTTATAAGCAGAATCACGTTATAATGAAGCAAACAGTCAGATATATTCAGCAAAAGATACATTCCATGCCTGAAAGGTTACATAGTTACAATTCCTTTCTTTGTCTCACAAAATGCTAATTTTTCTTGCTGTAAGTATAACATCTATAATCACATATCACATGGCATGGTGGGAAAACCTGTTTTATAAAGGAATATTTTTACCAAGAATATATAGGAAGGAAATAATTTTACCAATAATTTTCTTTAGAACTGTACAAATGCCACATCAACTATGATGTGACGGGAAGAAATGTTACATATCATACAATGCTGTGCCATTCAACTGCAAGCCATCTCTCACAGAATGCATGTAATAACATTTTTTTATATGGCAATCATTTTTTTTACTGACCAATATGCCTTATATAATTTGGACCCTGCAAGAGATAAGTACACTGACCATAAAAAACCATTTCAAAATTAAAATGTACCAGACACATACAAAATACAGTCCTTAATAAAAATGTGAAAACATCTGAAACCACGCTTTAGAAGTGGAAATGTCTGAATAAGACTGAACCATTTTAAAAGCTTATACTAACATCAAATTTTCTGATTAATTACCTATACAATGGTTTGGGGTGTACTGAGAAGAAATGCCATAAATTAAACAAGCTATATAAATAGCACTGTCTGTTGAAAAATACCAATTGACAAACTGTCATCAGTAGGTAAAATATCCATGTGCTACATTTCATGACTAAGTCACACACTCCCTGAAAATTCAAAATATAATTGTGACACACAAAAATGGGACAAATGCTAAATGAGACTAATGTAAACCACGTATGAAAAGCCTTATTTTTTAAAACAAATAACCGACAATCACTCTGCTTTATTATGATACTCTTTTATTGACCTATATTATGGATAGATTACCCAACCAAACTGATGTAACATCATAATTGGAGAACTTTTTCACATGTAATCTAACGCTAACAGTAATCAAATATACCCTATTATCAAGTGACCCATCTAAAGAGATTTCATTTTTAAGAAACAAATTTATTGCAATATTTCATGTTTGCATGGGATGCAATTTATGTGAATACTTGTTAAAAAGATTTGCAATACTGTCCACTGTAACTCACTTTACCGATATATTGTTTTTGATGCAGCCTTCTTCTCTTTCTCCATTCTACATCATTCTTATCTAGTTCTTGTACAATTCCATCAGCAAATTCTCTGCAAATCAAATAGTAATGTGCAGTTTATATTATCAATGTGGTCTTTATTCATTGATAAAATAAAGTGTAACAGAAAATAAAAAAGGCAAACAAAATAAAATCATTTTGCTAACAATGAAAATCAATACAAAAGATAAAACAAAACATAGGATGCCTCATATAGTGCAATCATTCAGCATGAATAATTGCTATAGCAAGCATAAATTCTTACGTGCTTAAAATTGTCCTAAAATAATGTACAGCAACTTGGTTATGTCACCAAGGAACATCCTGCCAACTTCTTTTAGGACTTCACAAACAATTTTCTAGGTTGATAGTTGGGAATAAAACCTTAATGAATACTTAAGTTGGGAAGTCTTCCTGATACAAAAAGATTGGAAACTAACAGTATATAGTATTTACATTGCAATTATGGCTGTATTTGGGCACAGAAGACCACCCACTCCACAAAATTGCTGCACCTTGCACAATATAAACCCAGTGTATTTCCTAGTGGTAATAATGAAAAATCCAATGGAAATTGTATCCTAATATTTTGCATTCTGCAATGAATGCAGTAATGGCCTTATCAAACGTGGGGCCCAATCTGAATCAATTTGGCAGGGCCCCTGCTTTTAAATGAAGGGCCATCGATGTGCACAGCATTTGGAAATAAACTTTTGATGTCAGCCCTGAATGAATGTACACATTTTATTTTATCATGAAATAATGCACAACTTTCGTGCAAATAAAAATTATATCTTTAAGTCACCTGGCTAAATCCCTACACACAGGCCCATTTCATAACAGTGAAAAAAACATTACAACACAAAATACCATAACCATACTTTACAAAAACGTTTATTATTTCTGCAAAGCATTTATACTGTTTGTGATCAAGCCATTAAAAAAACTCCAACCTGACAAACTTAATGACTTTTACTGACTGAAATTTGTATTACTGCCCCGCTCCCCCCATATCAAAGCATATGCAATGAGGGACAAATACAAACACATACATGTGCCATTATGATACAAATACTGGGATTATTTGCGATAATGATAATATTATTATCATCACCACTACTGAAAAGATAATAGAAGCACCATAGTATTAATAATAATAATAATAATAATAATAATAATTTGTACCTGGTGTAAATTTCAATATCAACATGATGGTGGGTGTTTTGGTACAAATGGGACAAAACAAAAAAAGAATGTAATTACAATTCACCCATGTCAATATCTATAATTTACCATAATGTGAGTTCTGGTTTGTATCATGCATGTATACATAAAACATACTGCAGACAGGAAGTTATATCAGCAGTTAAGACCAATGAAATGCCAAGGTACAAAATGCATGATACAAGAAAGTTTATTTAATGAACATAGCAAAGACAACATAAAAGTACTAACTCAGGGCCAGCTATTATACAGACATATACAGTCATTTGAACAAATTTCAATACCACATTCACACTATGACTGATTAATCTGATATTCCTTTTTAAAGGAATGTCTATAGTAAGGGTTACTCACTCTTTCATTGAGGCACGACAATCACTTTTCAGAAAGTCATGAGTATCAGTTGAACATAGACAAAGTAAACCAGATTTGCAAGTGCTGCCTTGAATATTAAGGGGGAAATAACTGACCCATGTCCCCCATACTAAAGACAATTGTGGAAATATATTGAAATGAAAGGACACAATAACCCTATTATTTGTGCGAGTACATTACGACATAATGGAAACGTACAGAATTATTTAAAACTTACAGAATATTATAAACTACATCATTCCTGTTGAGTAAAAACAAGCAAATACGCACAAAGTGTTACAATAATATTATGTGTTTAATGCAAAAGTTAAGCCATTCGTGATATTTCTTAAACTGAATAAGGGGCTGGTGTTGTGTGCTTTTACTTACATACAAATAATATAGAGCCTGAGGCAAAGAAAAACAGTGCCCAATGGCGTGATGATATACCTATTAGCATATGCTAGTGTGTATGTTTTGGAGTTTTAACTTAGCTTTAAGAATTGTTCAGTTTATTGTGATGTCTAGCACTGGGGCATCATGCCACAAATATATCCCACCCAGTCACATAATCCTAACACCAGGCCGACCAGTCCTAACACTAACCTCTTAATGCTGAGCGTCTAGCGAGGCAGCTGTTACTACCCTTCTTACAAATCTCTGGTATGAATCGGCCGGGCTTCGAACCCGCGACCTCCCGCATCCGAGATGGACACAAACCCTAGGCCACTGGAGCGGTCTTGCCCATTCTAGTTAACGACTAGTTAAATATAAAGAGACAAAAATCATCAATTATTACACCATTTGGTTAGAAAGCTGTTTACTCACGAGTTCATTTGAAGAATTTCAATTTAAATCCAACCTACGCGATAAGCTCCAACTCACTACACCCTTCCATGAGATACGTAATTTCGAGGTCTTTCATGTATTATACTACAGTACAGATCACAGGGGCTGTTGGTGTAATTATGATATTTATTTATAATATACCTGCCTAAAACGTTTATATTTATAATTATTCGTTTATTGGAAAAAAAAATAAGTTGCATCGAATGATATTGGATGACTGGCCTTCACTCTTCTGAAACATAAATCGATGATTCTCCATCTTCTAAGATACAACACACTTATGCGGATAAGATGATGGTATTCCGAATATGTCGTCACGTGATTAAAATCTCGTTTATGAGTTCTGAACATGAAAATTCCTTGAAGTTTGCAAATGTTGATGAAAGTCAGGAAAGTTTGCAACTACTTGATGACAGAAACAATTACGTAATTGAGTTGTAACTGATTGTGAATTATATTTATTGAGTTCTGCCCAGAATATTCGGAGGTTGCAGTATGGATCATTAGGGTGGTTACCATAATCATAGTTGTTGAGTCAATCTTAACACTCACTGGATTAGATTAGAAGACTGGTTGTTTCACAGTCAGCTTGATATTGATATTTTGTTTGACATGAAAGGTTTGAAAACCAGTCTAGCATCACAAGACACCAACATGTTGTCGGCAAAGCGTAGCCGCATACCAGATGGCCTAGCAAACTTAATGCTGTTACCCCGAGGCATACCTACATGAAACCGATATGAAAATTATTTATTTTCTCAGAAAATGCAAGTATTAGAATAATTATGTCTTTACTCTGCTGAAAGATATGATGAAACTATGGCGTTGATGAAATTTGACCTGATACTCACCATTTGCACTGCTAGTCGCATGGGTACACAAATATCACAACCAACATATTCATGACATCATAGGTCCAGTTGTCACATGATGTCACTAATAACCCATTTCAGATGTAGAAACAAAAAAAAATATGAAATGAAAAATAAAGTTGTAAACTGTTCGTAATAAAGAAACTACAATGAAAGAACACAGAATTCTGTATATATTTATTAAAAAAATAACTGTTTTGTTGTATCATGTGACTACCTTGTTGACATGTGCTCTTTGCTTGATGAACTGTCCAGATTGCAGTGACAGCGACAGGTTTCTGGTTGTTTTCTCAACATAAACATATTCTTTCTGGTTCTTACAGAAGCTTTCTGGCTTTCATTTAATATATTTTAATTTTTTTACATTAGATAGAAGCTTGTTGATGTCATCCGACTATTGGATTTCTGTTGTATTGTGAGATTTGTGGAATCATATAACTAGTAATGCAAATGCAGATAGTGAATACCGGGTCAGGTTCTATCTGTGCTGTAGTCTTGTCTAGTCTGTCACGGATTAAGACATAATGATTATAATACTCTCCATTTCTGAGAAAATGAATCACCTTCCTATTGATTTCATACAGGTATGACTTGATGTGACATTGTTTCAAGTTTTCCAGGACCACTGGTGGGGTTCAAGTTAAATTTGTAGTCAAAATGTTGAATCTCTGATGGTAATTTTGGTGTTAAACTATGACACTGAACATGTGGCTCAAAGGATTGGTTTCAAATCCTTATCGGTCGCAGGAGAAATGTGAGATTGTTGTCCCTTGTAATGTGAGTATCACTACAGGTTTAGGTACTGCTCTTCTTTCTGTAATACTGCTCTGGTGGTCTAGTGGTTAGAGCGTCCGCCTGGGATGCGGGAGGTCGTGGGTTCGATCCCCGGCCGAGTCATACCTAAGACTTACAAAAATGGTACTAATAGCTGCCTCGCTTGACACTCAGCTATAAGAGGTTAGTGTTAGGACTGGTCGGCCTGGTGTCAGGATAATGTGACTGGGTGGGACATCATGCTACATGTCTGCGGCATGATGCCCCAGTGCTAGACATCGCTATAAACTGCCACATAGCAGACATCGTAGCGATATGACTGAAAAATTGTTAAAACTATGTTAAAAATCCAAATCACATCACATCTTTCTGTAATTGCAGTTTCATTTGTAACTCCTATTTTTGTATCTGTCTCTCTCTTTTTCCTGCATTTGCATCTCCCTTTCTTTTTCCTGCATTTGTATTTTTATTTCTTTTTCTTCCTTTTGCATTTGTCATTTCTTCTCCTTTTCTTTCTCTTCTTTTTGAATTTGCATTTGTTTATCTCTTTCCTCTTTTTCAAGCTTTCTTAACTTTATTTTGTTCTTGAATTTTAATTTCAATTTCATAACTTGCAGGTTTGAGCCAGAGTCAAAGCACTTTTGTCCAAAATATTCTTCTCTACCAAATTTAAACCAAAATATTTTTTATTTCATGTTTTAACAAATATGGCTTTGCACAGGAAAGATATTGTCTGGAACGTTGGAGCAATTCGTCCTCTTTCAAAGACTGATTGTTCCTGGCTAGGATTTAAAGTACAATTCTCCACTTTGGTTTATATCGTAAAAGCTTGTTGGTTTCACTATGTAAAGTCAGAAATATTAGGGACTAAGATAACTTAAATTTCAAAACAATTTCAATTTCTGTGAAATTCATATCCCCAGTTAGCCCCCAAGTTTCTGTTATGTCTCAATGATTGCAAACTTAAGTAACAGAAAAGAAGCAAAAACAACAAATTTTATAAAACTTAACAGTTTAATTATCAAAGTTATAAATAAAAAATATGAAAGGAACATAAAGTATTATTTAGTGAATTCAAGCTAATCCTTATACTGGTCTGTGAAAGTCCTAAATGATAGAAATGTTCCTCATAAATTTCAATACCGGAAATGTACTGGTCCTCCAAGAACTTTGTAGTTGTCAAGATGGCGTTGTCCTGAATTCCTTCAATAACAGTTCCAGACTAATATTTAAGTCTAAATAATGAGCGCTTTCTATTTACACTGAACAGTCCAAACAAATGTTTTTCCTGTCTAAAAATATCTAAACTTGTACAACACAAAATACGTCTATAGACTTAAAACTGGAATGCAATAATGTGAATGAACACAATAATGTGAATAACTCCAAACTTAGGAATGAAACAGTGCTTAATTTTCTCCTTGTATATAACATTTGTTGTGACAGTACTTCGCAATAGACCCCACATGACAGCATACACTATTGATTTTGCGTCGAATTACCCAAAGTGAATATTATTCACATAACCTCGCGCTACCAATGGGAAGCCACAGAAGTATCGAAACACCGGTCTCATCAGTCACTGTTAAACTAAACTGTATGCCATTTTAAGTCTTATTAAGATTATTATTACTAATTGTCAACACTGAACTAAAGGAGATTTTTGCTTAAGTGTGGCGTTCAGATATCCCGAAGACCAGACACCATGTAATTTTCTCAAGAAAGAAACCAAATGACCTGGAAATTACCTAGCTTAAGTTGGAAGATGGAGTAATACTTTAACTGCAATGATTTTGAAATTTATGAAGAACTAAATTTAAGAACTGAAAAGTCCACCCTTACATTTTGTTACTAAATTTGCAAAAACACTGTTAACTAAGAAAATAAATGGGGTATCAGGGCTGATCAAATATTGTTTTCACATACTCGTCCAAGACAAATAGTTTCATAAAATTCACTTGTCTCACCTTACTTTTTACAAGTTCCAATAATGTAATCTCTTCCAAAGATTTGATAAAATGTATGCATTTTATTCCATAGATATAAGAAAGAAAATAATATACAACTTTATTTCCTAAAAGGATTTACATTTTTCACAAATATTGGTTGATGCTACACATTTCGCTGCTTAATGTGTATATGTTTTGCTACTGGAGATGGACTTCCTGCATGCCCTCATTTTTGCTGTTAATTCCATGTGATTGAAAAAAATCTTTAGGTCTTTCCTAACATATTACATCAGATCTGCCCTCTCATGCACAAAGTGCATCTTCTAACTAAAAATACACTGGTTTAATTTCTAACCTATGCTAATTTCGGATATTCTTTACAATAACTGCAATCTTAGTAAATAAATTAAAGCCAACATTTTAACCATCCACTTCACATGAAATTATATTTATTGAAACTTTTTGTTTCCTTTGTAACTCTGTTGCCACTTTCAACCACATGCTGATAGTTACTTGCACTGTAATATCTCTACCAGTTAAGTTGTTCCAAGCACTTAAACATTAAGTTAAAGGCTGAATTGCTAAAAAAAATTTATACTGTGCAAGGTGCATGTTCATATGTGAGCCATTAAACAAATTTGTGGGAGTCATCACACACCACTTAAGTGAGCGAATTCATGTAAAGTTTGTTCAAATGACACAATCACATTCCCAGGTAGGTTATCTGATGATCTGCTTATGACTGTGATAGTTCTTAACACCTGCTTTCAAACAATAAATTTTAACAGAAATACTGTATTTTATATTTTGATAAATGTCCAATGATAGTTATAGATCTTTTCTTAGCAAGCTTTCATGATACTTTTGCTCATTATCCTGCCAAAGTGTCCTCAGTTTAAAAAATACCGCAATAACGTTCTTCCATCCCCACCCACCCATGAGATACTTAATGTAGAGACCTGTCCAGTGTTGTAAAGATATATGAGAACTTTTTAGTCCAAGCAAAATATCTGCAGTATAAAAAAGCAAGTTAATATTCTTTACTAATGGAAAATACCTTGTTACAAATTCTGAAAACTACACTTCGCTCGATAACGGTAAAGGACACTGATGCGGATAAGATGATAGCATTCCGAATATGACAGCACGTGATTAAAATCTCGTTTATGAGTTTAAATCTCGTTCGGTTCGTTAGTTAAATTGGAGCTCAAGATTATCAGCGGCGTTACTATCGTAGGAGCTGGAAATAATAGCTAAGTAGATCTCGTTTTTGAGTTGAAATCTCGTTCGAATCTCGTTCGGTACTAAAGACGGAGATCAAAATTACAGCGGCGTTACTGTCGAAGGAGCCGGTGATTGTAGTTTGTAGACTGAGCTTCACGTGTTTCTGGAGCCGTAAATTGGCGATTTTTATTAACGGAGCCGTAGATTAAAAGTGTTTTAGGAGCCGCTAATTGTAGAAGGAGCCGCTAATTGTTGTAGGAGCCGCTAATTGTAGTTCATATAAAAATATAGGGAAAGATTGTAATCACCGTCATTTTAGGAGCCGCTAATTGTTGTCGGAGCCGCTAATTGTTGCCTATATAATAATATAGGGAAAAATTGTGATCACCGCCGGGTACCTGCGGTTTTCCATAGCATACACTATGGGCTAGTTTTTTTCCATCACACAAAATAATGACGCAGTTCATCCTATTCGGTAACTGTCGGATAATTCCGTAAATTATCATTACGTGGGTAGTTCGTAATTATATCCCTTTGCACACATGAACATAGAAATTAAACCGCTTGTTAAATCCACGTGAAAGGCAAATTTGTTGTCGACATTGATTGGACACTGTCCATATCGGAAGCAGACGACATACGAATGTACGGCAGTAATGGCACACATCCCTTTGCTGGAAATGGACTTGTACAGGAACTGGAAATGGTTCTCGGGCATGTCCGTCCATTATATTCAAAACTTCCGTTAAGCGTGAAACGCGCAGATGTTCACGGTATTAGATACACTGTACTCATAGTTAGTTTAGAATCAGTAAATCATTGAATGAATTGACTAAGTTCCTTGCACTTTTTATCACATGAAATATTTCCTTTATTGAAATCGGTTGGGGGGGGGGGATACAAACAAACGGGCATGTATAGTCAGACAATTTTTTTTTTATAGTTGGCCCCTGGCAAACTTGTTAACCTGAAGGCTATGATGTGACTTTATCAGCTATTATTCTTTACTATTTAAAGATATGGATATATTTGTGAACTAGGTGTTTCTGGTTTGTGTTGTTCTTGCAAGTGATGTTAGGCATGTACACCTTCCATAGTTACTCTGCAGTATGTTGATAACGAAGTACCAATGGTCGGCTTGGAAGAAGAGCTAGCCTCCCATAGCAGTAAACACATGGGTTTGGGGCAAGTAGAATATCTTAAAAACGGCTTGGATGACAACTATTTTCAATTGCATCAGCCTGTTTAGTACATTGTTTTGCAGAATTATCATCTAGGAAAAGGGCTTGTGTTTGCACTGTGAGCTTCAAATGGTGTCAAAAATGACCTTCGGACATGAAAATAGCAGGTAGAAATTTGGGCATATGTACATAAACTTCTTCTGTTATGAACTGTTATTGAGTTATTTGGTCAAGTGGATAATATTTTTATGCTTTGTGTTAATATAGGTATCTAAAAATATGGACCTTTTTGACATCACTTGTCTATTTGATTTTTTATGATTTTTTAATACTTGGTCACTGATTGCGGCATTAAATTTGTACATAAAAACTAGCCCCTGCCCCCTTAAGGAAAATGATACAAAAAAATTATGGTGCAGTCAGCCACATCTATTATACTTTTCTATTTCTTTGTGTATATTTAAATATTTTGTATGCATTAGCTTCATTATATTTCCTTCTTTTCCATAGATCACCTAGTGTTGTACATGCACTTCGGAGAGGGAGGTAACTGTGTTTTGTACCTCGATGTGAGAACTGTCTTCATCATGACAAAGTAGCATATTTTGGACTTAACTTACTAAATATGGGAATAAAATGGTGACCATAATGTATTGTCTTGCACTTTCTGTAGCTGCCAAGGTTTGCACCCCTTTTTTATGAATATCATTCACATTTCAATACAGACACACAGAAACAATTGCATAGCATGTCAACATGCATTGTTAAAAGTAATTTAACTCTACAGGAGCAGATAGACCTCAGAGGAATCATACATAAACATACTGTTGTGAATGTTGACTCACCAGTAGAACAGTCTTAGAAATAGTGATGCATATGGCATATTGCTTGCTATATTTGGGTGAGATGGATGAAAGTTTTAGCACACCAACATAGTTTCTACCTTCAATACCCCACTGTGAAGTTGACATAAGAGATTCATATCTCACACTTGGGTGATATTAGGAAATGTTTAAATGTTATGTATTTATCTTGAAATTTCTAGGTTCAATTAACAAAGGGGGAAAAACTTAAAATTAAGTGGCAGTTTCATGTATTTGACAATACACAGTTTCTCCTCTGAAATTCTTATGTTTTCACTGAATGTTAAAAGTACATCAATATCACTTGTTTCTTTTCTTTTTGCAGGTCTCAGTTTGCATGGTAAAAGATTAGGATTAATCGGTTAGTCATACCGAAAGAAGCAATAGCTTGAATCTCATCCAGATACTCAGTATAATCTAAGTGCACTAGAGAGTGACCTTGACAGACAGATTTAGCTTCCGCAGGAGTTGTTTTATGGTATGTGCTTATTAAAAGCCAAGTTGTTGAAATGGTTTTTACTTTGAACTGAATTTTCCACTGTAAGTATTTGTTCTATACCTTATCTTATTATTTACTATGGTTTTGTAAACTCCAGAAATCAATAAAGTCAGTTGTAAGTGAATTGGTGTCTGAGAAGAAATTTCTGTTAAATTGTATTGAGTAATTGTATATGTATGGTCGATTTCAGTGGCTCTGTATCAATGAATATATCTGATATGTCACTTTGTAAGTTTAACAGGGTCCCACACATCAGTATATCAATATTCCAGCATGGTGTAATGTCAATTAATTAAACTTTGATCTCTCCAGATTACCTAGACTTGTTGTGATTAAACCACCCCCACCCACCCCCAAACATATAAACTGCTGCTATTAGCATGTCTAGAATGATAATGAAAGGTTAGGAACTGCTTTTTTTATATCAGTCTAAAATTACTTCTAAAGCACATTATTTACTTAAATGTGTGTTTCTTTAAGTTTGCTAGAAGAGTTTATAGAAACTTTTCACTTTTGTCACTGACAACTAACATAGCATTTCTGTCATTCCCTCCTAAAATTTATAACTTCCAAATCTCTTCTTGACATTCATGAAACATTTTAAAGTAATTTTGATTCTGTCCTTTTTCTATGGTGGTAAACAAAGACCAAAAACATTGCAGGTTGCAAACAATTTGAAATCTTTCAAGAAATGTCGTCAGTCTTAACTCACAGTGTAAATAATGCAGTGCTTTTTGCTGCAAAGTAGTCACTTTCTAAAAGTGAAATACCGTTTTTAGTTTTGCGCACAAAATGTTTTCCTTTGTACCATTTTACTAGATAACGTCTAAATATGTGATATGTACACAGCTTTTGACACAAACCATTTCCAGCCAAATTCAAAGGTGGCAGGGTACAGTTTCATAAATTGGCCCCTGGCAAATTTCTTAACTTAAGGCTATGGTGTGACTTTTTCAGCTATTATTGTTTGCTAATTAAAGATATGGATATATTTGTGAACTAGGTGTTTCGGGCTTGTGTTCTTGAAATTGATGTCAGGCATGTACACCTTCCATAGTTACTATGTGGTATGTTGATAGTGAAATACCAATAGTCAGCTAGGAAGAAGAGCTAGGCTCCCATAACAGTAAACACATGGGTTTGGGGCTAGTAGAATATCTCAAAAACAGCTTGGATAACAACTATTTTCAATTGCATCAGCCAGTTTAGTACATACAGTTTTGCAGAATTGTCATCTAATAGAAGGGCTTGTGTTTGCACTGTAAGCATCACATGATGTCAAAAATGACCTTTGGACATGAAAATTGTAATTATAAATTTGGGGTTGGAGTGCATCAACTTCTTCTGCTATGAACTGCCATTGACTTCTCTGGTCAAGTGGATACTATTTTTATGCTTTGTTTCAATATAGGTATCTAAAAATATGGACTTTTTTGACCTCACTTGTGTATTTGATTTTGTATGGTCTTTTGTACTAGGTCGCTGATTGAGGTATTAAATTTGTACATAAAAACTGGCCCCTGCCACCTTAACATTGTTAACTGCCACTTGGACTGCTCTTACACATGTGCGTCATTTCTATCAAACATCCAGTCAGTGATAAGAAACCTTTTGCTATAGGCCTAGACGATTAAACGGATATGTTGTAAACGAAGTTAAAGCTGTCAGTAAGTTTACATTTGTAAATAGGGTTATAAATACAAGAATAAAATGGGCTAGTTTGTAACCAAGTAGGATTAAAAGTAAGATTTTGTACATCAGTGTGCTTAATACATCCTTGATGAAGTATACTTTATCAGAGTCATTGCTTTTGAAACACTTAAGAACTTTAACTTTTCAGAAATGTAAATCTTTCATAGTGATACATCTCATTTCCTTTGAAAACATTTATTTATTTTTGCAAAGTATGGATAACAAATAACGATATATTTTCTAGTACTCTTCATTGCATGCTTTCATCCAGGCAACCCTTTGCCTGTTAAGTTCTTCTTGTACATCTCTTATTTTGACGTACATCACGTCTGATGCTACCAGAAAAAGATAGGGCTACTTCGATAGCTCATAGGAAGCACAAATTTATTGGGAAAATGAAACAAACATAATTTAGCATTTCAATAACCATTCATATCTATTTATTTTAAGCATAGTTTTTGTAAAGATTTTGTCCCATAAGCTATAAGAATCTAAAATAATAAAATTGGGTATGAATCATAATGGTATTATAATAAAATTGTTCACTTGTAAGTAAAAAAAAAAATGAGATTTATCTAAAATGACTTGTCAGTATTTTGTATTTCTTGGCAATGTGCTTATGCAGAATTTGTCATTTATACAGAATATGTCATTGAAGGTACTTTTTTGGTGCTTCACAGGGTTCCCGCAGGTCATGGAATCCTGGAAAAGTTTTGGAATTTAAAAAAATAAATTTCAAGGGCCTTGAAAAGTAACGGAATTTGTCAAAACCTTGCAAAGTTTTGGAAAAGTCATGGAATTTCTGACAAGGGAGTTAAAGAAATTGATTACTTCAAATTTCTTACAGCACAGAGCACCAGTTAAATAAAACACGATAAAAAAAGATATGATAGATAAATGGTTTCATTTCATATAACAAGAGTAAGTTCCCCTAACAGTAGATATCACATGGTTTCCGGTGTAGTTCGATTGGAAAATTCAAATGGTCAGCCGTGCCGCTTTGAGTAATTACCACTTGACCTGTCAAAATGAAGTTAATTTCTTCCTAAAAAGTCTGTTATTTCTTCGATATAACGTACAAGGTAAGTACTAATTTGATTTCGTTTATATTCCTCACTTGTTTTTCGGGTCTGTTGTAACATCTCATGCAGCATAGTCAGTCATTTATTACGTCGGAGGGTACGTCATGATTATAATCATTATTGTCAATTTGATATTCTTGTTTTGGGCTGTTACTTTAGTTCTAGTTTCAGAATATTGAAAATTGTTTCAGAAGCCGTTCTAGATAACCTGAGAACCCATCTGAAAAAAAATTAGACCCGTCTAGGTCTCCCAGTTGAATCTCCCGATTTTGCAAACTCCTCAATAAAAATAAATAATAAATACTATAATAGATCGTGTATTAGAGCAAGAAAACTGTTCGAATTCAGAATTCAAAAATCTGCAAGAAGGCTTCAGTAAATTCCTGTAATATCACAGTGTGGGAATTTTGACTTCCATTTTTCAAGAGGGTTGTTAGGTTAGGATGAAACATGTTTACTGCCAATATAGTTTAACTTTAATCAATCATTTTTCTGTATCTGGTAAACTTTGACGACTTTTTTATTGTTGCTGTTATTAGTATATTTAATGAATTTTTTTTTTAAAGTTAAAGAAAAGAATTGTCATTGTCTGAAATTGGATTTTAATTTTAAATCTCCAAGATTGTATGTAATATGATAATGAATAAATCTTAGATTGTAAGTCTGGTCAGGCAGTAGGTGATGAAAATGAATTACTTAATGAACACTGGGCTGTTAGAAAATTCTGAACACATAATACAATACACAATATCTCATGATGATAGTGAAGTCTTAAAATCTTTCATTTTATATTGCTTTAGGTTTAGTCCAACATGCCTGGTATGTGCACATTCAATAACAGTTGGCTGACCAACCCAAACTATCAAAAATGGGTGGAGAAGAATGCTTCAGACAAAAGGACTGCTAAATGCAGAGCTTGTTGCAAAATTATAGATATTGCAAATATGGGAGAAACTGCCCTCAAAAGTCATTCCACCAGCAAGAAGCATGTGCAGAATTGTAAAATAATGAAATCTGCTCCGAACAACACAATCTCTGGTTTTATTTCAAATTCAGCCTCACCATCACCTAAAGTTATGCCAAAGCCTGCCCCAACATTAACTTCATAAAAATCATCAAATGATGTATTAAAGGCAGAAATATTTTGGACCCTAAGGACAGTGAATACCCACAGCTCCTTTCATTCCAAAGAGGAAATTTCACGAGTCTTTTCACTGATGTTTCCGGACAGTGCAATTGCACACAAATTCACTTGCGGTGAGGACAAAACATGTTATATTGCTATTCATGGCCTAGCTCCATACTTTGCATCAACCTTAAAAGAGAGCATACGCAAGTGTATTGGATATGCTTTGCAGTTCGATTAAAGTTTGAACAAACAATTGCATCAAAAGCAATGTGACATTCATGTCAGGTTTTGGGAACAGGGTGCAGAAAGAGTGCAAACAAGATTTTTGACATCAGAGTTTTTGGGACACACCACGGCAGAAGATCTGTTTGGCAAGTTGTATCCAATCATCCAAGATCTTGGAACCAGGAACCTCCTACAAATTTCAATGGATGGACCTAATGTTAACTGGAAAACGTTTGACATGTTGAATGCAGAGATTAATCGTTCACACCCTGGAAGGTCGTTGTTGCCAACAGGATCTTGCAGCCTACATATAATTCATAATGCGTTCAGGGATGGTTGCGCTGCCACAGAGTGGAATCTGGAGGAGACACTTAGCAATCTCTATTACTTCTTTAAAGATTCTCCAGCCAGAATAGAGGACTATCAAAAGGCATCTGGTATCAAGGAGCTGCCACCAAAATTCTGTAAGCACAGGTGGCTTGAGAACATCACAGTTGTAGAGAAAGTCCTGTCCCTCCTTCCATGTCTAGCAACATATATTGATTCACTTAAAAAGCATCCAAAATTAAGTCTCAAGGAAGTGGTTAAGTCTCGTCTCTTCGTTCCTCAAGCACAGTTTTTCCTTTCAGTGGCTAGAGAGATGGAGCTATTTTTACAGGAATTTCAAGGAGACGCTCCATTGCTGCCTTTCCTTGCAAAAGACATTTTCAAAATGATCAGGGGTCTTATGGAGCAATTTGTAGCTCAAGATCATCAGGACTGTATCACAGAGGCATCAAAGCTCATTAAATTTAATTTAACAAATTGCAAACACCTTAAAGACTCTGCAAATATTGAAATTGGCTTTGTGACAAAGACAGTGATTGCTGACTTTAAAAAATCAGGGAAGTTGACAGATAGGGACATTTTGGCTTTCCATCTTGACTGCAGGAAATTCCTCCAAGCTGTTGTCACAAAATTGCTGACAAAGTCACCAGTGACATTTGCCCTTGTAAAAAATATGACATGCTTGAACCCAGAGAAAATGATGAAGGATATAAAGACCAGCATTCAGTTATTCCACTCACTGGTCAAAATTCTAGTCAACAATGGAAGAATAGATCCAAACCAATGTGATGCCCTGGTTAAAAACTACGAAGTCTTTTTGGAAAATTGTTTGAAATCGGAAGACTCTGTGAAATTTGCTCAGTTCTCCAGACAGAAAGACCACTTAGATTCGTTTTTTCATTCCTTGATGGCAGACAAAAAGGAATATGCTGTCTTGTGGCCAGTTGCAAAACACCTTCTAACTCTGTCTCATGGCCAGGCAGATGTTGAACGAGGATTCTCCATTAACAAAGAAGCCATACGAGATAATCAAAAGCAGCTGTCTCTCCTTTCAAGAGGAATCATTATTGATAGTATTTGGAGCGTAAGAGGCATTGAAAATATAAATATTAGTAAAGAAATGTTAAGTTATGCTTCAAATGCAAGACACACATACAGACTATACTTGGATGAGGAGAAGAAAAAGATGGAGGAGTGTGAGAGGAGCAGAAAAAGAAAAGCAGATCTTGAGCTGGGTGACATGTTAAATAAAAGAATAAGATTAATGGATGACATCCAGCAGTTGTTCAAATTGGCAGATGAAAATGCTGAAAAAGCCGAAAAGGACAATAGCCTAAGCCTGCTAACTGCATCCAATTCTCTCAGGAAGACTGCAAAAGTGAAACAAGAGACTCTGATGGACCTTGAAAAGGAGATAGAGCAGAAAAGTTTGCTTCTCACTAAATACAAGAAAGCAACTGGAAAGCAATGTGTTTTTGTTAGTATTGTAAATAGGAACACATACAAAGACTACATAGGATTCGTTTATTTTTTTCTTTTGAATACAAAATACATTGAACATTGGATTATAACATGAATTACTACATAAAGTCAAGGTGTGCAAGCCCAGGTAAAATTAAAATGGACATATTAAAAATATTTGTCGTTAACTTATTTGTTATTTTTCATTGATATATGTCATTATTTATATTAATTTACTTCACAATGCAAGATAGTGTGGTCCTTGAGTTTTGTGAAATGGCCCTGGAAAAGTTTTGGAAAAGTCATGGAATTTGTTTTTGTTAAATCTGCAGGAACCCTGGCTTCAGAATGGTCGGGCAACTTTCATAACTTGTTTTTGTAGAAGTGCAAATAATCATTGAGAAACATATAATATTAATGGAGATTTTTAATTAGAGGCTGCAGACACTTAATTATGAAATATACCTTACAGGCACTTTTTTAAATATACAAAAATTATGTTAAGAAAGAACCACCTAAAAATAAGTTGGTAAAGACAGCTCCACATAAAACTTTAAAAATGTAGCACAGTATTCTAAACAGTGTCACTGATTTTGTCATCTACTGTGTGTCACGTTTTCATAGCATGTTCAGTAGCTGATTTGCTATTATTCTAGTTGTTATTAAAGATTTTTATGAGTATATTTTATTTCATTTCACAATCATTATTGATGGAATTTTCAAAGACTTTTTCAGTCCCGATGACTCAATGTTGTTTAGTGAAAACATATTTTTATGACTTCATTCTGTGAACTTTTGAGTTGATGACACTGCGTTAAAACTTATCAGCATCAGAACAAGGAGAACAAATTACTTTAGCCATGGGCTAATTGACTTAAAGGATAATTGAGGAGTGTTTAGCTGCTGGTCAAAGACCAGAAGGTCTTATGAGATGGTGTGTTCTCCTTTCATCTCTCTTCCAACATACAGTGTATTTCCATCCATTAGCACAAACTTTGCCATTGCCACATGTCCTAAAATACATGTCAGATTGCCATAAAACTCAGTGTATCCCCTAGGGGTGTAAAATTGAGGGTAAAAAATACCCCTTGGTGTTAGAACTGGGGGTCAAATAAAAAATGTGGGGGTCAAAAATGTACTGACATAGGATATTGCAACTTGCACAACATTCTCTCTCTCTCTCTGTCTCTCTCTGTAAACATACAAATAAACCAACATGCACAATTAACAAACAAATGCATTGTCCATTCAAAGAATAATTAAATTTGTTCATTTTTCTTTTAAAGTTGTACTTTTTAACAGTCTCCTTATAATCAATATGAAGCAATATTATAGCCCAGCACATTACATACAAGCCAATATACAAAGCCAAATAAATCTTTTTAACCAAATGGCAGTTAATTAACTGCCTTTCATAAAATGTGTACTATCATCGCTTTCATTGTACTTCGTCCTAGAACACACTTATCCAAATATCAAGGAGGATAATGATTCATCTTCTTTCAAATAAGTTACACTTGAACTTTAAGATCTTTCTTTTATTGCAGCAAAGTTAAAAACCAATAAAATCTGCAATGACCCGCTGACTTGGTAATCCCAAAAAATGCATTTGTCTCTGCATGTTTACTGATTTCTTTGTTGTGAAAGAATGTCTTGGGTTATAATGTTTTCTCCAGATATCTTGTGGCGAACAATGGCAGATTTTTTAAAATTCTAAAACCCTGTCACAAAAGGATTATTCACTTTTCCAGTCACACCGTTAATCCTAATGGATGTGCCGTATTCCAGTCAAGGGAATTATTTTCTCCATTTTTCATTAAAGTTAGATCCACAGTTACTCTTCTGTGTTCTGCTTTCTTTCACTTTCTTCGCTAATGATTCTTAGTGCATGACGTTTTAATCTAGAGATCGCTTTCTAGTGCAACATGTATTGAGGTTAAACATCTAGATGACAGCTTGCTGAGCTCAATGGAAATCATGTGAGAGCTCGTGAGATTAGGGGAAGATACTCCGTCATAACGTTGCCTATGCTAGTCTGGTTCATTGTTTTGTATGTTCCCTGCGGTGCACTCTGCTATACGAATAGAGGAGCGCAAGGCAGGAAGCAAACAGAGCGGGGAACCAGTCAATGCATATGCTCAAAGTATATACGATGCCATCCATCGTCCAATGCATTGGGTGTTAAATAAATCCTGATCACATTATGAAAATCCTTTGCGTCAAAAAAACGCACGACAACAAAAGGTGTGTGTCAATTTTCTCAAGCGTGCGTCCCTGATGCACAAATGTGCATAAAGGGAAACACTGACCCATGTCTTTTGCCATTTACTGGTTGAACCAAAATCATTGCGTAGCAAAAGCTGACGAAATGAGGAAAAAATAGACTGTATTGAAATATAAGGTTAAACCCTTGTTCCAAAAGTCTGGTGATGTGGAAAATGGTGGTGTGAAATAAACAAAAAATATTTAAAATGATGGATTTTATTGATATATAATCAGTATAAAAATCTCCAAGTAACAACTTCAACATCATTTTTAATAACGAGTGTTGTAATACATGTTCATGGTAAAGAAGATTTTATGTACATCTACTAATAAAGTGTACTTAATTCTAAAATTTCCATTTAACATATAATTGACTGTCACAGTGCTTTGTTAAGGACTATACCTTTTTTAAAAATGGAAAAAATAAAAGAAATAAGTAAAGTGTAAACTCCTAGTCTAATGACAATTATTTCTAAAATGCTGGTACACTCTTATCTAAAGTACATTATGCCCCAAGACACGTGTATATATATATATATATATATATATATATATATATATATATATATATATATATATATATATATGCACTTTATTATAAACTTGCACACATATTAAATACAACCATAAATATGTATAAACATTCTAAATTTGTTTATGTCCAGAACAGGTGGATTTTTATTAAAATTAACACCTCACAAGGTTACATTATAAACACAGTTCATACATTAGACTTGCATATATAATATACATATAAATTTCACTGAAAATTCACACATCACAAAATTGGCTCACTGCCCACAACAAGTAAACATTTATGAAATTAACATCTCCAATGGTTACACTACAAAGTCATCTATAGCAAACGCATCTATATGATACATATAAACTTTACAGCAAACTCATTCTTCAGTACAAAGGACCACAAACATCTTACAAATACTTAACTTAATGACTCTGACACAAAATTTTATACCTGGTAACTATGACAACAGGGGCCCCGAGTGGCCGAGTGGTCTAAAGCGCTCACCGTTCCGGATCACTGCCATCTCACCTCTGTCTGCGTGTGTTCGAGTCCAAGGCTCGGCTAGCGTGGGTACGTGGGAAAGCCTGCCAGTAGCTTCTCGTGGGTCGGTGGTTCTTCCCTGGGTTTTCCAGGGTTCTTCCTCCACCAGTTATACTGGCCGCCATGTATAGCCTATCTTGTGCTGAAAAATGGCGTTAAACCCTAGAACAACAACAACTATGACAACATGTGTAACATATATAAAACACTTGAGAAAGTAAACATCTGTACACACCACAAACATGTCCAACTTACTGCACAAGTGAAAAAAAAACGGACATGCACATGCACACTTTAAGCTCATTTCAAGTACAAATAATTAAAAAAATATCAAAAAGACATAAAGACTTCCCGAGAAACTCATCTTTATTGGATATGAATAACAGACCTGCCAACCCTGATCAGTCCATCTCAGTAAGGCAGTTGATTTTTTTTTACGTAACATCTACCAGTTTTCAGTAAGGTGTAACACAATATCAATAACTGCTACTGTAATTTTTGTAAAGCTGGAAAACAATTAAAAGTTCGCCGCATCGACGATAAACATTACGCTCAACTGAAAAGTTTGTAAAGTACGCGTAGACTTTATTTACCACTAGTACAATTGCACAAACTCTAGTTCCAAACCCTATGCAGCTCAATGGCTTGATGCTATCTCTCAACTTTACATACTTCTTGGAAATTCTTTTCCATTTCACATGACGACGGCAATCAAATCTCCCGCCACGAGACATACTCAAATTGGCACGTGACGTCCAATAAACATAATCGTGTCCTTTCCAGCTTTTATTCACATGAATCTGAATACTCCTTTTTATTCTTCTGTGTTGATTATTAACACTTTTCTAGAAGCTTATTTTCTTTTTCAGCTTAAACATCGCTTTCTGGACGCCATTTTTAAAATTCTATGATCAACAGTTTGATCATGCAGACGCTTCGCATGAACAAATAGGTGCAGTTTAAAGCATCTGGGGTGTTGCTGTAAAGTTAGTCTGGTTTCCTGACTAATTTTACTAATTCTAAGATGAAACACGGATCCAAATAAAACACATATGAACTAATTATCCAGATTTTTTGGCAATGATCATTTTTTCATAGATTTTGCTAGTATGCCATAAGCCTGTATTTTAAGGGTCATTTTCGTAAGACTTACAGCAAAAGTGCAAGAATTGGCAGGTCTGGACAAATAACATGTATAAGATTCATACAAACTTTATTCATACAAACTTTAGCAGGAGGAAGGGCGAACAGACCACTTGGCTGAAATATAATTTGCTTAAAACAAAACATCATACAAAAAAAAAATAAGGTCATGGGTTATTTTTCGTATGTACTTAGTTTACATATATGAGGTCGCGCCCTTCCTGCTGCTATTAATTAAAAAATTACTGTTATAATAAAATGGTACATCCGGAATCTTATACTGCAAGAATAGCTTGAGAACGATTAGAAGCAATTAAGAAATTTCTTCCTGTTAGAGATTCGTTTAGAAGAAACCTACAAGCGCAGCAGGAAGCACAAGTTGAGTACGAATAAGACAATAAAAAGTTATTTAAACCCGTAACTGCAGCTACTGAGAAGGTTACAACTGTCATCAAGGAAGATATTTCAGTATCGAAACAAACCGCAGAACAAACTGAAAAAATAGCAAGAAGAACCAAACAAACTAAAAAGATTTTAGAAGATCTTCCAATTAATATAGCTGCAGCTCAATCTCAACCTGTTATTGAAGAAATACTTGAGGGTAAACAAGAACAAAAAAAGTATGTTCCTATTACGGAAAAATTTACTGATGATGATATACAGGTAATAAAAAATGTTATACTAAAAACTAATAACAATATTACGAAGTTTGGTGGGTTTGCTACTTCAAGTTTTTCAGATAGACATAAGTTTTTAAAACCTGAATATGTTAAAACTGTTAATAGTCGTGATACATGGGTTAATCTTGTGTATTAAATAAACCGGGGTATTAACCGGATAAGCTCCAGAGATAATGTTTATGATGTTTTTATGGACGGAGTAGTTTTATATGGACCATATGAACGAAAAAAAAAAGGGAAGAAAGTAAACAAAGAAAGCAGGGGAGAAAATAACTAGTAACAGAAACAAAAGGAACAGAAGTACAACAGCCAGAACCTTCATATCAACTTCCTTCACCTCTGCAACAGATAGAACAGCAACAATCTTCTTCACCGCAGCAAAAACCTTTACCTCTTCAGCAATTATACACCCGACAACGTACTGTATTGAGGGAACCAATTGAGGAGTTTAAAAGAGAAAGGGAACAGACGTTAGCAGGAAAGGATGACGATGATCCTCCGAGCGCTGTAGGAAGTGATTTCCTGACTTCATCAGGAGAAAATAATTCTGTTTGTCCTGATAATATCATCAATGACGTGTCACGGTTAGAAGTTCTCATAGGGGGAAAACGTGCCGGAAATAACTCACCAGAAATAATTAATGAAGCAGCTGACATTTGTCGGCGATTATTTCAAGGTGGTATCATGGATATCAGTGTTTACCGAGAACTTATCGATGAACTCGTTGATGATTACAGTGACTAGTTGTTAGATAAATGGTAAATAAAATAATATGATTGTACACAATAATCATCGCAAATATGTACCTGTCAGAGTAGTAAACTCACGATTACCAGTCTACGAGGTATTTTACGGGGATGGACTTGGTGATGTTGTACGGGGATTATTTACAAGGATAGCCCCCAAAAGCAGCGCCTATTGCAAAACAATTGTCGATGAAGGCTATTGATATTGTCCGTGAAAAAACTCAAAGTGCAATTGTCAATGTTGCTGGTAAGGCGTTCTCGGCAATCAAGGATAGACTAGCACGATTAATAAGACGAAAATCACAACCAGTAAAATTACCCAGTACTGAAATTGTGCCCGCAGACGTAAGTAAAATAATAAATCAAGCTGCAAATCAGAGACTAGCAGCACTAGCAGATCAAGGGCTTGGTGAACCAAGGAATAATATTTCAAGTTTAATATCAGGGAGTGGAATTTCCCGAACACGATGATTCTCGTGTTAGACGAAAATAATTATAATAAAATGTTCAAGCGCGTATCCGACGAGGCATTTGATATGGAAGCACCTGTCCGTAAGGATGAATCGGTACGTGATTATCAGTTTTTTTCCTATGATGCACGATTACCAGATCAACGTGGAAGAATTGAACTATAAGTTCATGACACAAGTAGGTATTTTCTACCTGCTGCGGCTTTTTTTTAGGTAGAAGGTGAAATTGTAAAAACGGATGATACTAATTACGGAGATGCAGTAAAAGTTGGTTTTGTCAACAATGGTATTATGGCATTATTTGATAGCGCCACATATATGATTGATGGAAAAAATATTGAATCGATTCAGAAAGATGTCCATGTTGCTACAACAATAATAGGGTTGGCAAGATACTCTGATGATTACACAAGATCAGCAAGTCCCACGATGATGTTTGTAAAAGATAATTCTGATTACCTTGAAAGCAATCAGCATAATATAAGACGACCAAGAAACAATGCCAATAACGCTGATGCTGATGTGTGGCCAGTGGTTCATGGTGCTAACACAAATTTCAACTTGGGATTTACAACATGCTGATCAATGTTGAATACAGGGAAGAGAAATTTTTCGTGTGCTATTCCATTATCACACATCTTCGGATTTTGTAGAAATGTTAGAAAAGTTAACTTTGGAGCTAGACACACGGTTGCTTTCGTGAGAAAGGTTACCGACGACGATGCTCTCTGGAGACCTATTGGTGATGCTGGTAAAGTAATACTAAAAGACTATCGTTGTGGATGTCTATAATGACTCCAACGATCGCAGAAGAACAAAAGTTGCTTTCTTTCATGGATACAGGTGGTAAATCTCTGTTGTCGTGGTTCACAACAACCACAGATAGTATACAAAGTAATACTAACCAGTTTACATGGCATATAGCATCACAGCAAAGTGTTTCTGCACCGCGACATATATTTATAGCGCTGCAAAATTCTAATCGATTAAAATCACAAACTCACTTTCATATGATATTTGACCAACTAGATGTTAGAGAGGTTTCTTTACGGATAAACGGACAACAAGAACCAACGGAAAATATACTACTAAATTATGAACAAAATCATATAGCACGTGTATATCATCGTTTGATGACATTCATGGGACGTGATCAAAATGTGGATACCGGTTTGCAAATATCACAACATGATTTTAAAAATCTCTATCCGATTTATTACTTTTCGCTGGAGCATCTTGATTTATCGAAACAATCTGTTGTTGATATGCACTTTAAAGCCAGCGTGAATGCAGGTGGTGTTGATTAGAGAGCAATCGCGGTTATACTCCGCAACAAAGCAATGTTACTTGAAGGTGGTAGTGGTCGAATGAGAATCGTTGATGCACCAGTGGAAAATCTATAATCATTATTTGGAGCGTGGCAAGTATTTATCATAAAATGTCATACAGTCATGTTAATGTCACTCTGACTCCCGGTCAGGTGAAAAAACTTCAATCAAATTCAACAAAAAACTGCGGAACAAAAATAACGTTAAAACAAGATCAGATTTCTAGTGGTGGTCCAAATAAACTGTCACTAACCAAAAATCAAATTAAACACTTCAATAAAGCACTGAAATCAAAAACCGGAGTTCAACTTGTTCTTTCTTCGAGCGCCATCAAGGACATGGTTAAAACAGGTGGTATTTTTCCACTTCTTGCAGCAATACCAGCGTTAATAGCTGCTGCCGCTCCAGCCGTAGCAAAAGCAGCCGCGTTAGGTGCTGTTGGAACAGCTGCTGAAATGGCTCTAAAGAAAGCAACAGGAAAAGGATATTAAAAAAGGCATCTGGTCTAAGATTACCAGGATCTCGTTGGGGGAGAGATCTGAGGCTTCCAGGATCACTTCGTTAGACGCTCCAGCATCAAATTTTGATTTACTCGATGCTGCTAAACGATTAAAAATAAAAAACTTCAGAGGTTTTTTATGCGAAATCTATTACCGAAACAACCAAAGAGTGTTGAAACAGGTATTATTAATCTCGACTCGAATTCAGGACCCGGTACTCATTGGGTATCATACGCGGTTGATCCACGTGGAATCGTTCATTTTGATTCATACGGGTTAGCTCCACCGCGTGAGTTTATCAAGTATGTTGCACCACTTCACGCGCTAGTTTGGTCTTCAACGCTACCCACACAAACAATGACAGATCCGCCAATATGTGGCCGTGAAGTAATTAATGTACTTAACGCTATATCAAAATCATCCAAACCGCCACATAAAGTCGTGCATGATTATACAAGTAACCGATTCGTTTTAAACAGATCTTAAATTATAATGGTTGATATTTACGGATGAAGATCTTATACCAGCGTTAAAAAAAATAAAGATGACATTGATCTATCGAAGTACGCGACTAAAGATGAACTCGCTGATATTATGAATCTTGCTGGAGTTGACCCAGATGAGGTTGTTATTTTTCAGGATCGATATGGTAAACTAAAAACTAGCAATATCAAATGGAATGATATAGTTCGACGAGTACTCGGTGCGGTCACGGATAATATCCCTGTGTTTACTGACAGCGGAAAAAATCAGGGATTCAAGTGTATCGTTTACAACTATCAGAGATGCAATTGCAAGAAGCGTTGCTAATCGCGTGAAAAATACCGGTGACACAATGACGGGAGAACTCAGCATGAACGGGAATAAGGTAGTAGTTTTGAGAGATCCAACATCCGACGAAGACGCAGCAACGAAAAAATATGTTGACGTTAACTACAACACCGTAGATGGTAAATTATCCACTTTGCGGGCCGAGTATGACGTTCACTTAAACGCGTTTACAAATCTCCGTAGAAATTTTATAAAACTTAACGAAACCGCAGAAGAATTTTTTGGTAATCCGTTGACCGCTGACGCAAAACTCGTTGATATCAAGACGAACATCGACACGATCAAACAAAGACAGAAAGATATCGTAGCGGGGATTCCTGAGATTGTTAATAAAACCAGTTTGATTAAAATTCCACCCGAGATAATTCCCGGGCACATTACCAACATCGTATACACAGTATCATCTGGATTCGCAACATGGTCGCAGCAAAATAAAACTATCAAATATACAGCAACAGTCACTGGCGTGTACAAGCTGTCTGTGTTCAGTGTTGCAAAATTTGAAATATTTACAACGTATCCATGGCGTCATTCAACTGATAAGTTTTCCGGGATTGTGTCTATTGTATTAAATAAGGGAACCGAAGAAATATTTATAATGGAAGCAGCTGATAAGATATTAATCTCAACATCTTGCTGGTGGTGTTTGGAATTTGTAGCTAAAACACCTCAATTATTTACTGCATAAAATAATAATGAATTGACGTTCAAAATTTTAGATATACAATATACAGTAAAAATGAAAAAATATCGACGACGAATAGTTATCGTCGACGTGATTGTTTATTCAGTATCCGCTGTTGTTGCTGGAACCGGTGTTATATTATCAACAATAACAATGATGGCACCAGTAGCTGTGACAATCTGTATTTCAGCTGCAACAACGATTGCAGTTGTTCTTAATATCATCGCAAAAATATATGTCCTTGCACGAATAAAAAATTATCTGATTACATGATAAAATTACATACAGCGACGGTCGCATACTCGAAGTTATCTTCGTTGTTATCAGCGAGTCTCAGTGATTGAATTATATCCGATTTCGAGTTTTCAGAGGTGATTAAAATATGCAACTGCGATGGTATTATAGGTACGAGTATTAATAATGACATCAGTAGATCTACTCCAGCAGATCGTGACAAACACAACCCCGAACAGGACCGCGATGATCTCGGTAAGCTCGACTAATCCTGAATTTAACATCAATTTTCCAACTGCAATTGCAGTAAAAGAAATTGCACTAGCGCAATTACGAGTATATTATAGTTGGCCAAATATCAGATCGAAATCATTTAATGGTACACCAGCAAATAATTCAGTTGTATTTGCTAATAAAAACAAACCAGATGGAACACCTGACTGGAATGTTGTTGGGATATCCACTGGTAGTTATGAGATCGAGAAAATCGACGATGAATTTCAACGTAGAGTAAAATAAATAACAGGAAAATAATAAAAAATATCGATTAACGTTAATGAACCAACACTGTCTTCTGCAATTGAAATAAACTCTCCTGATTATGTCGTAGATATATATATCAGAGTTCGATCAGAACGATGTTAGGATGCCCTGAAATTCCACCATCGATACCACCACCGTTACCAGAACTAAAAAAGTCTGATTATGTCACTGACAAGCAATCATACCACGAAATTATCCCATCATACAAACAACATTTACTTGATATAAAAATTACAACGGTCGATATCGAATTTTATTTTTTCAGCAAGACTATTATTCAGTGAAATTTTGCTATTGAATTAATTCCTGGAAGAGGAAAAGAAGAAAGGGGAAAAAGAAAAATGGATGTTTACTTAAGTCAAATTATTGAATATTTTAAAGAAATTAATAAAGAACATAAAATATATCTGCAGCTGCTACGGCAAAGTTTCCAAGAACATATTTTTGATATAGCAAGTTCACGCAGCCAAATCATCAAAGATATTGAAATATTAAATCAGCTCGGGTCCGACATGGAATATATTGACCAGCGATTAATTCAGGCAATAATTAATTATGTTGACGACGTTGACGACGATCAATTTAGGTCGAAACAAAACTTTTTAGACGCATATTCGTTGACAGAAGCTACACTGGTAAATTTTAAATTTCCCGCGTATAACGCAGACGAACTAAAAAAATCTACCACCAAAATCATCGATGAAAACTTTACTGAAATACTAGCTGCGTGGAGAAAAACAATACCACCTCAGGTTGTTCTTAGATACAATAATGATTCATACATAGGCGGTAGACATGTACCCCCCGGAATCGTTAATATAACATCGACAATCGCGGTTAATCTAGTTTGTGATGTGATCGATGGCAGTTATCAAATAGATCTTGGAAAATCAAATCAGGCTCAACAAAGATATATCTTGTACACGTTCGCACAACATGTTTCCCCTTGGGATTTGATCGTGCAAGTACCAACTAATCCTGTTTATCTGCGGTGTCATACTAATATGTTAACACGAATAAATTTTAAAGTCACTGACCACCTTGGACGCTTAAGTGACCTACGGGGAGAGGAATTAATTGTGAATCTGTACGTAAAGTCTTAAGACTTTTATCGTAATGATCTTTGATCAGAAATATGTTATTATTCTTCTGAAATATTTTATTATTTTATCAGAAATATTTTATTTTATCAGAAATATTTTATTTATTCTGAAATTGATGGGGTGGTTGATACTAAAAATCATGTAAATCGATCAGTTTGTTAATTCTGATATGTAGTTAGGTAGTCAAAATCATGTAAATCGGTCAGTTTTCCAAAAAATACTACAAAAAATATCTTATTATTCTGAAATATTTTATTTATTCTAAATTTTTTTTTTTAATTCTGAAATTAATGGGGTGGTTGGTACTCAAAATTAACAAAATCAATCAATTTGTAATTCTGATGGGGTATTTGGTACTCAAAATTAACAAAATCGATCAGTTTTGCAAAAAATACTACAAAAAGAATATCTTATTATTATGCTGAAATATTTTTTTATTTTATCAGAAATATTTTGTTTTCTCAGAAATATCTAAAATTGATGGAGTGGTTGGTACTCAAAATTATACAAATCGATCAATTTTGTAATTCTGATGGGATGGTTGATACTCAAAATTATACAAATAGATCAGTTTATTAATTCTGATGGGGTGGATGGTAGTCAAAATAATACAAATCGATCAGGTTTTATGGAAAAAAAATATTTCAGAATAAATAAAATATAAAATGATTCAGAAAAACAAAATATTTCAGAAAAATAAAATATAAAATATTTCAGAATAAATAAAATATTTCAGAATAAATAATATATAAAATATTTCAGAATAAATAAAATATTTCAGAATAAATAAAATATTTCAGAATAAATAAAATATAAAATATTTCAGAATAAAAAAATATTTCAGAATAAAAAAAATATTTCAGAATAAATAAAAAATATTTCAGAATAAATAAAAAATATTTCAGAATAAATAAAATATTACACGTACTCATGTTCGGTAACGAAGTTACTTTGGATCGTTTCACGATCTAACATAATTTTTCTTAATTGTCTTACACAATCATTAATTGTTTTCTTTGCCTCGTATTCATGAGATAATCTCAATCTAATTGTTTCTACTGCGGCAGAGAGACGGACGAATTCCTTGACCTGATCATCTTTTACTACAGCTAGTAACTGAACATCGCCGCCTGAATTCGTTTTATAAACTTGTATTCAGACGATAGTGTAAAACCACCATCAATTTCACGTTGTTCTGAAAACTCATATTCAGAAATAATCTTTTCAGGATTCAGTTCATCAGATATATTAAAACCGTTTTTTTCTAATTTTTTAATAGCAACAATTACATCATTGATATTTTCATGGTTCATTATTTAGTATATATATATATATATATATATATATATATATATATATATATATATATATATATATATATATATATATATATATATATATATATATATATATATATATATATGTATGTATGTAACATGTAACATGGCATTCGTCCGTCTACGGGAGACGATGGCATAGCTCCAAAGTACGCTTTAGTTTATCCTTCTTTTTAGCTCTCTTTTCAGCTTGCTTTATTCTTCTCTTTTCCTCTGCGTTTTGAACTCCCTGCCTGACAGCTAGACGCCAGCTGGACCGGTTGTTTGCACAGCTCTCCCAGTCGTTGACATTGATGTTTGCTGTCTTCATATCCTTCTTGCAAACATCTTTGTAGCGCAGATGTGGTCGTCCAGTTGGTCGTGCACCTTCTGCTAACTCCCCATATAACAGGTCCTTGGGAATACGACCTGGGTCCATTCTCTTGACATGGCCGAGCCAGCGAAGGCGCCTCTCGCTGAGTATGGAGAACATGCTGTTCATGTTGGCGCGTTCTAGAACCTCTGTGTTGGGTACTTTGTCCTGCCACTGGATGTGCAGAATGCGCCGCAGACATCTCAGGTGGAAGTTGTTGAGTTTCCTCTCGTGTCTTGCATAGGTGGTCCATGTTTCGCTGCTGTAGAGAAGTGAGCTGAGCACGCAGGATTGGTAGACACGCAGTTTGGTCTTCTCTGTGAGGTTGGGGTTATTCCAGACCCTCTGGTTAAGTCTGGCCATCACTGCTGATGCCTTGGCAATCCTGCCGCCCACCTCAGAATCAATGGAGAGTGAGCTGGAGATGTTAGACCCGAGGTATGTGAAGTTCTCGACAACTTGCAAATTGTACCCATCGATGGAGACAGAGGGAGGGGAGTCTGTGTCCTGTGCCATGACATTCGTTTTCTTCAAACTGATGGTCATTCCAAATTCCTTACATGCATGGGAGAGGCAGCATACCAGCTGCTGAACTCCATCTTCCGTGTGTGATGTCAAGGCTGCATCGTCGGCAAAGAGCAATTCACGGATGAGTACCTCTGTGACTTTAGTCTTAGCACGGAGACGGGCGATGTTGAACAGCTTGCCGTCAGCCCTGGTATGGATGTACACTCCCTCGCTGCAGTCCTTGAATGCGTACTGGAGAAGCATGGAGAAGAAGATGGCAAAGAGCGTCGGTGCAAGGACACAGCCTTGTTTGACTCCGCTAATGACTGGGAATGCTTCAGATGTTGCGCCATTGAAGCACACTGTGCTGTGCATGTTCTCGTGGAACGACATAATGACAGCAAGCAGACGTGGGGGGGCAGCCGATCTTCTGCAGGAGTCTGAAGAGTCCACTCCGACTAACCATGTCAAACGCCTTCGTCAGGTCTATGAAGGCAATGTAGAGGGGCATCAGCTGCTCGCGACACTTCTCTTGCAGCTGACGTAGTGAGAAGATCATGTCTACAGTTGACCTGCCGGCTCGAAATCCACACTAGGACTCTGGGTAGACGAGGGAGGCTAGGATCTGCAAGCGCGCCAAGGCAACACGGGCGAAAGCCTTTCCGACAATGCTGAGGAGGGAGATGCCCCGATAGTTGTTGCAGTCGCTACGGTCTCCTTTGTTTTCGTACAAAGTGACGATGCTGGCGTCACGCATGTCCTGTGGGATGTATCCCTGTTCCCAGCAAAAGCAGAGGAGTGTGTGTAGGGGCTGGAGCAGTGCTGGTTTTCCGCTCTTGAGGACTTCAGGCGGAATGCCGTCGCTTCCAGGGGCCTTCCCACAGGCAAGGCAATCGATGGCTTTTCTGAGCTCTTCCAGGGTGGGCTGTGTGTCTAGCTCCTCCATGACAGGCAGGTCTGGAATGCCGTCCAGGGCAGTTCCAGTGACATTGTTTTGGGTTGCATATAGCTCGAGATAGTGCTCAACCCATCGCTGCAGTTGTTTACCCTGGTCTGTGATGACTTCGCCCGTCTTGGACTTGAGGGGGGCGGTCTTGTAGCTGGGGGGGGGGGGCCTGTCGCCTTTTTCATACCATCACACATTCCTCTTGTATCCCCGGTGTCAGCAGCTGTCTGTATACTGTTGCAAAGGTTCAGCCAGTAGGTGTTGGCACAGCGGCGGGCGGTCTTCTGGGCGTTATTCCTTGCAATCCTGAGGGCTTGTAGTGTTCTGGGGCTAAGTGCAGCCTTGTATGCCAGGAGGGCTTTCCTCTTTGCCTCAGTCACGGGCTCCATCTCCTCCCAGTTTGCCTCATACCAGTCGACATTCTTTCGCTCCCTCTTCCCGTAAGCTGTGATGGCTGAATTGTACACAGAGTCACGGATATGGGACCACTTGGAACCAATGGTGTCATCAGGTGTCACTTTGGTGAGGGCTTCCTTCAGTTTGCTGATGAACTGCTGTGTTTTCTCTGGGTTGCTTGCACAGCAGGTGTTGATACGTGGCTGACCCTTCTTCTTGGCGTGGTGCAGCTTCTTGGGTAATATTCGCACCTTGCTGGACACGAGGGAATGGTCCGTGTCACAATCGGCACTGTGGTAGCTGCGGGTAAGGAGGACACTGGCCAGTTCTGCACGCCTGGTGATGACGAGGTCTAGCTGGTGCCAGTGGCGTGAACGTGGGTGTCTCCACGACACCTGGTGGATCTCCTTGCATTTGAAGAAAGTGTTGGTCACACATAGGCTGTGGGAGCAGCACATCTCCAGTAGTCGCTGACCATTCTCGTTGATCTTGCCCCTTCCGTAAAAGCCGAGACAGGTGGACCAGGCCTCATGGTCAGCTCCCACTCTAGCATTGAAGTCTCCTAGTAAGTAAAGGCTTTCATTGTTGGGGATACTGGATATTGCCTGATCCAGAGCCTCAAAAAACTTGTCTTTCTCCTCGTAGGTGGAGTAGAGAGTTGGGGAGTACACACTGAAGATGTTGACCGGGCCTAAGGATGTTGATAGCCGGAGGGCAAGGATTCTCTCAGTACCTGATGATGGAGGCTCAATGAAGGCGATTAGCGTGTTCTTGACGGCAAAGCCTACACCATGCTGCCTAGGTTCATCCAAGGGCTTCCCCTGCCAAAAGAATGTGTAACACTGGTCAACAGTGAAAGCATTACTGACTTGAAAAGGCCCTAATCTGTAGTATTTTGGTGTGCCGAACACGAATATAACCGTGAAAAATTTGTATTGGCTCTCGTTTTGAAGATATTCATATACCTCATTTTCTATGTTTCACTGTGTAAATTTCTCCAGTAGGACTGCAGCAACATCCGGAATAATGATGTAACATTGCATAATACCATCATGCTCACATCATCCACAGTTGATTGCATCATTTTCTGATGCAATGCAATACTAATGCCATGCGGCTGCTGAAGTAAGTTGACGTCAGCAGTGTACTATACATGTGTAGGCCTATTATACTAATGCCAGGCGGCTGCTGAAGCTGACGTAAGCAGTGTACTATATAAAGCCCAATCAGATAGGTTCAGCATTTAAAATATTTTAGACGTTGTGCGAGACAGTTCAAGCTACTGTTACATAAAACTTATTATTTTATCCATTTACGTACAATAAAGAACAGTAATGCCTCGAAAGTGTGTTAATACCGCGGACAATTTTTGCTATATTTGTGGGGAAGTGACATTTGCCAACCAGAAGAAAAGTATCAATTCTCAAGTGAAGAAGGCATATCATCTTTACTTCGGATGCAAGGTTGGTGACCAAGACAAGCCTTGGGCTCCGCATATATGCTGTGCTACATGTACAACACAGCTTTCACAGTGGTTGAATTGCAAAAGGTCATCAATGCCGTTTGCAGTCCCAATGGTGTGGAGAGAGCCAAGCAACCACCTAAATGACTGTTACTTCTGCTTGGTTCCTCCTCTTTCCGGCGGAATAACGAAGCGAAAGAAGTCGAGAATAGTCTACCCAAACATTCCGTCTGCATTGAGACCAGTTCCACATGGTGAGGGACTTCCTATTCCAGAACCTCCAGCAGAATATTCTCTTGATTCATCTGACGAAGACAAAGGTGAGTCGACCTGTTCTTTTCCTGGTCCATCAGCATGCAGTGATCCAGATTTTCACTGTGATGCATCATCAACCCCACACAGAATAACACAGGAAGAACTAAATGACTTGATTCGTGATTTGGACTTATCAAAGAACAAGGCAGAATTGCTAGGATCAAGACTCCAACAATGGAATCTTCTAGAAGAAGATGTCACAATTACTGCATATCGAAAGCGCCACCAGCAATTGGAACCTTTCTTCAGAAAGGAAAGTAATCTGATATTCTGTTCCGATATTGAGGGCCTCATGAATGCTTTAAAAATCACTCATGACCCACAAGAATGGAGACTATTTGTGGACTCTTCGAAACTGAGTCTCAAGGCTGTGCTTTTGCACAATGGAAACATTCTTCCATCTATTCCAGTAGCGTATGCTGTCCACATGAAAGAGACATACGATAACTTAAGGCAGCTACTGAATTCCATTGAGTATAACAAGTACAGCTGGCACCTCTGTGGTGATTTGAAGGTAGTTGCCCTTTTAATGGGACTGCAGCAAGGATATACAAAATACATGTGTTTCTTATGCGAGTGGGATAGCCGAGCAAGGGAAATGCACTACATGAGGAAGGAATGGACTCACAGGCAGAATGTAGCCATTGGAGAGAAGAATATCCAACACCCAGCTCTGGTTGAGGCTCAGAAAATCTTGCTACCACCCCTTCACATCAAACTAGGTTTGATGAAGAACTTCGTGAAAGCCATTGACCGGACTTTGCCAGCATTCCGATACCTGCATGAAAAATTCCCTCGACTCAGCGAAGCAAAGATTAAAGAGGGAGTTTTTGTGGGTCCTCAGATTCGAGAGCTTTTCAAAGATGACCGGTTCAACAACTTGCTGGAAGGTGACGCGAAACAAGCATGGAATGCTTTTCGCCTAGTTTCTACAAACTTCCTCGGAAATGTTAGGGCAGAAAACTATAAGGAACTAGTAGAAGACATGTTGATGAAGTATAAGAAACTTGGCTGCAATATGTCTCTAAAGATTCACTTCCTTCATTCCCATTTGGATTTCTTTCCTAGCAACTGTGGTATTGTTAGTGATGAACACGGCGAACGTTTTCATCAAGATATCGCAACAATGGAACAAAGATACCAGGGAAAATGGTCCACTACAATGCTGGCTGACTACTGCTGGACACTCCTCAGAGATGCTCTCGAACAGCTGTACAAGAGACAGGCGAAGAAATCTAAGATGTAGTCAATGACTTGATTTTTTATAGGTAGGCTATTACAGTTGACCTTTTACTATTGGAATGCATTTCGTTATGTAAACATTAATTTCTTGCAGATTACAAAAAAACTAGAGCCAATTTTGCAATTTGACTGTCATATTCGTGTTCAGCACATAAAAATTGATAAGAATTGACTAATTTTATTTCAGTAACATGACTTTTGTAAAAATTTGTTGTCCAGTGTAATTGGCTTCCCTGATGGTGCCGCTGTTAGCCAGTCGGGTCTCCTGGAGGCAGGCAATGTCGATGTTCAGTCGGGAGAGTTCTCTGTCAATGACGGCAGTCTTCCGTGCATCGTCGATCTGCTGTCGGTCAGTGGTCAATCCAGGACACATGGTCCTGATGTTCCAGGTTGCAAAACGAAGAGTTGGAGTCTTTTTATTTCTTCTTTTAGTCTTTCCTGGTGCAGAGTTTTGTGGCCCACTTGTTGAGATGGTTCTCTAAGCTCCACGCACCCAGTGAAGCAGGCAGGCCATGGCGGGCAGCACCTTACTGACTGGGGGCTGCCCAGCTTGAGGCGGGCGGTAGCTGTCCAGTGAGACCTGATGATCTCTCCCACCGTCAGAAGTAACCCCTGGCGCCAAGCTCTACGCCAATCGAGCTTTGACTTAGAACCGGTAAACTGCTACTTCTCCTGTTGTGCCGACACCGTACGACGACGCTGGAGTGTCCTCTCCAGTGGAGCTATGAAGCCTTGGCAGGGTGGTATGGAGAATCAGCAGTTGCCCATGCAGCAGATCCCCCCTCTCCACACAGCTGGTGTGCCCAAGGGAACGACGAATGCCGATACAGCTTGGCACCAACGGCGTCGCAGGAGTTGCCGGAATGACGTTGAAGTCAATGTCATACCGCCTTAGGGACTCCATCTCCGGATTTTCTGTCGGGGTTTACTCCCTTAGCCTTTCCCATGAGTGGGTATAGCCACAAGGCAGCAGAGGTTTGGAATCGGAGTTTTCCTTCTCCTAGATGAGCTACCTTCCAAGGTTTACGAGTCCCATCTACCCGAAGCAACTGGTTTTAAGGCGCCAGTGGGCCGCCTTCAGCCCTTCTCCTGTTAGTAGAAAACATGGTCTGCCGGGCTTCAAATCTAATATATATATATATATATATATATATATATATATATATATATATATATATATATATATATATATATATATATATATATATCTTCAAAATAAATTTTAACAATCTGAATGTGGTTTCCTCAGAAAAAAAATTATCCCCATAAACTCATACCCTGCCACCGCATTCTAGCAAGTTTAGATAATAAATCTTAACTAGTGTTTAACTTATAAGGACATTAGAACATCAATCCCCATAAACCTCTAGATTGCCACCGCATTCTAGCAAGTTTAGAGGATAACACAACTTATAAATCTTAATTAAGGACATCACGACATTAAGGACAATACAACATCAATCCCCATAAACTCCTAGCCTGCCACCGTATTCTAGCAAGTTTAGAGGATAAATCTTAACTAGTGTTTAACTTATTTGTAAGGACAATACAACATATAAATCTTAATTAAGGACAGCACGACATTAAGGACAATACAACATATGCGGGGTTATTTTCTACGCTCAATAGATTTTTTCACACACCCACCCCCAATAATCAGCCCGTGAGTGATACAAAACATGTATCCACCACGTAGTAATATGGTGGGTGTGTGTTTTTTTCTATTGAGTTTCGGCGGAGCCCCAATTAATTATAAAATCGCAAATAAGCGTAACCACCGACAGTTGTCAGTCATGGGACTCGATCGCCAGACCTCGAGTTTCATAGTTCGACGCGTTTGAAATGAGCTACGAAAGCATTTGATATTTATTCGTTTCAGAAATTATTATATAGCTAGGGTTTCTGAATAGACTGTAAGTTATGTGTATTTCTGCATTAAAACAGCTGTTTATGAATGAATAGTAAAATATCTGCATTAAAACAACGGTTTATGAATAAATAGTAAATATTTCTGCATTAAAATAGCGGTTTCTGAATAGATCGTAAAATATTTCTGCATTAAAACAGCGGTTTCTGAATAGATTGTAAAATATCTGCACTAAAACAGCGTGTTCTGAACAGATCTAAAAATAACTTACTATATCGTACGTTGTAACCACGTTTATTTTTCTATTTTGTAAGTTAGAAACCATAAATATCCTTCTACGAGTATAATTAGGTTATTAATTACGACGTAGATGGTTAATTTACTAATTACGACCATAAAAATCACAATCTACGGAGAAATATATGTTTACAGAATTATCTCCCTTCGCTCAAGTCGAAAAAATAATTAGTATGTGAGTGGGAATTTCTGACAAAAAAATCAATAATTAAAAAATAGTTAATAAATATAATTTGAGGTAATTACTTGCTAAAGATGATAGTTATCTCATTAACAATCATGGAATATTTTCTGCGACGTATTTTACCACACGTGAGTTAATATCAAAGTATTTCGCAACAGAATACATTGATTGAAACGTTTTCTCTTAATCGGTCTCCGCGTTGAGGGATTTAACTACCCTCCTTGCAACTGTTTTTTTTTCATATTTACCAGTACTTCCCCGTGCAGAGTTGTCGCTTTGTGTAATAGCCTGAAGATTGGATAAATTATTATCAGTTTTCACACCGTTGATGTGATCGATCACAAGACCATCTTTGATCACTCCAAAGAAACACTCATATGTGAAACGATCACAGAAATACCTTTTCTTCCCAGTACCAAACATTAGATAACCGGTATTAATAACAGTACCAACTGGTCTCTTCAACCTGCAATTTCTAATCAAGCCATCACGATTTGATTCGTAGTTTGTTATTATAGGATGCTTTACAAACTCTCCCTTCATTATAATAATATCATTTGTTTAAATTATAATTTGTCCGAAAACTTAGATAATCCTCCACGGATTTTATAGCGTTGTTACTGTCATTATTTTTTTTTATCATAATATCTTTTAAGCTCGAGATATTTTTTCCACCACAACACGCAGACAACTGTGTTTTTCTTCGTATCCCAACACCACATCCCAGACATGGTATTGGTCCTAAGCTTCCATGGTGAACGTTTTGCATGTGTTGTCCGCAGAATTCCGCTTTACAGGATTTATTACAAGGAATCAATGAACCCACCATGAGCCATTTGCATCGAGACATTGTATATATAATATTTTAATTTAAAAATTTGTTTGAAATATAATATGAACGAATTCGATAGATTATCCCGAATAAAGCCTTGGAAAGCAGATAAATTTAATCTCGACAGAATATCTCCTGACCTACCGATGGAATATCTGGCTGATCCGAAAAATAAAAGTTTCATTAATAAAATTCACGACGCCAAGAAAGAGTTTAACGCAGATGGTGCATCTCATGTCTGGTCAACGTTCAAGATTATACGCAAGAAAGATATCATCGATGCTATGATGAACGACAAACGAGCAGCAATTATCGTTAAATACCTCAATAATAACAAATATCTTTTCATAGTAAAATTTGTCGTGCGAACAGAAACAGATGGATTATCCGTGACAAATATGATCGTGTCCATGCTAATGAAAAAACTGTCGTACTAAGTAAAGATTCCAAACCAGGTCTATTGACCGGTATTGAGAAACCGTATCAGGAACGAGCATATCCTGTGACCGCGGTTATTTATGGAATCTATCCGATAAATGGAAAACCTAGCGTTGATAATCTGAAGCCGATGAAATTTTCAAAAATAAACTGTGTAGCTGAACGAGTAACAGAACATTTTACAGTTTCGACTCGTGCAAACGGTTTAACAGATAAAAGACGTAAAATAATAAACGAGTGGGGAGAAATGGTTAAAGATACCGGAGCGTCTATCAAAGATGTCGCTGAGTTAAGAAAAAAATTAAAATTCCCAATAATCGTAGCGACGATAACAGGAGAGATTTTATATGAATCAAAATATAAATCAAAAGGAGCTTCGATGAAAATTATTGATCATAACGCACACGCGTGGACTAACACAGTAACAAGATTTCCAAGAAATCCAATGTTAAATTTTAACACCCAAATAATTCTGGGGGAGGCATGTTTGATTTTATTATCGAAATAAGTAAAAACGATCCTGTGTCAGTATGGTTGTTTCAAAGTTCTGAAAACGACGAATCAGATATGGAAGAAAAAAGTAAATTTGATCAATTTGTAAGACCGAATCGTGTTATTTATCGAAAAGATCTTCTCCACGAGAAAATGAAAAATCTTGCGCTGCAATATGCTGATGATACTGACGAACTATTGAGCAACTATTTTACTGTTCCGTCTGTTGCGGCTCATTTTGCTAGAAAGAAAATTTCGTGGAAACCAACTAGATTTGATTTTCTCAATGATATAATATCGAGTTGTGTCGAATACGGACACGGCAGATAATGGAATACTAAATACGATCATGAAGATGTTATTTCAGTTGATATGGTTGCAAGTTTTCTCGGATACGGAGTTTGTTCTGTATATTTTAAAAGATTCGGTCATCCGACACACGAAATGACGCGAGTAACGATAAATGGACCATTACCGGATTTTGACCTGACTGGATTTGCTTGTGTCAAATCATTCGAGTTTGCTAGAGATTTTCATACGATTTGTTATCTTCGGCTCGGTAGGCATTTTTCAGAAAAAATGTGGGTACCAATAGTATTGTTACGATATATGCTTGATTGTGCGATATTAATATCGCTGACGATCAGCGAAGCAATTATATCATACCGGAGACAAATTGAAGCTTGGTTACCACAACAAAAGGAATATTCCGATGACGAAAACACCGATAAAACTGATTACGAGAATAAAATCGCAAAAGATCTTGGCAGAAAAATAATTGGCAAGTTCGCCCAAGGAGAATCATATGATCATAAACGACATTGTACAAGATTGATCATGGACGCTGCTGAGTTAGATTTCATAATCGCTGATACAACGAATAAAAACACTTTTATAAGTCGAGAAATAGCCTTCTTGCCAAATGAAATAAACTAAGTACAATTGTAAGTTATATGGATGGTGAGTCACCTCAATATACTCATTTAAGATCATCAATGTTATCGTACGTTTCGATAAATTTATTATCGATGATAAATAAGGTTTCTGAGTTTGCTGTCAGAGTCGCTACAGATTCGTTTTATATCAATAAAAGATATTCAGGACTGTTAGAAAAATTAAATATAGTCACTTGTGCATCGTGGGGTTCGTGGAGAATAAAAAAGGAAAATATACTTAATTATTCCGAATTAACCGCTGATGTTGCGGTTAAAGATATTTATTGTAAAAAACATCAAACATTAAATCTATCGTCTGCACCATCGGTATACGATCCAATAACTAGAAAGAAAACGGTTTATCTAAACGGATCTGGCGTTTCTGGTACAACCACTCGAGCGATCGAACTATTTCAGAATTCAGATATGATTGTGCTAACATCTACACACAGACTCGCGCGAAAAATGAAACAATGAGGAGTACAATCATGTATTTATCACAGCTTTTTTTGATACAAGGGTGACGCATGGACTCCTGATCGAATGGGAGAAAAATATCGTTCGAAGTATTACAAATATTTCTTGATTGGTTATTAACAAAAAATACTGCTGTAATAATGTGCGTCGATCACGGTCAACCACCACCCGTAGTTGGACCATCTCCACATGATTGGCTGAAAAATTTCGTTGATGACTATGAAGAAATAACTGACGATCATGGAGCACTTGATGCATAATTAAGGGAATTTAAAAAATTAATCAGACTACAACCGAATAAAATTCAGTGTGAGGTAATGCGCGAGGTAATTTCAGAAACACCCATGAATGACTTTCTACAAACGTGGAGACTAAACGATTTGATAGTTGCAAGTAGAAAGATAGTTCGTGATACACTTCAACGGGAGTTGTTTCAGTTACAACGAGAAAAGTTTCCAACGTTGCCAGTTCCGTTATGTTATCGACCAGCAGATACGCGACGGCAAAATATTGACGTTGATATACCAGGACAGGGGAAACAGAATCTTGTGTTGAATGATATTGTTGCAGTTGATGTTGATGTTGTTGAAGACGCTCTGCGCGCTAATAAATCCCCGTGGACGCTTGGATACGTAATGACGATTCATTCATCTCAGGGATTAACTATTACTGATACAGTTGTTTGGATCGTTGATGATCGTATCGAATGGTCAAACTTAGTTTATCTCGCAGTGTCTCGAGTTAGAAAAATATCTCAACTGCGGAGAATCGTCATGGACTCGTCAGTGATCGATGATGACTTCGACGGTGATATAATAAGAAAAAAATTGGCTGGTTATAAACAAAGTGACAAAAATAATAAACGCGATTTTGATCTTCATGTTGAATTTCTTAACACGCTGAAACAACAACAGAATAATCATTGTGCAAGTTGTAATTGTATAATGTTATGGCGGTATCTGAAAAATGATCCAAGACAATTTACCGTAGACAGAAAAAATAACAATCTTGGTCATACACGAGAAAATACTATGCTGACCTGTCTTCAGTGTGATCGACGTCAGGGTGCTGGCACCAGTGCTAGTTAAGTGATCGCGGTGGTAATTGAGTGTCCTCGGGAATTATTTGTAATTGTTCACGTACAAATCCACGTTGAGGAGCTGTTGAATCCAGTCTGTAGATTGCGGGTCTACCAGTGGATCTTGGCACGGTGGATATCTTGTGCGTCGTAATACTCCAAATAGGATCATTCGCTTTTTTACCACCTTCAAGTTCACCGGGTCCATATAAATATCTTACAGTGATATTACCTAATACTTTGTTGAAAAATCACGTCGTTGTATGGGTATATTCTTTTTTTGTAATTGCATTAATGGTTTTTATGCTGGTTGGTCGAGTAATTTCATTATTTAATGCAGCTATCACACTTGGTAATCTTGCCACCCATTCACGAGATCTTTTATCTTGAATAAATTCCTTCGCATATTGATATCCAAATAACCGCTCAGCGAGTGTTCGATTAAATCGTTCAACAATTGCCTGATCACGATGAATCGCAGTATGTCCTCGTCGTATTTTGACATTATGTTGTTTCATCAACCATGATACTTGACCAAGAAATTCCTTGCCAGGATCAACTTGTAATAATTGTGGTCATCGTGGACCACCTCGTTGATAAATTCGTTCAAACGCATCGGCTACTTCAGATGCTGTTTAAGTTGATAGCGGTTCGGCATCTTTGTATCTACTTGCAACATCAACAACAGTTAGCGCGTATTTATATGTTATTTGACGTCGATCAATTTTAACGGTATCATGTGGTAGAAATAATATATCAGCCTGATGAACTTCATTAGCAACACTAACGTCAAAATGTGCAAATCGAATTTGCTTAGGTGGCGGTAAATAAATTTGCCATATTGCTCGTTTGGATAATCACGCTTTAGCAGTAGAATGTTTAACTGCTGCTGCATTAGCGAGTTTACTAATTGCTGCTTCACCCCTCCAGTATCCAATTGGGGAATAATAAATCGATTCCATTTTATATATTACCAGCACCTAGCGCTAATTTACCTTTCATCGCGGATCTTACTAACCAATTAGCCAATGATTCTCTTATATTTTTATTGTTTACGAAATTTAATGAATGAATCAATTTCACATCTGCAATATGTCTGTCTTGCAGTTTTTTGCTTTTATAAGCTACATCATGAACATGACACGCTTTATCAACATCGTTTATTGGTTCCTCGCCTGGTTTTGGTTGATCCTGATTATCAAACCTGATATCAAGTCGGGTTCCAAGACCGCAATAATTATATCCTGGTAGATGTTTTTCTCCAGAGTATTTAGCCCAGGGAGTGCCTGGAAACTTTGACATTAATTGAACAATATCACCACCATCTTTTTCAGGTAAAAACGAAAACTTTTTTTCTGTTGCATACTGCACATTTTCCACCATATACTATTCTCACATTTTTTGTTGTAATCGTAGATAGATCATTAGTTGGGGTTTTAGTTCTGCAGCGTAAACAATATAGATTCATTTGTTTATATAATATGGATATAATTGATTTCTCAGCGACTCGAAAACGAGAACCTGTCAAACATCATCCTGCGTTACCTAACTCGATTAGGATGATAATAATAGGACCATCTGGAAGTGGAAAGACACAGTTGTTACTTAATCTTATAATGAGATGGCTAAAATGGGATAAGTTGTATTTGGCAGCACCATCAGTTGATGATCAACGATGTTATGATGTGCTTAAAGATTTTAATGAAAACGCTACATTATTGGACAAAGATAACGATGTTATCGAATTTATCACCGATATTGATGAAGCACCGTCTGTTGATTCTATTGATGGATTTATATATAATTTGGTTGTATATGATGATGTGATGCTGGATAAACAATCAAATCCAGCTAGATTTTTTTTCGAGGTAGGCATAAAAACAGAGATGTGATTTATGTTACTCAACGATATGTACAAATACCAAAAGTAATCAGATACAACTGTAATATTTTAGTTGTGTTTAATGGAGTTGATACACATATGTTGCGAAATATTCATCAAACTTGGTGCATCGATGACATGGATATAAAAAAATTTAGAAACTTTTTTTCACGAGTGCAAGCTACTGCGCATGGATTAATAACAATAAATTTACATGACCCTCAATGAAGATACAGAATCGGACGTGATACAATATTTGGATAAATTAATAGCAGCAGGAAGGGCGCGCCCTCATATATGTAAACTAAGTACATACGAAAAATAACCCATGACCTTATTTTTTTGTATGATGTTTTGTTTTAAGCAAATTATATTTCAACCAAGTGGTCTGTTCGCCCTTCCTGCTGCTGCTTTATTAAAATGATTAAAATCTTGTACAAATAGTTCATTCAATTATGGTTTATCTTTCTTGAAAGTCTGAACAGGAAAGATGTGAAAGCTGGTGAAATGAAGCAAACGTGATCATTCAATTAAATACAGACCAATTATTAGTGCAAACATGGTAGCCACAATGGTCTGGCTTACGAAGGACAATATTTAATAAATTCAGTTTTCTATCACCATTTTTCTAAAATAATGGCTATGGAGAAAATGTATGACTCTTTGTCTGCGTGTGTTATTTAAGAGACAAATCAGACACTTCTACTTTTATTGTGCTTCCTGATTTCTATTTCTTACCAAAAAAATTCTTTGAATGCGAGTTGGTGTTGGAAAACAGCAGAATAGAAACTGTGTTTAGCAACTTCAGACTCGAAATTAGATACAAACAGTCTTGCTCCATGAGGAAACTTTAGACGACTATTTCCTATCGCCAAACCTGTCTTTCAAAATATAATCATGGAGAAAGGTAGCTCAATGTACCTAATAAATAAAATTCACTAGATTACTGTTTATTTTAGTACTGTCATTTTGATGCAGTCAATCCTTTTGTGCCTCAGTATTCAGTACGCTTAAAGAAACAGGACTAAAGTTACTGCCCCATTTATTCTATTCCTACCATCAATATACTCAAAACATTTAGAACAAACAAACATTTTTTAAAACAATCTTATTCAATTCTTTCTTACATTCTTTATTCATTCTGAGTGTTAATTTACCTTGCTCACATGATTCAATTATTCTGAGTGGCGACAATGTGGATTTGGAAAAAAGTTAAACAAGACCATAATATACCTATATAAATCGGCATTTGTATTGCTTAGGGCTGTTCCATTAAAACATACACAGGACCCAGGGAAGGCACTTTTAAAGTAGAGTACTCACTAACAGATGCAATTTAGAATTTTCTTGTCATTTTAATAAGAACTCTATGAAACTGAGCTACCCTGGCTGATATTTTTTTAAAAATAACTGCCTTCCTGGGTATCATGTATGTTTAAAAGGAACAGCCCTTAGCAAGCCTTCTACAGTTAAAAAACTAAATTTTCCTCATGTTCCCATGTTTGCATTTCAAAATTTTTCCATTTGATAAGCACTTCGTTTCTTTAATTGCCCCTTTTCCTTCGCTGCAAAATCTGCTGAACCTCATAGATTTTAGCTGCAATAAACAAAATAATGTGAGCATTTAGTAAATAAATGAGTAGACTTAGTAACTGTAAGAGCACATACTCTAAGTTTTATCGAAATCCATTTAACAAACCTGCAGATGTATGAAAGTTATTGTGAATGTCATACATAAATAACACAGAAGTTTTGGATTTTTTAGTCATTGATTAAAAAGATTATTTTAAGTTGCCTATATTTTGTATAATAATTTGTGCCACTTCTTTCCTGAGGTCAATCAATCAGTTACACAGCTAATCACATCTAGAAGCTGATGGTTTTGTGTTGTATGCACGTGAACAGGAAACATGTGCATTAAATGAAGATTATAATGGCTAAGATTGCGCATATTGTGCAAGAACTCAACTGTCTATTGCATGGGCAGTGTGTTGTGAGCTTAACACATGCTATTCTGATAATCCGTGTGATAAACACTGAATGAAGTAATGAATCAATTTTTTTGAACAAATACATTTATCTTACATGATGAGGGCTCCACTGACACTTCACTGGATTCTGGGAATTCACTGGATCAAACAGCGCCCAACAAAATTTCAACATCATCTGTAATTCAAATTTTGTGTTGTGTTACTTCAAGGCTAATATTCATTTATAAATTCAGTTATACCAAGTCCTAGTGAAAGCTTGATTTCAAAATTGCCACACTATGTTTTGTCAAAAATTATTTTATGTTTTCTGTTTAAATTGCACAATAAATTATGAGGGTTCCAATACTAGTACATAATTATCATAAAAGGACATAGAGCAAAAGGCATACAAAAACATGTATGCTACTAAGAAGAGAAAATTGCATACATTTTAATGATGAAAAATGTTAGGCAAGATAAACTTTTAGGAGTTGAAGCTGATTACAATATGTTATGGTTAGAGCATGTATGTGGCATGATGCGCCATTGCCTGACATCAATATAAAATGCTACACTGCAAACATCACAACAATACAGCTGAAATTTTTTTAAAGCTCAACAAAAAAAAACCCATGCACACACATGTAATGGTCAATTATTCTTGCACCTGAACTTAACACCACTGGGTAGGTTTTTAACTTCCAATTTGTATTTTCCCTCTTTTATTGCCTTGCAGGGCACTTGATGCTTTCCGGTTGCATTTTCTGTATGGAAAGTAAAAAAGTAATGAAGACAAACACAAGGACTGAGATACTGTATGTAGTTGGTAGAGTTTATTAAACTAGTACTAGTGGAAGATAAATAAAATGTAGCAGATGGACTAAAACGATAGGTAATTATATGAATTCAGCTATGGGATAGCAAAAGTAACAAATCATATATCCAGTACATGTATATTAATAAATATAAAAAATTACATTTATGGACAGTTATATTTTCCAAATAATTTTTCTGTTTTTATGGGCATGATTTACATGTAAAATTACTTATATACATATGCAGGATACATGGAAAAAATTTTCAAATTCTATTTTTCAGATGGACAGGCATTACATAATAAATTTCATTTTGAGAACTTTCTCAAAACTCTATTTTCAAGCATCATATCTACATATCTGGGCTAATGGTTACCTTAGCAATTTAGTGATTCACCTTTCATTTAAATTCTGTAATTAGTCTGAAGTCAATTGGGTATTGCAACAAATTGACAGGTACATCTTGAATATGTATATTTTTAAATGTTTAATATGTGTACAGGAATGTCACTTAAGTAAATGAGTCTGCTATATGCCTTAAAAAGAATGAACCTTACCCCAACAGTCACTGAATGTTTTTCTCACCAAACTGACTGCTTTTCTGTGGTCTTGATCTGCTTCCCTGTGTAACTTACTTTCAGAAGCTGTAACAGTGTAATGCTTTAATTGCGAGTGCAATTTTAAACATAATAAAATAGGCATATGGCATGACATTTTTGATGGACATATGAAATTTTCAAGTCATCGGTCCTAAAAGACTTATAGGACTACAAACAAGAGGACAATTTATTTTAGTCCTTAAACTGGTCAGTTTTTCAAAGAAATGCCTGTTATGTCATGGCATGGTGTTTATTATACGTTGGTGGAAAATGACACATCTCCATGGTCTACATCCAATTGTGTCAAGTTGAGGAAGGCTTCGCGGCAAGTTTAAATAGCTAGTGACAACACTGTTATGAGGAAACTCATCCTCCCCTCAAACTTCACAAGAAGAACGATGCTAATGAGGTACTAGTAAGATCTTGGTGCACATAAATTAACGTTACACTAGTATACGCCAACCATTAAAAAATATGATGAACATCTGAGTTTAAAAAAAATTCCCTGATGCCGCTCTGAAGAAAACAGCCATGGGCCCTGTTACTCCCAAACACACCAGCGTAGCCATCAGTGTCCACAAAGAACACACCAACATGAATCTCCAGACTGCCCAGAATATCACACTAAAGATATAAAACAAAAATCCCTTGTAAGATAGACATTTGTTTCTTTCTTCTGTTCACATTTATATGTGTGATAATTATACCCGAGTCATTAGTCACCTGCAGTACTGAATAAATATGATACTAACTTTGTGAAGTACATTTCAAGTTCTTTAAGAATTAAAACTTGTTCATCTTTTTTGTTCAAGTTTTACATAGCAGTTAAACATGACCAGCTGACACAAAATTAGATTGTGAGAAGAAAGAAATATAGAATTTTCTAACAGGTGATATAGACCATGCAATAAACAAAATTCTTACTGTCAGCAAAAAAACCAAAAAAAAAACCAAGCACTTTAATATCTAAAAATGAAGTGGACATTAGCAGACAAATTTATACAGTATTATTTGTAATATTTTGGCATCAGTTGAAAAGAAATCCTCCATTTATATTTTTCTTTTTCTTATTTATTATCGTTGGCAAAATCTAGAGGAAGCAAGAAACTTGAGAGACTCAAAGAAATAAAGAAACTGTTTCAGAAAAAAACAAGCACAAAGAAACAACAACAAAAAATAATTATTTAAAAGTGAAAGTGGTGGTAAAATGGAAGTAAAATAATTATTTATCTTTCTACTCATCCTCTGAGACAGAGAGGACAGAGTTATATACCATCGTCTTGCCAGACAACTACAACAAAATGGTCTATGTAATTCTTACCTGGATCAATACACTAACGATGTGATTCTAGTTTTTCTGAATTTGATACAAAATAGGGAAGGTCACCCTGACAGAATCCCCCTGACGTAGTCGACGACTTGTCGTTGGGGGCAAGAAATACAGTGAGCCACACACTAAAAACAAAAAAAATAAAATAATCCATGGTAGTTATATAATAGTCATATAATATTACGCAGGTACAAGCGAGGCTATTGCTGAATCACTCTAAAAGAACCTGACAGAGTTATCTCCCTTGATCTGGAGTGTGCACATAATTGAAATACAACTACAGCAACATTCAAAATTGAGTCTAAGTAGATTCAGGATTTGTGGTGTATGCCTCTAACACAGTCGGGAGATACTGAAATATCATTCGCTGATTATATTTCTTTGAAAATTTAGAATTAATTATATCCTCTGCCTCACGTTGTAGTGAAGGTGGGAAAATATCAAAATATTTACCAGCTGCATATATCGATGGGAATTCTCTTTTGTCGCTTGTCTCCAACTTCACGGATATAACCTCTATTCTTGAAAAATGTTGTGCTTACCAGTACCACCAAATTTGCATTTCCGACTTTGTGTAATTAAAGCTCTTAAATTACACAAATTATTATCAAGTTTCCAACAGTTGATGCGATCAACCACAAAACCATATTCTATTAGCCCTTGGAAACACTCCTACACTTAAAAATGTTTATTCCCCCTAGCATTGAATGCAAGATAACCAAATTTATTAACAGAACCAACTGGTTTTTTAGTGGACAATTTTAGATGACACCGTCACGAGATGCCTCATAATATTGATAATGGGATAATTCAAAACTTAATTTTGCTCCATTTTTTTAAAATATTATTTGTCTAAAAAATTATTTTGAAAATCTAGGGAGATAGTCTTTATCGTTTTTTACTGGAGATTAATCGGTGTTATTTATTTTATCATAATATTGTTTCAGCTCTCTGTAATTTTTACCACCGACTTTACACACAACTGAGTTTCAGCTATAGCTCCTTTGCTACATTTTAAACATGGTTTAGGTCCTAGACTCCATCTTCGCACACATTGCATTGCATGTGATATCCACATAATTCATTTATGCGAGCTTTGTTACAAGGAACTGAAGAATCGATCATTAACCATTTGCATTTATTCTTTGCTTGAATCATAATATATATATATATATATATATATATATATATATATATATATATATATATATATATATATATATATATATATATATATATATATATATATATATATATATATATATTTGTCTTAATTATGATATGGAGGAGTCTGAGAAATTATTTGTGATTTAACCCTCTAAAGCTAGCTTTGATCTTGACAGAATATCCCCTGACTTGCCGAGGTGAGCTCTGGTTGATCTGACGAATAAAACTCTGATCAAAAGTATTCATGGTGCCAAGAAAAAATTTCGCGATGTGGTTCATCTGTAGTCAACATTCAGAATTATGCACGCGACACCGACAGGTGTTGTTGATGCTACAAAGAATGACAAAGGAGCAGCAATGATTATTATCTCCACTATCAAAGATATTTTTTTAAAATAAAGTTTATTGCGGAAGTAGACGATATTTGGATTATCCGTGACAAACGTGACCATGTTCGATTGCATCACACTGGAAAAATATTGTTACGTTAAATAAAAATTATAAACCAGGAATGTTGCTGGTAGTGGCTAATCATATTATGAATGAGCGTATCCTATGACTGCAGTTGTTTATGCGATATATCTGCTAAATGATAAACCTATCATTGACGATCTCAAACCGATGAAACTGTCAAGATTGAATTGTGTAGCTGAGCGAATTACAGAACACTTTACAAACACAATACGTGGAAACGGTTTAAAGAATTTACGATGTAAATGAATAACTGAGTGGACAGAAACAGTTAAAGATACCGGAGCATCTATCAAAGACGTCAATGAATTGGAAAAATATTAAGATTTCCAATAAGAGTGAAGACATTAAAGTAGTGAAGGGGGGCACCCTACGGACAATGGGAATTAGCATTACAGGGACCCCTGGGTCACTCTACGGACAAGGGAAATTTAACATGGAGAAAAATCGTGGGTCACTCTACGGACAAGGGGAATTAACATGGAGAAAATCGTGGGTCACTCTACGGACAAGGGGAATTTAACATGGCAATAAATCGTGGGTCACTCTACGGACAAGGGGAATTTAACATGGGATTTTTTTCTTTAAAAAAATAAAAAAGGGGTAGGCAATTCAAAGACTATCTCTTTTCGAGAAATATGGCTGGCCCTGAAAAGGGCCTTTGGGTTTTATGTTAATGTATTCATTAACATAAATGGCACCGCATTGGTCTTCTTCTTGTTCTTAGGCTACGTCTCACTGTTGGTCCGTACATCAGCACTCTTTTCAGGCATCCTTGTCTTTCGACGTAGATCCTACGTATCCACAGGCTGGTGTTGGTCCTGTGGACAACGGTCCACTTCGATCGGACATACATGAGCAAGTCTGTCCGAAACATCATGGAAGACACAAGGGTGGATGACTCAACTGTAGTCCACATCTTGAAGCGACGAGAACAGGTGAATCAATGCAGTCAACGGCGCTTATTTATAGGCGGAGGAAGGATTGAAACGGATTGAGTTCATTTACCAATCCGAACACGCGTTACAGAATTCAGTCAGCTCGCATCCAATCCGAAGAGACCAGTCTGTGACGTCACGTAGTCTATTTAGATTCGCTAGCGCTTGTGTGCAGTCAATCTATGCGACAGTGATTCAACATGACGGAAACTCAGAAAACGATCCATTGGGGTGCACCAGCAGGGGAGACTGCCCAAGGGAACTCGGACTTACTTTCAGAAGAGGTGAATTGGGATTTTGTGGATTTTCTCTCCTCGCAAGAATTTGTTCCGGAACCTTCGTTACCTTCTTCATTACCGCAAGTGGAGAATTTTAGACAGAGACAGAAAGAAGAATTGGAGAAATTTATACAACGACAAAAGGAAGCGGAACAGGCTTTTCTCCTACAGCAACAGCAACAAGAAGAAGAGGTAAGAAAAAAACAACAGCAACAACAGCAAGAAGAAGTAGCAAAGAAACAAGAGGGTGAAAATCAAACGGCTACGGTACTGTTGGACATTTTAGCGGAGTTAAGAAGTCTGAAACAAATGTATCAGACTTCTTTATCACGACCGAAGAGAATACGACCTTCCCGAGCCAAACATGTCAACCCTGTGACTAAGCCTACCTTACCACCCTTAGTGATTTCAACCCAATCATTATCATCATCAACATTACGCAGTCCAGAAGTAGGCCTTGGCCGTGGCAAAGGCTTAAGGCAGTTAAAATTGATTGCTTAAACTCACCCCTACACCATGAAGAAAAAAGGCCCTTTTCAGGGCCACCCACATTTCTCGAAAAGAAATACAATTTCAATTTGCCAATAACTCAAAAAAAACTCACCCATGTTACCCTTTTAGTACGTGTCTGTGTATGAGTGCGTGAGTGTAGCTTCTTATTTTAAAATCACAACTCAAAGACACTTACCTTGTATCATTCATTTATTCTTTTCTCCATTTTTTACAATCCAATTCACAATTTATAACACACCACTTTAATAAAGAAAAGTTCATTAATTTCTTCTTTTCTCCTTGTTTAGTCTCTCTGTTTTTTGAATTTCTTCACCGTCACACTCTTTTCCTCTTCTTCCTCCTCGCTTTCTTCCCTTCTTCTTTTTTTCTCCTGTTTCTTTTTCTTCACCTGTCTTCTTTCTTCCTCAGAAGAATCCCTCTCTTCCTCTAAAGAATCCCTCTCTTCTTCTGAAGAATTCCTCTTTTCTTCTGACTCCTCTTGTTTCTTTTTGGGGCAATCTGGAGACCAATGTCCTTTTTCTTTACAATAATAACAGGTATCTTGACTTTTATCCCCTGTTTTTTTTCTTTTTTGACGGTCTGGACACTCTGAAGACCAATGCCCTTTCTTCTGACAGATATAGCAAGTATCTTGACTTTTATCTCTAAAGGAAGGAGAGTAGTCCGTAGGCTGGTCTGAAGAGAATTTTCTAATGACCCCTCGCAAAGCTCTGACGAAACGTTCCATCTGGTTAGTCTCTTCCATCGTTGTGCTCGGCTTGAGAGTGAAATGAATAGTGAAAGGACAAGACACACACCCTTTTTATATACGCTGGTTTGCTATGACTATAAAGTAGTTTATGGTGTTTGAACTTGAGTCATTTGACTTTTTGCTTTCAAGATGAAACGATCCCATTCATTCGAGAAGAAAGAAGAAGAAAGTAAGAGGCAGAAACGTGATCTATCGCCTCGTACCAGGGCTGAAATCTTGGCACAAATTCATGCCAGTGATTTTGAAGAGGACATGAGTGAACCAGAATCAGAACCCTCTAAACCAAGTTCACCACCCTTAGTCAACCCTGAAAAGTACTATTCCATTCGAGAGACGGAAAAGCGCTCCTCTAGAAAATTTAGAACCACGGCTTACAAATACACGGTGAAGTTTAAAGATTTCAAGGCTGAAGTGCCGTTAGAGAAAGCAGAAGGGTTCATCACCGAGGTGTGGGATTCTTTGCTCACTTCACTCAAGCAGCAATGTCAACCCAAAGAAGACGATCGCTTGAGACTTTCCATACAACACGACGGTTTGAAATCCCCTGTTTGGATCGAGTTTAGCACCCCTGCAGAATTGACTGCTTCCAAAGTCATGGACAAGATTCAACACGTACAACAATCTAACGATCAGTTTGACATCACCGATGGTAAAGCCACACTGGACATGACCCACGTCTCTCCTCCTCAAGGGACAGGACGCAAAAAGATGTTATTGGTGGACGACCTTCGCAACACCAAAACGAGTCTCGTCCGAATTAACAACCCTCATGACCAGATGTGTTTAGCCCGTGCCATCGTGGTGGGACGAACCTATGCCAACAAGAACGACACGGTAGAATGGAAAAGAACCTGGGACACTATTCAACGTTCCGACCGAGCCAAACAACGAAACGAAGCAGAACTCCTGTTACAACAAGCCGGACTGCCCAAAGACACACCCTGTGGCATTCCTGAGATGCAAAAATTGCAAGATGCCCTAGCTCCACGCTACACCTTGAAAGTGCACCCTCAAGAAGTGCGCGGACCTCTGTTGTTTCGAGGCCAAGACTTTAAGGACGGAAAATACATTCACCTTTATCATCACGATGACCATTTCGATACCATTACCAGTATCATTGGATTCCTGAGATATGTTTATTATTGTGAGAAATGTGACCATGGTTATAATAATCGAGAGCAACACAAACATTGTGGATGGAAATGCTCAGGATGTTTGGCCTCTCCACCCTGTCTGAGCGAAGAACCAGTGCCTTGTTCCACTTGTCTGCGCACGTTTGTCAGCCCTACCTGTTACCAACAACATTTGAAGACGCAAGGTTCACAGCAGAAATGCGCTTGTCAACTGCTGAGATTGTGCTCTACGTGTGAACAAGTCATACGTACCAATAATACCAAGGCACACGTATGTTCAGGAAAGAAAAAATGTCACATTTGTCACCACATCGTGGACTTGGAACACCAATGTTACGTGCAAAAATACCAACCCCCACCAGAGAAAGAGGACGGTCACAAGAAGAAAGGCAATTTCATCTTTTTCGATTTCGAATGCATGCAAGAGACTGGCATTCACATTCCTAATTTCTGCGTGGCTCATCGAGCGTGCGAGAAGTGCATTCAAGAACCTATCTTCAGTCATTGCCCTCACTGCAGCAAGATTCCTGGAGGGCGTGAAAAAATCTTTCGGGGACCAAACACGTTAGCCGATTTTGCCCAATGGGTCTTAGACCCCGTCGACAAGACGTGGAGCCAAGAGGACATCGAACGTTACGGAGATTGTCATCGTCATGCCACGGTGATGGCTCACAATTTCTCCGGATACGATGGACAGTTTCTTTTGAGGTACTATACGGAACAAGGCACCGAACGTCCTAAAGTGACTTTGAACGGGGCCAAAATCATTTTCATGCAAGTGGGACAAGTACAGTTTAAAGATTCGATGAGCTATTTGGCCATGCCTTTGAGTCGAATGCCTAAAACGTTTGGAATGACAGAAATGGCTAAAGGGTACTTTCCACACTTTTTCAATACGGAAGCCAATCAACATGCCGTTCTACCCCATTTACCTGAGGCTCACTATTACGACCCCGACAACATGCGTACCGAACAACGAGAAGCTTTCTACGCTTGGTACCAGGCTCACGCCTCGGACCCCTTCGACTTTCAGGAAGAAATGTTAAAGTATTGTCGTTCCGACGTGGACATTTTACGACGTTGCTGTGGAAAATTTCGAGAACTGTTCATGGAACACGGAGGGGTCGATCCTTTGAAAGAAGCTTGCACCATTGCCAAAGCGTGTTCCTTAGTGTATCGACAACGATTCATGCCTGAAAAGACCGTGGCTGTCATCAGTCCTCAAACGACCCACTTTGTCAAACGTCAATACTCGGTCAAAGCCCTACGTTGGTTACATTACTTGTGCGACAAGGAAGACAAGTGGATTCAGCATGCCCGCAACGGAGGGGGTGAAAAGACCATCGGAACGTATTCGGTCGATGGCTGGGACTTAGAAAACCCCAAGATCGTGTACGAGTTTAACGGTTGCTTATTTCACGGATGTCCCGTCTGTTACCCTGACCGTGGCACTAAAAATCAGTTTTTGCAACGAACCATGGAAGACTTGTACCAGGACACTTGTCAGCGACGCCTAAAGTTAGAACAGCAAGGATACCAAGTGGTGGAAATGTGGGAACACGAGTACGATCACCGTATGAAAACCGATCCCAAGTTTAAACGTGCCGTGGAAAGTTACCAGTTCGTGGACCCGCTGAATCCGAGGGATAGTTTGTACGGAGGAAGGACCAATGCCACCTGTTTGCTGTACCAAGCCGACGAAGAGAAAGGAGAAGAAATCAAATACTTGGACGTGTGTTCGCTGTATCCCTACGTGTGCAAATATTGTCGCTTTCCCGTAGGGCACCCGCAATTGCTGACGGAACACATCGACCTGAAAAACATTCGACAATACGAAGGCTTGATCAAGTGCAAAGTTTTGCCTCCCACGAACCTATACCATCCCGTCTTACCTCACCATTGTCAAGGCAAACTGATGTTTCCCTTGTGCCGTACTTGTGCCGAAACGTGCAACCAAGACCAGCCTTGTCAGCACAGCCAGGAAGAACGGGCCTTGACGGGAACCTGGGTCAGCGTGGAATTGTTCAAAGCTCTGGACATGGGATACCAACTGTTAGAAGTGTACGAAATTTGCCACTTTCCCAAGACACAACAGTATCGCAAGGGTGACCCCACGCAGAAAGGCATTTTCGCTGACTACGTGGATGCCTTTTTGAAACTGAAGCAAGAAGCTAGCGGCTATCCTTCCTGGTGTCACACTCCCGAAGACCAAATAAAATTCAAAGAGAAATATTACGAACAAGAAGGTATCACTTTAGACCACATCGAGAAAAACGAAGGCAGGCGATCGTTTGCCAAAGTGATGTTAAATTGCTTGTGGGGTAAAATGGCACAACGACCGTGTTTACCCAAGACGGAATATTTGACAGAACCTTCCCGCTACTTCCAGATGATTCACGACAAAACCAAATACATGAAACACGTGGACGTCGTTCGAGAGAATTTGATCTTGGTCAATTACGAAGAAGATCTGGACTTTGTACAAGACGACCCTTTTGGAAATGTCATCATTGCGGCTTACGTGACAGCCCATGCTCGCTTAAAATTGTACGAAGCTTTAGAACTGTTAGAAGAACGCGTCCTGTACTTTGACACGGACAGTTGCATCTACATCCATCACCCGATTCAACATCACCCTAGCATCGAAGGAGACCGTTTAGGAGCCTGGACAGACGAGCATCCCGACGACAAGATTCTAAGTTTTGTCAGTGGCGGTCCCAAAAATTACGGCTACCAATACCGGGACAAACAAGGAGAAGTGCACACGACGTGCAAAGTGAAAGGACTGACTCTGAATTATCGTACCAGTCGAGTGGTCAACTTTGGGGTAATGAAAGAAGCCTTGCAATCAGGAGAGGATGGAAACTTTAAAGTGACCACCTATCAACCTAACAAGATTGTACGTTTACCCACTCACCACATCGTCAGTCGACCCTTGGAAAAAGTCTATCAAATTGTATACCAGAAGCGAGTTCGACTTCCCAATCATTTCACCTTACCGTATGGACACGTTGGTATAAAACATTGGTTGTAAGAGGATAGCCACCCACCAGAAAGATGACTTCGCCACAGCAAGAATCGAGTGAGAAACCCGATGAGAACTCCAAGTTCAAACCCTACCATTTTCCAGTCTTCTTACCTGACTATTGTGATTGTGCCCGTCGATTGGACACGTTTCAGAAATGGCCTACGGATAGGGAAGGATTACCTTCTTCGCATGTTTTAGCTAGAACAGGATTTGTCTACTTGGGACCTGAGTCAGGATTGGGATACGAGGTACAGTGTTTCGCTTGCGGACTGAAGTTACGAATGGATCTATGTATCTATAAAGATTCAGCTATTCTGGAGCATACTCGATGGTCTCCGAATTGCCCTTACCTTTCTATGGCCTTTCCATCCATCACACTACGGTACAATGTTGACGGTACCTTAGAGACGGTACCTTCCAGAACAGGACATAAAAAACGTAAAAAAGGAAAGATGTACAAGTTGGAGACTGCATTGAGACTAGTATAAAAAAGGGCTATGGTCAAGATCGATAGTTCATTGTGACTACCAAGACCGAGCGAACAAGATGAATACTTTGAAAAAGACATCGTTCCAGTTTGGGGATTGTAAAAAAGTTGTATCTTCCTCTAGTGTGACTAATACTGGATGGATAAGACCCATGCATTGCGACGGAAAATGTCCGGAAGGAAACTGCGATTGTCCATGTGGTTACCATTGTAATTGCGTAACGGAGTTTGCAGACGAGTGCGATTGTGAGCCTTGCGATGGGACCGATGCTGCACGTTGTGACCTGAGTGATGCCGTAAAGCATCATGGGAACTTTGTTTTCACTGCCCCTGTCATGGAAAGTGATGCTGTGCGTGTCAAACCTGAGGGATGCGAAAGCGATGCCGCTCGTCCTCTTAGACATTTTACCGGGTTTAAAGGGGAATGTTCACCTTCACGTCTACCCCCCTACGGATGTCATCCAGCCCTGAGCAAACTCCTGTTCATGTCACCCAACCCTTATCGAAACGAACCTGTGAAAGACGAATATTCGTTTCCTGTGCGTTTGTCGGAATACTGCGACTTTGAAAATCGTCTTCAATCGTTCAAAGGAAAATGGCCAAAGTATCTGGGAGGACCGACCCCCGAAGAATTAGCCAGAGCCGGATTTTTCTACTTGGGCGAAGGAGATAAAGTCAAGTGCTTCAGTTGCGGTGTGTCACTTCACCACTGGGAACCGCAAGATTCGGCCTACGTTGAACATGCTCGATGGTCACCGAATTGTCATTACTTACCCTTAGTGGGACCGAGACATTGAAGAAACTTTTTACCATAATCATCTGTTCATGGATACTTTACAAGAGAACATTCGTGCTTTGCCTGTGGAGTTGAGAGAACGCATTTATCGAGAACTGGTCAAAATACAAGTGAAACGTAAAGAACAATTGCATCCGATACGTCACCGGTGTTTGAACCACTGGTACCTTCAGGCTATACAAGGACTGATTCAATTGAAAGTGTTCCATTGGACAGACATTGATCAACGACCTCCTGGTTATAAAAAGGAATGGTTTGGTATTGACGATTCTATCTACTACATTGTAAACGTACTGCATCGAATTCCAGAGGAAGAGTTAACGAATTACCAACATCTTTCACACAATGTCAACTTGGTGAAAGAGGAAACTTCTGAACGAATTGTAATGTGTAGATTAGTGACTCAACGATTTAAATTCGACACTGAAGTGAAACCATGTTTGTGCAAAGAGTACATTTCTTGTGTCAGACCAAAGAGGATTTAGTATGACCTATTCATGGATACTTTACAAGAGAACATTCGTGCTTTGCCTGTGGAGTTGAGAGAACGCATTTACCGAGAGCTGGTCAAAATACAAGTGAAACGTAAAGAACAATTGCATCCGATACGTCACCAGATCTTTAACCACTGGTACTTGAATGGTATAAGAGAACTGATTCGTCAGAAATTCTTTCAATGGTCAGACATTGTTCAAAACTTTGAGGTCGCTAATGATCGACATGTTCATGATTATGGTTACTTCGAGATTCACCTAGTGCAACGCATTGAGGAAGACGAGTTAAAGGATTACCAACATTTGTTACATGGAATCTGCTTAGCGGAAGAGGAAACACCTAAACGAACTCTGACGTTTCGGTTACAGTATGCAAGATTTAGATTCCCTACTGGAGAACGAAGATCTCTGGCTAGAAAGTACGTGTATTGCATCCGAAAAAAAGAGAATATAAAAAGAGGCTGTCATGCCACGGTTTATGTCACATGTCATCCAACAGATTCCGTGGAAGGAACTCAATGACCATATTCAAACCGTGGATCATTACCATCAATTATTACAAGAACTATATCCATTCAATTTTGGACGACAAGTGGTGTGTGTCTTAGTGACTTGTTTTTTGGGATTTCGTTTACCAGCCGATTCTTTGTGGACTCTTTACGATCAGTACTTACCACCTCCATGGCCTTAAATGGTCACGAAAAACTCCTTTTGTTCAAAGCCTTGCGTTTTCATCTGGATACTTCTCGACCTCAACAGGAAAAAAAGATTCGTCAACTTTTAGCGACCCAAGACGTGTATGACGATGTGTGTGTAGCTTGTGACTTACACCCTCATTGGACAGATGTTCGTGATTGGAAAAAGGGGGGTTTTGAGGTTTGGACCCAAGAAGTGGCTCAGTATGCACAAGAGTTGTTCAAGGAAAAAAGTTACTTTTCAACCCGTGTTAGTGACGGTGCCAGAAGAACCCGTCACCGAGAACAACCACTCGCTTCAGGACAGGACTGTCATGGACATGCCTGAAAGGTCATTCCGGGAGGACACTTGTGTGACAATACCTCATGTAGAAACTGTAAGAACATTACACACTGTCCCTAGGACATCTTGGTTAACCAAAACATGTTGTACAGACACTTGTTTATATTTCACTTTGATCGCTTTGCTGTGTTTTATATTCCTGTACATCACTATTTGGGTTGTATTTATTTTTGTCTTTCGTATTCATGTTTGAAAAAAAAAAACATTCAATAAACGTGTTCTGAAAAAGTATATAAACTCTTGTCTTGTTTGTTTTTCGTGTCACAAGTGACATTTCTCATACCATGGCTACCTCTGCTGTCTCTGCTCCCTCTTCCTCCACTGTCAAAGTCATCGACGAACACTTAGATCGTGCCAGTTGGGAGGCTTTGTATCTTCGCCATCCCTTTAACATGCTCATTGCTGGACCTAGCGGTTCAGGCAAAACCGAATTCGTCAAACGTTTGATCGAACATAAACATCATTTGATCGATCGACCCCCTCAACGGATCGTGTGGTGTTACAAAGAGTGGCAATCGGCGTACAACCTCTTGCGAGAAAGTCAAGGCGATTCCATCGTGTTTGTGGAAGGCATTCCTAAAGAAGACGATGGCATCGTCTCTGACTCCCGTCTAACCCATTTGGTCATTTTCGACGACATGTTAGGAGAAGACGAAGAAGAAATTAAATTGTGGTTCACGCGCAAAGGGCATCACCGTAATGCCAGTGTCGTTTACATCACCCAAAATTTGTTTCAACAAAGTAAAGCCCATCGCACCATCAGTCTCAATGCGCATTACGTGGTCTTGTTTAAAAGCCCTCGAGATAAATCGCAAGTGCAAGTCTTAGCCAAACAGTTAGGAACGCCTTGGCTGACTCAGGCGTACGACGATGCCACTCAAACGCCACACGCCTATTTACTCGTCGATTTGAAACCTACGACCCCCGAGGATTTGCGATTTCGTACCCACTTGTTTCACCACTGGTGCCAAGACGGAGGGCCTGTCCTGTACACGTCTCCGTCCTCGACTTCATTTCACTCCTCCCATGAAAAAAATCTATAAAAACCTCAGACCCTTTTTCGTCTGTCTCACACAGTGTGAACATGACGTCCCTTCAGTCGCATCTTCCCGTCAAATTGATTCGTGCCTTGTATGGCATCAGCCGAGAAAAAGATCCACAAACACGAGCTCGTGTCTTAGAAGCTAGTCTCAAAGAAGTCTTACGATGGTTCACGGTGACGGCACGTCAATTACTCCAAGGAATCATTCAGATTCCTCATCAAACCCAACGCTTTTTCGATAGAAACAAAGTCGCTTTGGTCCAACTGGCCGATCCCCGCATCGACACTCAAACCAAAAAACAAATCATTTTGAAACCTGGAGGGAGCGGTTCTCTAGGAGGGGTCATCATTCGCTCACTCTTAAGATGGGATCCTAATGCCCCCAAAGTTATCCCTAAGACAAAAGTTCAACGAAGCCCCAAGAAGAAAAAGAAAAAGACCAAGTCCCCAAGAAGAACTTCTCCAGTGGCAGGACCCTCCTCTTACCAGACACCACCACCATCACCCCGGAAAAAGAAAAGAAGCCCCCAGAAAAAGAAACAGAGAAAAAGTCCCCAGAAAAAGAAAAGTCCACAGAAGAAGAAGAAAACTAGTCGCAAGAGAGGCACTTCGGCCAGGACGCAACCTTACACTCGCAAGCCACGACCTGCCACAGCGTCTCCGGCAGCCTCACGTTTGTCCACTTCTCCGTTGATGTCACCAGGAACTGAAGAGTACTTGGAGACGTTGATTACACCAAGAACTTCTCCGTTGATGAGCCCCAAAAGAACTTCCCCAGTGGCAGGACCTTCCAATTTAGCGGCAGTGGCTGCTGCTCACAAAGTACCTTCTCCCAAAATCAAAGTCCAAGAAAGATCGGGCATGTTACAAAGTTTACTGGATTTGTCCAAACAAGAACTGGCTCGATTTAGTCCGTTACGTACCCCTGCACGACGTGTCATGCCTGTCCTCAAACTGATAAAACGTAAAGACAATCAGTGGCGACGCGTTCCAGTATAAAAAGACCTGTAACCAAGTCGGGGTATCAGTGAACTTGTAAAAGATGTCACCTCCAAAAAGCCACAAAAGAAAGAGACAAAGGCAGACGCGTCATCCGACAAAGCGCTTAGCCAAGCATCGACGTTACCCTAAAAAAAGACACAGTCGTTCCAAGAAAAAGAGGCGCCAACAAAGGGGAGGATTCCTTGGCGATTTTCGGAAAAACATTGTTACCTTTATGACAAAGCGATAGTCCCAAAAAAAAGATAAAAGGGTGTGCGTTAAGTCATCGACGTTAGTGTCTGTTCGGTGAATGTCCCGGAACCCACAAGCAAAAAAATGTCACCCTCCAGAAAACCCCAAGGAAAAAAAAGGAAAGGACTGCCACCACGTTTAGCCAAACATGGGGACATGTTATCTGTCCTGTCCAAAGCTTCTCCACCCCTACGAAAAAAACTCATTCAAACAGCCTCCAAAGAGGTCATCGATACCGTGTGCGAATGTTGTTTGAACGTTTTGAAAGGCACGATCCCTTTGTCCAAACACCAGAAACAATGCTTAGGCAAACATCGTCACGTTCTTCGGAAAATGGTTCAAAAGAAAATTCCCATTCGTCAAAAAAAGAAGATGTTGGTCCAACGTGGAGGCATTTTACCTCTCTTGTTAGGCCCCATACTGAAAGGAGTCTTGGGAACCATGTTGGGAGGACTGATGGGAGCAAGATAAAAAGGCCTTCGGAAGTCCCAAGATCTCAGAATTCACCCCTGACAACCCCATGGAAGGACGAAAACTAGCTTTAGTGCCTTACAAACGATGGATGGAATACCATCGGTGGCAAGAACAACGCACCCCGCATTTACCTCCCAATCCCAATTTGAGCGAGATGTCCCAGTTACAACACGAATTGCAGTCCTTGATGGATCGTCAAGATTTGTCCGAAACAGAAAAATCGCAAAAGTATGGTCAACTCTTGCAAAGACTGCAACTCTTTCACCAGAAAGCTTTAGACGAAACAGCTTTACCCACTCTAAAAGATTTTAAGACCTTGATGAAAAGTCCAGCACCATCATTACCACCACCACCACCACCACTACTGTCATCCCCAACCGTCACCAGAGATGCTACCCCACAAAGACCTGAGGAAGAAGAGACGCGCGAAGTGTTTCAAACACCGTCAGCAGCTCCCATTTCGAGTAAGATTGCAGGATCCTTGTTGACCCCGTCCCCCACACCCCAACGAGAAGAAATGAAAGCTTGGGTTAAAAAGATGATGTCCACGCCTTCTTCGACAGAAGTGAAAAAGAAAGAAGAGAAACCAGAAGTGAAAAAAGAAAAGAAAACCAAAGCCATTCCATTGCCACCTCCACCACCACTACCTTCGACTTCTACTCCCGTAGCCCATCGGACACGTAAATCCGTTTCCAAACCACCCTTTCGACCCACCCAAAGTAGCATCACCGAAGAGTGGGTGACTTATTAACACACCAACCAACACAAAAAAATGGAAAAAGTCTTAGCCAGCATTTACTACGATCCCTCCCATCCTGCAGGTTACGCAGGAGTTCAAAAATTGTATCGTGCTGCCAAAACGCAACTGAAAAGTCTCCGTTTACCTCAAGTGCAACGATGGTTACAAGAACAAGCTACCTACACTTTACACAAACCCATTCGACGCAAGTTTGCCAGAAGTCGCACCCGAGTGGAAGGCATCGATCATCAATGGCAAGCCGATTTAGCCGATGTCTCTCATTTGGCCAGCTACAATCGTGGTTACAAATATTTGTTTTGTGTCATCGACGTCTTTTCCAAATTTGCCTGGGTCGTGCCCTTGACTTCCAAATCCAGCAGCGAGTTAGTGCGAGCCCTGCAACGGGTGTTGAAACAAAGCGGTCGTCACCCTCTTCGATGGCAAACGGACAAAGGCACCGAATTTCTGAACCAAGCTTTCCAAAAAGAATTAAAGAAACGTGACATTCATTTTTTTACCACCGAGAATCCCGAAACCAAAGCCAGCATCGTGGAACGTTTTCAACGTACTTTGAAAGAACGCATGTGGAAATATTTTACGCATCACCACACTCTGAAGTACATCGACATCTTACCGCACCTGGTGCAAGCGTACAACCAATCTTACCATCGAAGCATCGGACGTGCCCCGCAAGACGTGACTCCCGACAACGAAGTGCTGGTGTTCGAGCGCCTGTTCGGTACGTCCCCGACGAGGGCTGTCCCCAAGAAAAGTGGAGAGTTGACCGTAGGAGATTGGGTGCGCATTGGCAAAACCAAACGCACTTTCGACAAAGGTTACTTACCTAACTGGACGACCGAATTGTTTCGCGTCACTGGACGAGTGCATGGCCGTCATCCTGCCGTCTATAAATTGGAAGACATGAACGGAGAAGTACTCAAAGGAACGTTTTATTTGCCCGAGTTACAACGTGTCACCAAAAAAGAAGACGACGTGTACGACATCGAAAGCATTCTCGAACGCAGAACCCGTAAAGTGGGCAAACGACGTGTCAAAGAAGTCAAAGTACGTTGGAAAGGATATCCACCCAGTTTCGATTCTTGGATCGACGCTTCGCAAGTCATCGACTATAAAAAGAAGAAGTGACCATCATGCCCTTTCACACAGCAGACGCAGCTACGTCGACCAGTCCTTCTTCCCCTAGTTCTTCTGTGCAAGATTTACAAAAACAACCCTTGTGGGTGTGGTGTGGAGAACGTGTGCCTAAAACGCAAATCGTCTTTTTCTGCCAAATCTTCGTGGTGTATTGTGTCATCGGGGCAGCCATCGCCAATTTGAGTTTGCAACAAGGAGACAAACAATTGTGGACCATTTTATTGAGCAGTTGCATCGGTTACCTGCTTCCCAACCCCTCCCTGAAATTCTCCTCGAACGGGAACGTTGTGTCCAGTGCCAGTGCCAGTCACCACTCCAACAACAACCACAACCAGAACCCCATTTTGGGCGGAGACACGCCTCTGACGTCCACTAATATTCCCTCGGACAGCCACAGAACTCTAGAATTATGAGTCACCAAAACCAATTTTACTTAACCTTACCCAGTGACAGTTCCATGGAGGTGTTTCCCAACAACACGTTGTGCTGTTACACGGCCAAATTACCTCAAGCCATCCCCTTAGATCACGAAGCCCATTGGGAAGTGGCTTTAGTAGAAATGATTCACCCGACCCAAGTCCTCAATGTCATTGACAATCAAAGTAAATTTACGGTGGAAGTTTATGACGAACCATTGCAAAAGTGGATGAATGACAATAACAAATATCCCCATAAAAAACAAAACAAAGTCAATCCAAAGTGGACCGACTATGAGTTGTTCATTCCCTCAGGCTATTATTTTAGTGGTCAACATTTGGTCAGCGCCATAGCCTCCAAGTTTAATGGCGTGTTTGGGGAAGCTTTTAAGACTTTCAAGGCCAAAGCTGTCACCCTGGAATACCACAAAACAGCTCGTCGCTTCCTGATGAAATTTCCTGAGGGGGAAAAAATCATGGGTTTCTATTTTAATGATGAATTGTTTGACATGTTGGGTGGTAACGTAAAGATGAGGAAGAAAGTAGAACAAACACTAAAAGAAAAAACCGTCATTTACAGCAACGAGTCTTTTGGTCAGTATTTTCATGCCCCGGTAGAACTGAACCAAGGACTGAATTTGATCTTTGTGTATTCCGATGTGGTGGAATACAACGTGGTGGGACACACCTCCGTGCCGTTACTGCGTGTCATTCCTTTCAAAGTGGACTCTGCCACAATCGCTGACGAGGAAGGTGGAAACACTTACCACGTCCACCGCGAATTTGTCCATCCTCACTATTTGCCGGTCGACAAGTCGTATTTGGACACGGTCAACATTACTATAAAAGGAGATTTGGGACAAGATATTCCATTCACCAAAGGAAAAGTCACGGTGAAACTCCATTTTCGAAAACGGTTCTCTCACGACTCGTAAGTAAGTCATGTATCCAGTGTACCGAGGGGTGGCTCGACAGCGAGGACACGGTTTAGGAGACATGTTAAAATCGGCCTTTCGTTCGGTGGCTCCAGTCTTGAAACCGATGGTGACACGAGGATTGCACGCCCTGAAAGATGCGGCACTGACGCAAGGCAAAGAATTTCTCCAAAATGTCATCATCGACAAACAAAACCCTAAAGAAGCCTTCATGAGGGCAGGCAAAAATGTCTTGCTGCAAACGGGCAAAGACATTTTAGGCCGACGAGACACACCTATAAATGCCCTGCACGCTACCGAGTCAGGCATTCAGCAAGGACAAGGCAGAAAGAGACGACGAAGAAGAAAACACCCTTTCACCAGACTTCAAGCTAGAAAGGCCAAGAAAAGAAGAACCGTTCGAGACTTAGACGTTTTCGATTATTGAAACACAAAACAAAATGATGCACCGAGAGTCTTGTGCTTGTTCCAAGACGGAACTGGATCTGTTTGCCATGCCCCCCACCATGATGACGATGCAAGAATCCCAATGGGTGGAATTTCTTCCTATCTCCTCTTTGACCGATTCCGCTCCCATCGAGTTTGAAATCAAAGGACAACCCGAAGATTACATCGATCTGAATAGCAGTTACCTGTACTTGAAAGTCAAAGTAACCGAAGCGAACAACGATGCCATAAACAATGATGATGTAGTAGCTCCCGTCAACAATTTCATGCATTCCTTGTTTAGCGAAGTGGACTTGTACTTGAATAACAAACTGGTCAGCAGCAGCATGGATACTTACCCTTACCGAGCGTACCTGGAAAATCTCTTGACGTATGGAATAAACGCCAAGAACACTCATCTGGATGCTTGCGTGGTATGGAAACCTGACCCAGCAACTAAGTTCAACGCTATTGTACTTGCTACGGATGCTGCACATTCAAAGGGATTTGTAGACCGACGAGCGAAAATTGCACTAAGTCGTAGTTTAGAACTGATGGATCGCTTGCATTTGGACATGTGGTTGCAAGAAAAGTATTTGCTGAACGGGGTGGATATCCGCCTGAGACTGAATCGCAGTAGTGCCGCTTTCCATTTGATGGCTGCTCGTGATGCCACTTACAAAACCAAAATCGAAGATGCCAGACTCTACGTGCGACGTGTGGAAGTGCTGCCTAAAGTAGGTAACGACATCAGTCAGACGTTGAGCAGAACGACGGCCAAGTATCCGATCCGACGCGTGGAAGTGAAAACGTTCACCATTCCTGCTGGACATCGATCCATGATCCAAGATCATCTGTTCCAAGGACAGTTACCCAAACGTTTGATTGTTGGTATCGTCAAGAATTCAGCCTTCAACGGAGCCTACGACCAAAATCCTTTTGAGTTTCAACATTACAAAGTGACCAAGATTGAAGTCAGTCGCGACGGCAAGACCTTGTGTACCCGGCCTTTAGAACCTAACTTTGGTGACGGGAATTATTTGAGGTCGTACTTGTCCCTGTACGAAGCTACCGGACAGTTAGGAACCAACACCAGTCACGGCATTACGTACGAAGATTATGCAGGAGGCTACGCTTTGTGGGCTTTCGATTTCACTCCAGACCAAGGCAGCGACGAGGGACATTTCCACCCTATAAAATCAGGCCAGATTCGTGTGGAAATTCAGTTTGCACATCCAGCTCCAGATCACACAGTGAACGTCATCCTGTATGCAGAATTTGACAATACCATAGAAATCAACAGTTTGAGAGAAGTCATTCTAGATTACTAGAAGTCATGGAAGACTGTTATCCCTCTTTACAAAGTGAAGAAACTTTGGACATGAAATGTGAGGAGACCGTGGAAGGAGAATCCCAAGACGAAGAAATTGTCATGATGAAGTCGAGATGGCCAGAACAAGAAGCCCATTTAGTCTCCTGTTTTGCCAAACACTTGGTCGACAAAATGACGGAATTGATCAAGAAAAATTGCTATGGATGTCAAAACGATCATCCCAGTCAAATTCAACACGATAAATGCCTGATGTTAAGTCAAGAAGAAAAATTGGACGAGTATCTGGACGAAGCTTGGAGTCTCATCTCGAACAAAGACGTGTTGCACCAGTGGTATAAAGACTTGCGTGAACATTCTTGTCCACCATTAACCACTCAAGAGATCCATCGTATCGAAGCTCTCCTGAATCAGAGTGAGGAAACAGAACGAATAACCGTTTATTCGTCAGACATTTTCAAGCAAAAAGTCAGAATCGAATTGACCACTTATTATTACCTGTGAAGAAGAAAAAAACACACAAATCAATGGATACCTGGGAACTTTATTACCTTTTGAACCATAGTTCGTATACGGCTTCTTGGAATCCTGTCGTCTGTGCTAAAGATGAACTCCCTCATCGCAAACCTAAAGACCATCAAGCTTACGTGATCAACACGGACGAAAGTCATCTCCCAGGAACCCACTGGGTAGCCGTCTACTTTCCTCAAGAAGGATGTGTGGAATATTTTGATTCGTACGGATTGCCCCCTTTGGAAGACGATATCATCGACTTTATGAGAAGAAATGCTCAAACCACCCGATTCAATAACGTGAAATTACAAGGCACAGATTCCTTGGTGTGTGGACAGTACTGTGTGTATTTTCTGCATCATCGCAGCCTGGGCTATTCCTTAGAACATTTAGTGACTCATTTTGATCCTCGTTCTTCTGCTAGAAACGATGTGAAAGTAGATCGATGGTTTTGTGACCATTATGCTTATCTTTTGTCTCAAGCTAGGAAACGTAGTGTCCATCAATGGCCTAATGATTTCCAACAGTGGAAATCACAATTTCATTCACAACGTTGTCAGCCTTGTTTAAAGTAGATTGTAATTGAAGAAAAGAATGTTAGTGATTTGAAAAAAAAATGTTTGATGTTATTATGTTGAATTATTGTTAAAAATGTTGTTGTTTAGTGTTAAGTGATTTTTTGAATAAAAAATGTTGTGTTTTGAAAAAAATGCCTTTGTGGTTTGTTTAGCTATAAGAATGTTGGATTGATGCTCTTTCATTTCTTACTATCCCTCTCATGAACGTTGCGGCTCGAAAACCGTGTGGGGGATGTTTTCCTTCACGTCCGCGCTTTCACTTTAAGAACCGGGTTGTTCCCAGTCTAGCCATCCATTGTCGACTCATCCTCCTAAGAAGATGTGCTCCAAACTAGCTAAGCTCAACGAAGCCTACGTGAATTTGCATAGGGTCAGACACAGTCTGATACCGAAGCCAGAAGAAATAGAGAATGTGAGAATGTTAAAAATCACTGAAGACCTGATAGAAGAGCTCTTCAGAGAAGAAATGAACAGGGAGAAAGAAGAATGGACAGAGAAGTACAGACTTCAAAAACAGCAGCAACAGCAGCAACAACAACAGCAACAGCAGCAACCTGAAGCTGACAGAGGCTTTGTCGATTGTCGTATCGACACCAAAGAATTCTTCTTCTCTTTCCGAAGAAGCAGACCTATCGCCAGAAAGTCTATCCTCAGAGGACATCGCATTCTTAGAAACTAAAAAGAATGCCATAACAAAACAAAAAACAGCCCTTTTCAGGGCTACCCAATACTCTAGAAAAGAAATAACGATCGATTTGCCAATGTGTAAAGGTAGAGTAGTGTGAAAATAAACACTAACTCTTTATAAACATTTTGAGGGTATGTGTTAGTGTGATTGTGTTTATAAGTGATAAAGTAGGTTGGTGTTGATAGTAGATTAAAATGATGTTTGTTTTTTGGGCTGTTTGGGGTTAGATTGGATTGTTTTGTGTATGTGGATAGTCTATTGAAGTGATTTATAAAAAAATTTATAATAGTGATGGGTAGCATAAAAAAGTGAGCGAGTGTTTCTTTTAGGTCAGCGCGTTGTTGTTGTTGTTTTTTAGGTCATGATCTAGGTAAGATAAATTTTATGTTTTTAGGGGATGTTTTCCTTCACGTCCGCGCTTTCAGTATAAATTGAAACTCGTTGGGCAGTCCAGCTACCCTTGTTGATTGATCAACACAGCCAGAAGAATGACTAGCAGAATAGTGAAACTGTTAGAACTCCAGATGCACCTGGAATATGCCAGGCGGATAGTAAACGAACTATCAGCGGAGGCTATAGTAGAAGAAGCAAGAATAAAGAAGGAAGAAGAGGAGAGAAGACAGAGGGAAGAAGAGGAAAAGAAAAGAGAAGAGAGGATGTCATTTAATATTCCTGAAACAGAGGATTGGGGTGCTGAAGCGAACCATCCTCCCTCTGCGCTCCCCAGAAGAAAGGTGAAAGAAGACTGGGGAAGAAGATGCGTGTGCGGCGCAAGGCCAGGAAGGTGCAACCATTAGATAGGTGAATCTGGAGTTTAAAAAAAAACAGCCCTTTTCAGGGCTACCCAATACTCTAGAAAAGAAATAACGATCGATTTGCCAATGTGTAAAGGTAGAGTAGTGTGAAAATAAACACTAACTCTTTATTAATAGTAGAAGTGTATGTGTTTGTGTGTTAGTAAGAGCTCAGGAAAGTTTGTGGGAATAGTAGATTATGGGTTTCTTAGCAAATGTGGAGAGTATAGTTAGGGTTATATTATATGAAATGAGAAAGTAGGGGATGTTTTCCTTCACGTCCGCGCGTTGTTGGGTCATGATCTAGGTAAGATCCATTTTATGTTTTTAGGGGATGTTTTCCTTCACGTTCGCGCTTTTCGTATAAGAACCCACAGTATTAGTTGTTCAAACCATTCTGCAAAGAATAAAAAGAAGATGGCATCAAACCACCTTAACAAAATGGAAAAATTGCAAAACGTGATGGACAATTTAGGAATGTTTGAGCAAATGTTGGTTAACCTAAACGAGGATCACTACTCATATAGTCCCCATAGAGTGAAGATGGAGATAAACAATTTACGAAAAATGAAGGTAATCATTAGTGATCTGTTGAAAGAAATAAAGGAGGAAAAGGAGGATGAAGAGGAAAGGATAAGGATGAGAGAATGGAATGAAAAAATTGAAAAAGAAGAGGAAAATGAGAAGAGGAAGAAAGAAGAGGAGGAAGAGAAGAAAGAAGAGAAGGAGAAAAAAAAGAAGAGAAAGAGTGTTGGAGATAAAATAAGAAGTTGGTGGAGGAAAAGGAGAAATTAGAAGAAGAAGAAAACCCAAAGGCCCTTTTCAGGGCCAGCCATATTTCTCGAAAAGAGATAGTCTTTGAATTGCCTACCCCTTTTTTATTTTTTTAAAGAAAAAAATCCCATGTTAAATTCCCCTTGTCCGTAGAGTGACCCACGATTTATTGCCATGTTAAATTCCCCTTGTCCGTAGAGTGACCCACGATTTTCTCCATGTTAATTCCCCTTGTCCGTAGAGTGACCCACGATTTTTCTCCATGTTAAATTTCCCTTGTCCGTAGAGTGACCCAGGGGTCCCTGTAATGCTAATTCCCATTGTCCGTAGGGTGCCCCCCTTCACTACTCATTAACCGGAGAGATTTTGTATGAATTGAAATATTTTTAAAAAATGGAGCTTCCATAGTGGTTATTGATCGCAACGAATACGCGTGGACTTCAGAAATAACAATAATTTCACGAAATCGAAGTGTTAAATTCTAGGACGGTGATATGTTCAATTTTATTAGAAATGTCAGTAAAAACATTCCTGTATCCATGTGGCTGTTTCAAAGTTCCGATGATGGAAACTGTGATCAATTTTTACGACTTAATGGAGATATTTATCGTACAGAATCTCTCCATGAAGAAATGAAAAATCTTGCGATGAAATACACCGATGATGCTGAACAGTTACTGAGTAATTGTTTTAATGTTCCATCAGTTGCTGTTCACTTTGCTCAGGAGACAAATTCATGAAAACCGACAAGATCGGAATTTCTTGAAGATATTCAACGCAGTAGTGTGGAATATGGACACGGAGGATTGTGGAATACTAAATACGATTATAAGGATGCTGTTTCGGTTAATATGGTTGCATATTATCCTGGCAGTTTTCTCAGAATGGGAGTGTGTTCTGCATATTTTAAACGATTTGGGCATCCAACACATGAGATGACAAGAGTTGCGATAAACGGACCTCTACCAGATTTTGATATGACTGGGTTCACACAAATTACATCATTTAAGTTTGCTTAAGGTCATCATCCGATTTGTTATGTCTGGTTTGATAAACACTTTTTAGAAAAAAAATATGGGCAACAGTAGTATTATTACGGTACATGCTTGATGTAAAATTACTAATATCGTCAACCATGAGTGAGGCAATGATATCATATTGTCTGAAGATACAAGTTTGGTTACCACAACAAAAGAAATATTCTAATGATGAGAATCCTGATATAACTGATTTTGAAAATAAACTCGCGCATGATCTTGGCAGATAAATAATTGGTAAATTTACGCAAGGAGGATCATATGATCATAAATGACACTGTATAAGATTAATTGTAGACGATGCTGAGTTAGATCTTTTCATTGCTGATACAACAAAAAGGAATCATATTTATAAGTTGAAATAATGTTAACTTATTAGAGGGAACAAAATTAGGTATAATTGTGAAGTACGCTGACGGTGACTCACCATAGTTTACCCATTTAAGATTTTTAATGATCAAGTACGTTTTGATAAATTTATTGTTGATGATAAATAGATTTTCCGATACCGCAGGTAGAGTCGCCACAGATTCATTTTATTGTTAGAACAATTACATATAGGCACTGACGCATCATGGGGCAAATGGAGATTAAAACGAGAAAAGATATTTAGTTATTCTGAATCAGCCAACGTTGAAATCAGGGATGTTTATTACAAAAATAAACAGATGTCAGAATTTTCATCAGCACCATCTGTTTATGATCATGTGACCAAACACAAAACAGTTTATCTTAATGGGCCTGGCTCTTCTGGTAAAACAACACGTGCGATTGAACTATTCCTGAACAGTTGTTCAGAAACGTTTGTGTTAAAACCTACACATAGACTCACCAGAGAAATAACGAACAAGGAGTTAAATCTCATACTTATCGCAGCTTCTTCCGATGGAAAGAAGATACATGGACACCTGAACGAATGGGTGAAAAATATATTCCAAAGATTATTATCTGGGATGAAATATGTACAGTGTTGCTGAAGACATAAAAATATTTCTTGAATGGTTGTTGACAAAAAATACTGATGTTATCATGTGTAGAGAACATAGTCAATCACCGCCTTTTGTTGGAGTGTCTTCGCATGAATGGCTGAAAAAGTCTATCGATTATTATCAGGCGATAACTGATGACCATATAGCGCTTGATCCAGAATTAAGAGAGCTTAAGAAATTAATCAGACTACAACCAGATAGAATTCAGTGTGAAATGAGGAGTGAGATAATTTCAGAAACTGTGATTTTTGGAATTTGTTGAAACCAGATGATTTTATTGTTGCAAATAGAAAGATAGTTCAAGATACACTTCAACAACAATTATTTCTGTTACATAGAGTAATTTTTTCAAATTTACCAGTACCATCATGTTATCATCCAGCATATACTTGACGGCAAAATATCAACGTTGAAATTCCAGGTTGCAGTAGTAAACAAAATCTTGTGTTAAATTATATTGTTTTAGTGCCTGTGAGTATTGTTGAGAGCGTGCTAACAATGGAAAAAACTCCGTGGACTCTAAGATATGCTATAACGAGTCGTTCGTCACAAGGATTAACTATTTTGGATACTAATATTATGATTGTTGATGATCATGTTAAATGGTCAAATTTAGTTTATCTCGTAGTGTCTCGAGTCAGAAGAATATCTCAGCTGTGGAGGGTTATCATAGACTTCACAGAAAATAATATTCAAACTACTAACAATGGAGATAATATAGTAAGAAAAAAATTAACTGGTGATAAGCAGTGTGAGAAAAAAATAAACGCGACTTTTATCTCTGTGTTGAATTTATCATGACACTAAAACAATGACAGAATAATCATTGTGAATTCAGTAACACAGTAATGTTGTGGCAGTATTCGAATAATAGTCCAAGACAGTTTACCGTGGATAGAATTAATAGTAGTCTTGGTCACACATGCGAAAATGTGATGCTGACCTGTCTTGCATGTAATCTACATCGAGGAGCCAGTTCACAAAAGTGAAGGCGGTGGTAAATGTGTGTGTCTTCAGGAATTACTTGTAATTGTTCACGTACAAATCCACACTGAGGAGCAGTTGAATCTAGTCTGTCGATTGCGGGTCAACCCGTTGATCTTACCACACTGGAAATTTTATGTCATCACACTCCAAATAGGAATAGTCGCTCTTTTTTACCACCTTCAAGTTAACCGGGTTCAAATAAATATCTTACAGTGACATTACCTAGTACTGGTTATTTTATTGTCAGTGATTGCACTGGTACGTTTCATAGAAACTGCACTAGTAATTTCATTATTGAATGCAGCTGTTACACTTGGTAGTCTTGCAATCCATTCATGAGATATGACTTATTGAACTTTGTTCAGGGATATTTCCTATGCATACTGTTATCCAAGGGGCCCCGAGTGGCTGAGTGGTCTAAAGCGCTCACCGTTGCGGATCACTGCCATCTCACCTCTGTCTGAATGAGTTCGAGTCTCAGCCTCGGCTAACGTTGGTACGTGAGAAAGCCTGCCAGTAGCTTCTGGTGGGTCGATGGTTCTTCCAAGGGTTTGATAGGGTTCTTCCTCTACCAATTATACCGGCTGCCATGTATAGCCTATCTTGTTCTGAAAAACGACGTTAAACCCTACAACAACAACAAATGATATCCAAGTAACCGCTCAGCAAGTGTTCGACTAAATCGTTCAACATTTGCCTGATTGCAATGAATTGCAGTATATCCTCGTCTGATTTTGACGTTAAGTTTTTTCATCAGACTTGATACTGCACCAAGAAATTCCTTGCCTGGATAAACCTGTAGCAACTGTGACCACTTTAGGCCACCACTTTGATAAATTTGTTCAAAAGCAGATACAACATCAGTTGATAATTGTTCTGTTTCCTTGTAACGTCAACGACAGTTAATACGTATCTGTATGTGTGTGATTCACGTCCACCAGTTTTAATGGTATCGTGTGGTAAAAACAAAATATCTGCTTGATGAACTTTTTTGGGAGCGCTGACATAAATTTGTGCGTATTGATTTTTGTAAGGTGGTGGTAGTTAATCATATTGCCTGTTGTGCTAACCAATTTACAGCAGCAAAACGTGTGACATCTGCTGCATGAACGAGTTTACTAATCGATTCTCTATCCCTCCAATATCCTCTTGGGTTATAATAAATCGACTCCATTATTATCATAATCATCAGTTGATTAATTACAGGCCCCCAGCACTGATTTATTTTAATGGAATGTAACGAGTGAATCAACTTCACATTTGCAACATGTCTTTTTTGTAAGTTCTTATTTTTACATGCTACATCATGCTCATTATATGCTCATTTGTTTTCTCCGTTAACTTTACAGTGTCAGAATCGTTCATTATTTTACGATATTGCACTCATGTACACTTGATATTCACTCATAACGAACTACTTTCTATTGTAAAGAAACAATGAACGCAGAGGCCAGCACTTTTGATTTGTAAACAAATCGTGTACACACTTTACGTTTTGGCTGATTAAATTTGTTTCTGAATGAATTAAATATTTCATGGACTGCCATATACCAGTTACTTTGTTACATTCTGCATTAACGTTTTTGCTACAATGTTTCGGATATTGGCGGGTGAAAGACACCAGATTTCATAAAATTTCTGGGTTCCTACAAATAACATGCAAGTGACAAGGCATAAACTGTCTTCTATAGCTGGTAATAAGAACAGAAAAAAATATATGTATGGTTTTACATCCTAAATTTCCTCAAAATGTACTTCCTTAGTTCTGCAAATCCAAATTACATGAACCATATCATGGGTTCTCAAGCTTGATTACACATTTCGAAATTGTACTGTAATATCGACTATTTTCCAAGTGCAATTCCTTCCTCATTACTGCACTCAAAATGCAACAAACATTATATTCCAAAGCGACTTTTCGATAATTGCAATTGAAAGACTTCATATTTTTCCCACATTATGATTTCAAACAAACAATGACGGAACAGAAAAACACTTGCAGATGTCAACACGCTGCTCCGTTGCTGCTGAAATCCGATGTACTTCGTGTAGAATTGGCACAGATAAATCCAGTCCATAATCAAGAAATTTCGTAGAATCGACAAAAATAGCAAAATCTATTCATTCCAGATCAAGTGGAAAAGTTTGCAATGCTCATTCATTCATAATATGACTCCAAATTTCAATTTTAAGTAGACCAAAACGCCATTTTCTTTCGAAAGTTATGTCTAGCGGCCAACTAAGTTCAAATTTATCAGGGCTGAGTTATATGCGCATTAATATGTTGTTGTTGTGTAATGACGAATCTGCCTTGTGTATTTAGTTTGGAATATGGCATACATTTAGTTCCTTTGTTTCGTGTAATGTATTTTTGTTTACATAATTAAGCCTTAGGTAGAATAAGAAAAAGAGCATATAATAAGAAGGTTACTGCATTTGTATGGGAAAATATGAACTCGTCTTGTCGGATGGTTATATTGTACTCCCAAGGTCGTGCAGTATTTCCATCTGAAAAACTCGTTCATATGTTCGCATACAAATGCAGTAACCTATAAATATGGCATACTTGATCAATCACATTTATTGGATCCTCTCTAGATCTTGGTTGGTCTCGTTCATCAAGTCGGATATCACGTCGGGTTCCAGGACCGCCATAATTATATCCAGGAAGATGTTTTTCTCCTGGTAATTTAGCCCATGGAGCTCCTGGTAATTTTCCCAGTGTAGCAGCAATATCACCACCTATCTTCATGCGAGACAAAATAAATTTGTATGTTTTTTGTACCATATTTCACACACTTGCCTGTAAGTACGGACTTGTCATTTTTTTGTTATTGTTGTTCTTAATCCACTAGTGGGGTGGGTGCTCTTTATCGAACACAATATAAAACCATATTTTTTTATTATATTTGTACAGCATGGATATCTTGATTTCTCAGCGATACGAAAGCAAGAGCCAGTCAGGCATCATCCAGCGTTATCAAATTTTATCAGAGCAATTATCATAGGTACATTTGGGTCTGGTAAGCCGCAATTGTTGCTTAATCTAATCAAGAGAAGGCTCAAGTGGGATAAGTTATATTTAGTTGCACCATCTGTAGATGATCAGAGATGATACGATGTGCTTAAGGATTTTTAATGAAAATGCAAAATTGTTGGATGAGGCTGGTAATGATATTGATTTTATCACCGATATTGATGAAGATCTGTAGATGACCTCGATGGATTTATTAATAATCTCGAAGTGTACGATGATGTGATGTTGGACAAACAATCAAATCCAGCTTGGATATTTTCTCAAGGCAGACATAAAAACACGGATGTGAGTTATGTTACTCACCGACATGCACAAATACCTCAAGTAATAAGAGAAAACTGCAATATTTTAGTTCTGTTTAATGGAGCTGATACACACACTTTGCGAAACATTCCTCGAGTCAGAACAGCTCTATCTTTTCCTTACAGGTAAGAATCAACTGTGTTCGCAAACTTCTTTAAAGAATTGGCACTTTTTAATATTTGAGACTTTAACGGTAAAGTTCATATTTTCAACCATTTTTGTGAGTTCTTTATATTTTATATTTAATATAATGGAATGTTTAATTGTATTTGTGGTATGTATTATTGGAAAAGATGAATTTGCTACCAACTTCATGTTTAGATTTAATTTGGAAATAAAAGATTCTTTAAGTAATACTGAGCAATGTTTAGTAACCTATTCCAAATTAGTATTCTATTTTAAATTTAGTACAATACATTTCTTCAAAATGATTGCTGCATTAATCGCAACTATTGAATTTTATACTCAGTGGATATCATGAAGTTAATCGAGATTTATCTATCTGTATTACATTCTAAGAGGCAGATATTATACAAAGAAGTTGGTAAGCACGATGGGAAAGTGTAAGTTTATATGTATTTCTTGTATATTAAATATAAAGGCTTTATAAATGTATCTTTAGAATTTAGCATTATATATATCAATAAAAAAGTTCATTCCTCGAGTCAGAACAGCTCTGTATATTCCTTACAGCGATTCCGTATCTCATTCCCCAAGATGTAGCCGTATCTCCATGGTTATTGGTGACACCTTTGTTAGAGAGTCTGAACTCCTTCTCTCTTTCTTTCTAACCATGGGCAAAGACATTTCGCAACTTATGAGTAATCCCTTCTCACAGCAAGAGATGAGAAGAAGGCTATTTCTACAAACCGTATCAATCAAAACACTACTATTAACTCTGTTTTAAAATAATATATATATATATATATATATATATATATATATATATATATATATATATATATATATTAATGTTTTAATTTAACCACATTCTAAATTCACTTTTGCTCAAGAACTTTAAACATGCCTTGCTTGCTCATTCTTATGTTATGCATTTGTCTGTTTTGTTCAATTTGTATTTATGTTCTGTCCATTTATGTCTTACTAATCAAGTTTTCTTGTAAGGCATCGTTGTATGTAATGTCGGTATAAAGCACAGTATAGCTTATGTTAAATTTGTTTTATAAATCATGCCGACGTTAAATAAATCGTATCTTATCTTATCTTTTATCTTATCTTATCTTATCTTAGATGCGTTACACCCTAGTACATGTATAAATAATTTCGGAATAAGTAATATTGACAATAAAGTTCAGCTATGAATAGATATTAACTTTTTTATATAAAAAAAACTAGACAATATAATTCATGTTAATATTTTTCAGGTGGCGTACAACAGCAGGGACTATGTCCACAAGTTCCTGTATAAATTATCTGCCTTACCATTCCTTCAGACGGAGGATATAGCTCCCGCTTTTGACCAGCTACGTCAGAAGACCTTGTGAAGTACATTGACTACGTGCATGATCAGTGGATCATCAGCAGCATATGGGACATGACATTGTTGAGTGTTTACGGTTGAAGTATCAGCAGCAACAATGATGTTTGAGGGGTGCACCACCGTATTATCAGGCGCGCCAAGAAAGGCAACTTGCCTTTCTACTTGCTGAAAACTGCTTTTGTACAAGGAAGCCATCCTTCTTCCTGCGCAAGTTAAGGTACTATCCGAGGGTAACTAAGGAGATACCAATGTAAGCAGACTATCGAATGCCATGGACGGTTGATGGCACTGTGGAAGGCCTATGCTGAGAAATGGATCCCCACAAGTCAGCTATTGAAACAATGTGCCATCATTTATGGACCATGCTAGTTCTCCAAGGCCATATTATGTAAATAAAATTAATTTAAATAATAATACGATTCTTCTTATCTTTGCACTTGTACAGTATACGGTGTACACTTGTACAGTATACGGTATACACTTGTACAGTATATGGTATACACTTGTACAGTATACGGTATACACTTGTACAGTATACGGTATACACTTGTACAGTATATGGTATACACTTGTACAGTATATGGTATACACTTGTACAGTATACGGTATACACTTGTACAGTATACGGTGTACACTTGTACAGTATACGGTGTACACTTTCAATAGTAATGTTCATACAGTTAAAGGATTCATAATAAATACAGCTAATGAAAATCACTTATGGTGTTCGTTGTTTTAGTAAGGATGATTTATTTAGGATAAAGAAATATTCCACGTAAATCTTGCTTGTAAAAAACGCATTAACATACTCAGACTCATACCACTATATCTAGAAAAAAACAAATCATATGCATTAATATTTTCTGTGTTAGTAATTTCCAAAATATTAAATGATATATTTAATGTTCCGGCGCATCAGCTCCATTCGCAAATATCTTTCAGTTGATGCCACTAAAACATTTGTGTGTTCATTAGTACTTTCAAGACTGGACTATTGTAACTCAATTCTGCCTGGTTCATCTCAATATATACTCCAGAAACTTCAAAAATTTCAAAACACGGCTGCTCGGATCATACTTAGAGTACCACGATCAGAGCTCACCTCCCCGCTGCTCTGTACCCTACACTGGCTATCCATTCGATCCAGAATCAAATATAAAATTTGTTCTCTGTGCTACGTTTCACTGACGGACTCCAGTCCAACATACCTATCAGACCTCACCCATGACACACACCAGCAAGATATTTACGCTCCTCTTCTGACAATCGTATACTCATTATTCCCACTGTGAAAACAAAGTCACATGGACAACGTTCTTTTGCATACCAGGGCCCAGCAACGTGGAATGAATTACCCACTGAACTTAGACACAAAGACACAGTGATCCCATTCAAAAGTGCTCTTAAAACACACTTATTTCGACTGCAAACAAACTTAAAGACCTAATAATGTTTCCTACCTTAAATATTTTCAGCATGTTTTTTATTTTTGCTAATTTCATGGTGTTTGTTTTCTGTAATCATATCATTACATATGTTTTCATGTTATAGGTGTTGTCTAATGTTGTAAAGCGCTTAGAGCTTCTAAAGATCAGGCGCTATACAAAGTCCTCATTATTATTATTATTATCATTATTATTATGAAGTCAGAAAAACGTTAATAGACGTTGCATAAAACAAATATTGCTAAAATATAATTCATGTTACGAGGTCCACAAAATTAGAAGAATATAAATATATGATATTGACATGTGATATTTATCTAACTAAAATAAAAAATTGTACAGCACCTCGCTTTCTCCTTTAGGATATAAGTTTTATGTAGTACTATTAGGATATAGCAAAATAGTCTAAATCAATTCTACATAAATCTAGCAAAGGCATAAACCTACCCAGACCTGAACGTGTGGACAAAAATAATGTAAACTCAGATCAATATGTATGAATAAATGTTGCTACATGGACCATATTTTTGCGATTTTTGTCCCCAACAATCTGCATAAAATTTAATGATCGTTTCCTTAAATGCATATTTTAACTGATCAATATACTTGGGAAAAAATGAGAAATATCGCGTCTTAAACAAATATAAGTGTCACATTTAAATCTCAGACGAAACTTACTGATATTTCACATGGTCCGAATCGGCCAAAAATCTGATCCGAATCAGACAAAAACGGTCCAAATCATCCCGTAATTTGGATCGAATAAACCTTGGCCAAATCAGCCTGTTTCAGGTCGCCGAACGCGTGTGAGTGTGTGTGTAATTTGGATTTTTATCGTAGCTTAAAAAAAAATCAGTCATATCACTACAATGTCTGCAGTTTGGCAGTTTATAGTGATGCCTAGCACTGGGGCATCATGTGGTAGACTTTTAGCATGGTGTCCCACCCAGTCACGTCATCCTGACACCAGGCCGACCAGTCATATATATATATATATATATATATATATATATATATATATATATATATATATATATATATATATATATATATATATATATATAGTTCTTTGAGAGCATTTCGTACAGATTTTGTTTTTACAAAAATATCAACATAAGATATAAATGAAGTTCAATTTTGCTGAGACTATACAAAAACTGAGATGATCATTAGCTCAGGTTTGGTTGTGTATATATATATATATATATATATATATATATATATATATATATATATATATATATATATATAATTCTTTGAGAGCATTTCATACAGAATTTGTAGAAAATATAAATATATGATATAAATTCAACTTTGCTGAGACAATACAAAAATGCAATGAAACACTGTGTTGCATGCATTTAATTCCCGGCTGAGGTTATATATATATATATATATATATATATATATATATATATATATATATATATATATATATATATATATATATAAAGTTTTAAATAAATTAATAGATATGGAATATAGTGGTCAATTTTATAATTCTATTAAAAATATAAAGTATTTAGATAACAATTACGATATCATTATATCATAAGAAATCAAAGCATGATAATATTATAATAAAATAGAAATTCCATTTTTACAAGTACAGATGCTAAAACAGCACAAAATGGTACATCACCACATAGTATTAAAAAATGTAAGAAAGATAAAACCAATCAAAACAAAATCAGAAAAATCATTAAGTTCATTTAATGATACCATTCAATATACGTCAATACCAAAACAAAGAACAAACCATTATACAAAACCTGTACCAAAACCGAAAATAACTGTTATAGAAAACCAATTTGAAACCCGAATACCCAAAGCAAGAACTAACTATAATGCCAAATGTTGATGAAAACCTATTAGAAAAAACCTAAAACAACATTAAAGATAATCTGAAAATCTTCTTTGACACCCAGTTGAAAACCACAAATATCTGATGTGTCGATTTTTAGAGATGGGTGGATTAATGTACAAGAACCAAGCTAGTGATTTAGAAAGAAAAGGAGGAAGACTTTGTAAATATGGGATCTGCTTAAATGTAGTTAAAAATTTGTAAAAATTGATTTAGGAATATAAAAATACAGACAAATCAGAGCTAAGAGTATATAAAACAATGGAAAGAAATAGCATCTAAAAATAGAAATCAAAATATCCAAAATAACAATAATAAATGTTTTATGTGTAGTGTGTTATCCACTAACAACCAGACAAGCCAGGATTGTAAGAGTAACAAAACATAAAATAATTGATTAATTAAATTGTACAGATATATAATGTCCGGTTTTATTAAATAACACTGCTAAATTAGAAAAATTAAATAATGATATAGACATTAATATTTTGGGATCTGATTCAGGATTATATCCATAAAATATGTAATACAGAAAAAGCATGAAATTGACTTACTGATAATATGATAAGAAAAGCCATTATATATTAATTTAATCAAGATAAAGATTAAATGAATAACAGCAACAGAAACCATAAAAAATAACATGTATGCTGAAGATGTTTACCTGTATTTTACAAAACAAAAATCATTTTCAGAAACATGTTACTGATCGAAGGAAATGAATCAAAGGGACAAAAACAAAATTACCATAAAATAAAAGTATTTTAAGATTTAAAAATCATAAAATAAAATCAAGACCATATATATTTTATATGCAGATTTTAAAACCTTAAATATCCCATTTGATATTCAAAAGAGTAATTGTACAAAATAAGTAACAGAATGACCACCATGTGGGTATTCATATATAATTGTAAGGTGTGGTGGTGGTGGTGGTATGAGTCAAAATTTTGTTGTGCAACAAATAAGGGACAAATGTTTTTACACTATTTTTAGAAACTTTTTATGCTGAACAACGATGAATAAGACATGTTTTGAAATACTGTATAAGGAAATATATCTATTCAAGATACAACTAATTTTAATAATGCAACCCATTGTCATATATATGAAGAAACGATTCACAGATACAGATAAGGTTACGTATCTTGTCATAGCCAAGTGCAGATGGGCAGCACAAAATAATTGTAATTTAAAACTTAAAATATTTAGAGACAAAATAGTTTTCACAGTTTAGGAGGCTATGATGGACAATCGGATAAATTTTTGGTATAACTACCTTATGAGGAACCTTACGTGTATTCCAAGTACAATGGAAAAATAAAAGGGTTGTAGTACTGGTCAGATTAGATTAAAGCTAATTTTACAATTTGTTGCAAGCAGTCTTCATAAATTATCATATTTAATAAAAGATGATTTGTAGATAACAAAACAATTTACCAATGATGATAGCTTTGATTTGCTATTACGAAAATCATGTAGTCATATGATTATATTGAGAGTTATGAATGCTTTCAGGTGGTTCCCCGAAACGGAAAATTGTATTCATTACTAACCCCGTCACTAAAATAATAAAACCATAGAACATGCTAAAAATATATGGATATCTGTAATAGCAGCAGGGAAGTTCTACAGACCAGACCCCCAGACCAAAATAAAGCTTTCTACGCAAACTTTCTCCGTAGAAGCCTCAGATTTCAAAAATAAGCCTTCCTGCGAGAATTAATTTGCGTAAATTCGTTACCGATTGCAATTTTTGTGTGCAAAAATCATTGATTTTGGACAGCAATTTTAGGGGGGGGGTAGGAGAAATTTATTCCGTCGATGAAGTTTGCGAAGATTTGGCTGCCTTTTCATGAATAAATTTGATCGAGACCGATTCGATATCTACTACGCGGATCATGAAGATTAATCGTGATAAAACCGTGCGGTATTGCCTGGGCGCGGCTGAAGAAATTTTTGAATTTGTTTATGTCCATATCGCCGTTGCACCAAGTCTGATGAATATTTCTTAGCGTGTGAGTATCGACGCCATTGAACACCGATAAGATATTGCAATTGTCCCTAATTACTTTTGGAATTTGCGTATATCGCTGCGTCACGTAAATCACATCGGTGTTCTTGTGTCGGCCACGCGAGAATATCCTAGCCGGATTAGTTTGCTTATCCAGCATAACATCATCGAAAACAACAAGATTATTAACACCGCCATCTAAATTTTCCACGGATGGAGTTTCATTGATGTCTGTGATGAATTCGATTGTGCCTTCGTCGGTATTGTCACTAAATTCCTTTAGTACTTGATAACAACGCTGATCATCAACGGACGGTGCAACCAAATACAACTTATCCCATTTTAACCATCGCATTATCAAATTTAGCAACAACTGCGTCTTTCCAGAACCGGACGGGCCAATAATTATCATCCTTATCGAATTTGGTAACACCGCGTTGTGTTTCACCTGCTCGCGTCGCTTCGTGGCTGAAAAATCAATTACATTCATGTTACTAGAATATATGGATTTATATTGTGTTAAATGTCGCACGCGCACAGCTACGATAAATCCAACCGAAATCGTCACACGCAATAACAGGAACGCAATTGCAGGAGAATGCGAAGTTTGCAAGACACGCAAATTCAGATTTGTAAAAAAAAAAATAGAAGAACCGGAGGAGACATTACCGCCTCCATGAAAAATCTACCTGGGCTGCCCTGGGCGAAATATCCCGGAGAAAAACATCTGCCAGGATACAATTACTGCGGACCTGGTACGAGGCTCGATATCAGACTCAACGATAATAATCAACCAAATCCCGGCGAAGATCCAGTAAACGCCATCGATAACGCGTGTTACTATCATGATCTTGCGTATCGCAGCGGGGATTTACAACAAAGACATCTCGCTGATATTAGGCTAATTCACGCACTAAACGCGATTCCTGACAAAAGTTTCAAAGAAAAATTGGCAACTTGGTTGATAAAAGGCGCGATGAAAGGTAAATTAGTACTCGGCGCTGGTAAATAATAATGGAGCAAATATATTATTCTCCGCGAGGTTTAACTCGCCAAGGCAGCAAAAGTAAAACAATCCACCGCTGAATCGTGGTTATCGAAACAGGCAGTCTGGCAAATTTATCTTCCTCCGCCTAAGAGAATACCGTATGCGAGTTTCTCAGTCAGCGTCCCTAATGAAGTTCATCAAGCTGATTTAATGTTTCTTCCTTACGATACCGTCGACGGAGTCACATACAAGTATGTGTTGACGGTTGTTGATATTGCTAGCAGATACAAGGAAGCCGAGCCGTTATCGAATAAAACAGCAACGGAAATTTCAAAGGCGTTTAGCGAAATTTATTCACGATCTCCATTAACATGGCCGAAGCTTCTCCAGGTTGATCCAGGTCGAGAATTTCTTGGCGCGGTTACTTCACTGATGAAAAAGAATAATGTTAAAATCCGTCGCGGTATTGTAGGTGTTCATCACAATCAAGCTATCGTTGAGAGATTCAACAAAACGCTCGCAGAACGATTATTCGGATATCAGTACGCGCGAGAATTCATCCAAGATAATCGATCTCATGATTGGGTATCAAGATTACCTCATGTGATTAACGCACTAAATAACGAGACAACGAGAACAATAGCAATGAAACCTGCAATTGCAATTACAAAACCGAATATACCCCTAAAGCGAGATTCCACAATTCCGCCTGTGCTAGGTAGCGTCACGGTCAGGTATTTATATAAAGAAGGCGAGGCTGAAGGAGGAAGAAAAAGAGCAACCGATCCAACCTGGAGCGTAACAACACATAAAATATCAGCCGTAACAAGATCGTCAGGAAGACCAGCAATTTATTTTCTAGATTCACTAGCGCCACAGCGCGGATTTACCAAGGAAGAATTACAAATAATACCGAAAGATACTCAACTACCGCCAGCGTCATTAATGTGAAACCGAATTCTACCTAACTGAGATAATTTTCTTACTCTTGACACGGCTAAATAAACTAAATTTGACCAGGAAATTCTATCATCGACGATCCAAACTTGACCATCTACGGTCAATCCCTGCGATGAGTGTATCGTTGTTGCGTATCCAAGTTTCCATGGCGATCTTTCTGCGTTTATCGCGTCATTAACAAGATTAATATCAACAAGAATAATATCGTTCAAGACCAAGATCTTTTCCTCTCCGCATGGTAAAGTAACACTAATATTTTGTTTCCTGGTATGAGCGGGCCTGTAACACAACGGCACCTGCAATGTTGGAAATTTCTCGCAATGCAGCTTGAATAACATATCCTGAATAATATCACGAACAATTTTCCTACTAGCAACGATCAAATGATCGGGACGCCACAAATTTAGAAAAATATCCATCGGAGTCTCGTCGATTATTCTTCTCATCACATCGCATTGAATTTTATTTGGTTGTAATCGAATTATTTTCTTAAATTCAGTCAGTAAAATATCATCGGATCTATAATCAGCGTCGATTTCCTCATAATAGTCAACGAAATTTCTGAGCCATTCGTGAGGAGATTCTCCATCAATCGGATCAGGCTGGCCATGATCTCCGCACATTATCACGGCTGTATTTTTCTCCTCCAGCCAGGTTAGGAACGATTTTAATACAACTAAATTTACTGTGCAAATTTCATCAAATATTATAATTCTGTTGATATATTTATTTCCCATACGAGCCGAATCCCACAATCCACCGCTGTATTTGAAATAACTGTGATACGTACAAGAATCAACGCCGCGTTGCCTTATTTCTCGCGTTAATCTGTGAGTTGGAGTCAACACTATCATATCAGATTTCGCAAATAAATTTATCGCTCGCGTTGTTTTACCGCTACCACCAGGTCCATTTAGGTAAACGAATTTACTACGTGAAATCGGGTCAAATGCGGATGCAGCCGTCGATATTTCCTCACATTTATCCCGATGAAATTTATCACAATCTTCGACATCGGCGTCCTCACAATAATCTAGGATATCCTCGTTTTTTATCCTCCAAGTGCCCCAAGAGCCATCGGAGATTAAACTATCCAGCCTATACTGATATTTCTTATCGATATAAAACGAGTCCGTTGCGACCCTTACCGCGATATCAGAAAATTTATTTATCATCGACAGTAAATTTATACTCATATAAGCGAGCATCGATGATCTCAAATGCGTATACTGCGCTGATTCTCCGTCGAGATAAGTGATTACGGTACCCAATTTTTCTCCGTCAATGATAATATTTTCTCTGTTGCAGAATATTCCACGCGATACCGTATCGGCAATAATAAAGTCCATCTCGGCATCGTTGATAAACAACCTAGCGTGTCGGTGTTTATGATCAACGGATCCTCCTTGAGTAAATTTGCCAATTATTTTTCTTCCGATATCTTTCGCGTTTTCACAATCCGTCGGCAACCACACTTCAGTTTGTTTCCTATACGATATAATCGCCTCACTCACCGTCAACGATACTAACATTGATGAATCCAGCATATACCTCAACAACACCGTAGGGACCCATCTGCGTTGAGATAAATGCCGACCAAACCAAATATAACAAATTTTATGTAAATTTTCAGCAAACTCGAATGAAGTTACATAAGCGAATCCGGTCATGACAAAATCAGGTAACGGTCCGTTAATTGCCACTCTCGTCATTTCGTTGGTGGGATGGCCAAATTTAGCAAAATAATCCGCACAATCGCCGTATCCGAGGAAACTTCCAGGATAGCACGCGCTCATATCAACGGAGATCATATCTTCGAAATAATACTTGGTATTCCACAATCCGCCATGGCCGTATTCGATACAACTAAGTTGAATATCAGTGAGAAATTCATTCCTTGTAGGTTTCCACGAATTTCTTTGTCTGGCAGCGTGAGCAGCAACAGACGGAACAGTAAAACAATTTGTCAGTAATTGATCAGGATTTGACGAATATTTCACCGCGATATTTTTCATAGATTCATGTAATTTTTCATCTCGATAAATATCTCCTCGCGGTAATATAAACTGATCATATTTTTCTTCGCTCGAGAATAACCAAACTGATATTGGATCAGATGCGGCTAATATTTTGATATATCGGAACATGGCATCGGAATTATCCTTTGCGCCTTCCACGGGATAAAATTTAACAGCGCGATCTCGCGGAAATATAATTACCGATTGCGACCACGCATGTGAATTATGATCAATAATTTCGATTGGAACTCCTCGAGATCTATACGGCGACGAATATAATATTTCTCCCGATAGCGTTTTCACGGTAATAGGAAATTTAAGTTTCTTGCTCAACACAGCAACATCGTCAATCGATGCGCCATCAACAACTGTCTTCGCCCACGCGTTAATTTTATCCAACCTCAACTGAGTCAATCCAGATCCACGACGAGCGTTTTTCATATGCTCGATAACGCGCTCAGCCACGCAGTTTATCATCGGTGATTCTTTCATCGCGGGTAGATTTTTCATGTCGGGATTATTATTTAGTCGATAAATTCCATAAACAACAGCGCTAGATGGATACGCCCTAGCATAATAAGGACCATCGATTCCCAATAATAATCCTGGCTTCGAATTTTTATCAAGAACGACATTTTTCTTACCGCCACGCACGGGATCTCGTTTATCGCGAATAATCCAAGTGTCGTCAGGCATTTGTGCGATGAATTTTATTCCAAAGATAAATCGTTCTTCCTTGTGTTCGAATTTTATGTGCTCGATTATCTTCTTGGCCCGTTCCAGATTCATCGTAGCATCAACAGCGTTAGTTTTCCATGTCGACCAAACATGAATCCCCCCATCATCGAAAAATTCTTTTTTGGCGCTATCGACCTCAGGAATGATATATTCTGCCTCATCAAGATCAAATGTATCCATTATTATATTTTAGACAAATATTTAAATTATAATATGCAGTGCAAATGGATACCAATCGGATCAACAAAATCATGCGACAAATCCTGCAGAGGTGATTATTGTGGCGCTCATATATATGCGATTCGACGAGGCAGTAAAGGACCACAACGGTGTTTAGTTTGCCAAGTTGGCACTCGAGGAAAGACTCGATTGTGTCTGGCTTGTGGAGGGAAAAATTATCGGGAATTGCTCAGATATTACAAAAAGAAATCTTCCTCGGTGATAGCTTGCGAAGAAGATTATATTAATCGATTCAAGGCAAATTATGATTTAAACAAACAAAATATTGTATATGAATCTGAAATCAACGATTCCTGCAATGATAATCACGCACGAGTATAAATCTCATCCTACGATCGAGGGATACGAGGCTTCATCTGATGGCGTTGTCAGGCATATCAGAACGAGGAAAAATGTTGGTAGAGTTTGCAATTCGGGTTATCTATCGCATAATTTTAGTGGGATAAATTATTTTCTTCATAAATTTGTGTTCGAGTGTTTCCATGGACTCATCAAAATTGGCCTTGTTATCGACCATATCGATGGAAATAAACTTAACAACAAACTATCCAATCTTCGCTCGGTAACTCCGAGTGAAAATTCAAAATTTGGTAATACCGGTGGCGCACGATCAGCTAAGGCGGTCAAATCGATAAATAAAGAGACAAATGAAGAAATTATATTCACGTCGATGACCGCCGCCGCAAAATATTTCAGTATTAATCCAGCATCGGTGAAATTCGCGGCAGAAAAAATAACTAACGCAGCATTTTCCTATCGATTTGGCGAGTGGATCGAATTTTACTATATTCCGATAATATCCGAAGAAAATTAATTGAATATTACAAAATTAATATAACATGAATGAAGAAAACATAAATAACATCATCGAAGCCATCGATGATCTAAGGAAAAAAATAAATCTTCCCTCGGAGTTGGACACGAATAAAATTCGATCCGAATTCGAGACGATTGTTCAGGGGAAACTTGAATACAAATACACGCTACCATCCGAATACAAATTAATAAAGAAAATCCAAATTGCGATGTATCAATCGCTTGCGACTGTCAGCGATGATCGCGTCGAGGATTTTGTTAAATTATCTACGCTGGTAGAAAAAGCTAGATTGATTTTATCAGAAGCATACGAGTCAAAAAAAATTACAAGTTCACGCATCAGACAGCTGAAAAAACTTGTCGATGAGAGCAAGGCCAAGGAAATCGCAGACTCTTGAATTTTCCTGAATATTTTCCGCAAACAACAAAAAAAAAACAAAAAATTAAAAAAATATATTAATTTTGAAAATTTCCCTGGATTTTATTTATTTTTTTTGGCCTGTTTTCCCTGGCAGATGGATTTACGATCTTACCAGCAGATTGATACTTATCGTTTCCCCGCGGATATCAAGCAAATTTCCTTTCTGGTCCGTTAGTTTGAAATTTATCTTCGACAACAATCGATTATGACATTTTAGGTAAAACGGATTCACCGGCTCCTTTATTATCAAATAACCCGGAGAGGCGCTAGGTGAAAACGAATACAAGATAAATCCCTGTTGCGCCTGATTTGACTCTGACGAATCAACATTGTAGCTGCCTTCGACAACATCCGCGTGAAGATAAATCGCGATAACTTCCGTTATATTAACGATACCTGGCGAGATATGCCGACCTTGCCCGGCGGGATCGTTATTGTGTTTGAGAATCAATTCCAATTGTACTTTTTTAGTCCACGCCGCATGTAACTTCGGAAATAAATCATCGATGGTATCAGTGACGGATTTTCTCATTTTATCAACATCATAATCGGGAAATTTGAAATTTGGTAGCGTTTCCTCGGTTAAACCAAATACTCTCATGAATTTTTGTTTTTCTCCTGAATTTTTGATCAACTCGTATTTGCTAATAGGAAGAACATAATCGGCAATTGATATATCGTCGACTATCGCCTGAATAAACATTCCATGATAATATTCAACATCATTCGCGAGTTGATTTAAAATCTTCACGCGTTTGATAATTTCGCTACATGAGCCTGATTTATTTAAGATGCATTCATGAAAGGATTCCCGCAATAAATTTAATTGTAATTTATGTTCTTGAATAAATTCGTCGAGTGTTCTTCTTACCAAGATACCGTCTATGGGGGCTATTTTCATGTTCATGTGGGTAGCGTCGAAGATTTCCACACCGGGGGGAATTTTGGGAAGAACCAACCACGAGAGAATTTTTTCGTTAATAAAAGTAAAAGCGAACATTACCCAGTTAAATTTGTGGTTGTTTATGAGGTTGATGGCGCTATTGATCAGAGGCTTGTGTTTGATATCTCCATACCATCCTTCGTCGGTGGTAAAATCTTCTTTTTTTGGTTCCGGTAGTTCTGGAGGAGCTTCCTCGTACCAACCTGGAATAATAAAATCTGATTTTTTTGGTTTTGCTAGAGGTGCGATTTCAGGCCAACCTAATATGGTCCTAATCGATGATTGGTAAATATCTACCATGTACGGCGATTTCACTTCTATCATCGATGACAGTGTTGGTTCATGCGCAGATATCTTTATTCCCGGAGTAGCATCGCCGGTTATATTTGATATCACTGGACAACAAATTTTTACAAAAGTCATGTTACTGAAATAAAATTAGTCAATTCTTATCAATTTTTATGTGCTGAACACGAATATGACAGTCAAATTGCAAAATTGGCTCTAGTTTTTTTGTAATCTGCAAGAAATTAATGTTTACATAACGAAATGCATTCCAATAGTAAAAGGTCAACTGTAATAGCCTACCTATAAAAAATCAAGTCATTGACTACATCTTAGATTTCTTCGCCTGTCTCTTGTACAGCTGTTCGAGAGCATCTCTGAGGAGTGTCCAGCAGTAGTCAGCCAGCATTGTAGTGGACCATTTTCCCTGGTATCTTTGTTCCATTGTTGCGATATCTTGATGAAAACGTTCGCCGTGTTCATCACTAACAATACCACAGTTGCTAGGAAAGAAATCCAAATGGGAATGAAGGAAGTGAATCTTTAGAGACATATTGCAGCCAAGTTTCTTATACTTCATCAACATGTCTTCTACTAGTTCCTTATAGTTTTCTGCCCTAACATTTCCGAGGAAGTTTGTAGAAACTAGGCGAAAAGCATTCCATGCTTGTTTCGCGTCACCTTCCAGCAAGTTGTTGAACCGGTCATCTTTGAAAAGCTCTCGAATCTGAGGACCCACAAAAACTCCCTCTTTAATCTTTGCTTCGCTGAGTCGAGGGAATTTTTCATGCAGGTATCGGAATGCTGGCAAAGTCCGGTCAATGGCTTTCACGAAGTTCTTCATCAAACCTAGTTTGATGTGAAGGGGTGGTAGCAAGATTTTCTGAGCCTCAACCAGAGCTGGGTGTTGGATATTCTTCTCTCCAATGGCTACATTCTGCCTGTGAGTCCATTCCTTCCTCATGTAGTGCATTTCCCTTGCTCGGCTATCCCACTCGCATAAGAAACACATGTATTTTGTATATCCTTGCTGCAGTCCCATTAAAAGGGCAACTACCTTCAAATCACCACAGAGGTGCCAGCTGTACTTGTTATACTCAATGGAATTCAGTAGCTGCCTTAAGTTATCGTATGTCTCTTTCATGTGGACAGCATACGCTACTGGAATAGATGGAAGAATGTTTCCATTGTGCAAAAGCACAGCCTTGAGACTCAGTTTCGAAGAGTCCACAAATAGTCTCCATTCTTGTGGGTCATGAGTGATTTTTAAAGCATTCACGAGGCCCTCAATATCGGAACAGAATATCAGATTACTTTCCTTTCTGAAGAAAGGTTCCAATTGCTGGTGGCGCTTTCGATATGCAGTAATTGTGACATCTTCTTCTAGAAGATTCCATTGTTGGAGTCTTGATCCTAGCAATTCTGCCTTGTTCTTTGATAAGTCCAAATCACGAATCAAGTCATTTAGTTCTTCCTGTGTTATTCTGTGTGGGGTTGATGATGCATCACAGTGAAAATCTGGATCACTGCATGCTGATGGACCAGGAAAAGAACAGGTCGACTCACCTTTGTCTTCGTCAGATGAATCAAGAGAATATTCTGCTGGAGGTTCTGGAATAGGAAGTCCCTCACCATGTGGAACTGGTCTCAATGCAGACGGAATGTTTGGGTAGACTATTCTCGACTTCTTTCGCTTCGTTATTCCGCCGGAAAGAGGAGGAACCAAGCAGAAGTAACAGTCATTTAGGTGGTTGCTTGGCTCTCTCCACACCATTGGGACTGCAAACGGCATTGATGACCTTTTGCAATTCAACCACTGTGAAAGCTGTGTTGTACATGTAGCACAGCATATATGCGGAGCCCAAGGCTTGTCTTGGTCACCAACCTTGCATCCGAAGTAAAGATGATATGCCTTCTTCACTTGAGAATTGATACTTTTCTTCTGGTTGGCAAATGTCACTTCCCCACAAATATAGCAAAAATTGTCCGCGGTATTAACACACTTTCGAGGCATTACTGTTCTTTATTGTACGTAAATGGATAAAATAATAAGTTTTATGTAACAGTAGCTTGAACTGTCTCGCACAACGTCTAAAATATTTTAAATGCTGAACCTATCTGATTGGGCTTTATATAGTACACTGCTTACGTCAGCTTCAGCAGCCGCCTGGCATTAGTATAATAGGCCTACACATGTATAGTACACTGCTGACGTCAACTTACTTCAGCAGCCGCATGGCATTAGTATTGCATTGCATCAGAAAATGATGCAATCAACTGTGGATGATGTGAGCATGATGGTATTATGCAATGTTACATCATTATTCCGGATGTTGCTGCAGTCCTACTGGAGAAATTTACACAGTGAAACATAGAAAATGAGGTATATGAATATCTTCAAAACGAGAGCCAATACAAATTTTTCACGGTTATATTCGTGTTCGGCACACCAAAATACTACAGATTAGGGCCTTTTCAAGTCAGTAATGCTTTCACTGTTGACCAGTGTATTCTGGTGGTAAATTCCTTATCCAGCTGATCAATTTCGTAACTGCCTGTTGGTATGCCAACGACGATCCAATCAGGTGTTCCATCGGGTTTGTTTTTGTTGGCAAAAACAAGCGAATTATTTGATAATAATTTACCGAATGACGTCGATCTAACATTAGGCCAACTGTTGTAGACACGCAATTGTGTTAACGCAATTTCTTTGACGCTAATTGGTGTTGGAAAATTGATGCTAAATTCTGGATTGGTTGAGCTTAACGATATTAACGTTGTTGTCGGCGGTGTCGTGTTTGTCACGATCTGGGCTAGCTCGGACATTATTAATATTCATTTGTTCAATCTCCGAGTAAATACTTATCATTGCCGAAAATTCTAGATCGGAGATAACGCCGTCGTTGAGACTCTCCGAAAGCAGCGATGATAATTTCGAATACGCGTCGTTGATCTTAGTTAGTTTATTTTTGTACAATGATAATTTCTCACTCGTGCACGAGGAGATTTTTTTTGCGATGATATTGAGAACACCAGCGATTGTTGTTGTCGACGAGATTATTATCGTTGCAACGATTGGCGCGATTGTTGTTACCGCGGATAAAATTATTCCAGCACCGGCGACTACCGCAGATACCGCGTACACAGCAACGTCAATGGTAACTAATCTACGCTGGTATTTCTTTATTTTTATCTGATACTCGTCTAGGAGTTTTTTTTAGCGAATCCTGCCATGATCGCGCCTGATTATAACGGTAATCCGATGCGGTCATTTATTAGTTATTTATCTAGTCAATTTCTTTGTAAAATCAGAGTTTTTCCGTTTTCAAATAGTGGGGGGTTTTATCTCGACAACTACAGTTTCCTCTTCCTCGGCAACTGCGACCGGCTCGGGTCGACCAATTATATCCCAACCAGATAAATATTCGAAAATTATAAAATAATACACTGGTCCCATGTTGGTTCTATCCGGTGGCGTTAGTTTAAAAGTTTCAGTGTTATTTTCATCCATGGAAATAACGAAAAATCCAGGATAATATTCATAAATTTTATGGCTATCGTTTGTCACGTTAAAATTTGTTGACTCCGAAATAATATATACTCGATATATCCCCCGAATTGGTGCGGTAAAATTAAAAGAATCATTATCGGGTGTCCATGTGATATTTTGTGACCTTAACACAAATGATGCATGGTAGGGAATATTTTTTGTTATTACAATCTTTGGTATGCGAATTAGCGCTAATATTGGAATATCCAACGGTGATATTGCTGCGCCGATTTCGTCGGCGTGTAATGTTACGGCGAGAAGTTTCTCGTTGATATTTTGAATTTCTCCGTCGTACACTGATGTATCGACTTTTTGACGCGCTAATTCTCGTACCGCGTTAATTTCATCGTTAATTTTAGTAATATCCTCGTCGATTTTTCTTGTTTTCTCGCTGAGGTCGTTATGTGATGTTCTATCGGCTTTTTGAAATATTAATGCACGTGCCGATTCAATATCATCGTTGATGGATTTTGTTTTCTCGTCGTGTGATGTTTTATCAACTTTTTTACTTACTAATTCACGCATTACGTCAATATCTACGCTGATTTTAGTAATATCCTCGTCGATTTTTCTTGTTTTCTCGCTGAGATCGTTATGTGATGTTCTATCGGCTTTTTGAAATATTAATGCACGTGCCGATTCAATCTCTCTGTTGATTTGGGCGATATCTTCGTTTATTTTTTTCGTTTTCTCGCTGAGGTCGTCGATTGATGTTTTATCGATTTTCTGACCCATCGCGGTATTTATTTTGGTAATTTCCTCGTTGATGGATTTTACTTTCTCGATGAGATCGTTATGTGATGTTCTATCGGCTTTTTGAAATATTAATGCACGTGCCGATTCAATATCTTTGTTGATTTGGGCGATATCTTCGTTTATTTTCTTTGTTTTCTCGGTAAGATCGTTATGTGATGTTCTATCGGCTTTTTGAAATATTAATGCACGTGCCGATTCAATCTCTCTGTTGATTTGGGCGATATCTTCGTTTATTTTCTTTGTTTTCTCGGTAAGATCGTTATGTGTAGTTGAAGAGGTATCGATGATTTTTTTTATATCCTCGTCGAGTTTTTTACTGAGATTTTTTGATGTATCGTCTAGTTTTTTAAGATCGTTAGTTAGCTTGGTAAATCTTTTTGTCGCTCTGTCCTGAAGATCGTCGTGTAATGCTTTATCAGCCTTCAGAAGCAACGTTGCTGATAACTCTTTGTCGGATTTTTCCACATCCGCGATATTGGCCTTCAGGGGTAACTTCGCTATAATATCGGCGATATCAGCAATAGATTTTAATACCATCTCCGATTGACGAGTAAATTGACTAATATGATCGCGGTATTCGTCTAGCTTGATTATATCAGTTATTTTGACATTGCTGGTTTGTAATCTTCCTTCGGTATTTTGAAAAACAGCAACTTCGCCAGGGTCCACCTCTGACAGCGATAGAAGATTGTTAATATCGCTCTTGGTTGCGAACTTTGATAGATCGACGTCAGTCACTTCTGCTTTTTCCTTCCTGTAGATAAATCTACCGTAAATATCAACCATGATATTTATCTACGGCGTATTCAAATACAATTTTGTGATACGGACCGGATGATTTTGAAATTGCGTCAAGAACATTAATTGACTCTGGACCGCATATTGGTGGATCAGCTAATGTTTGTGTTGGAAGAGTCGAATACCAAATCGGAAGATTTAGTTTTGACACATAGCTGATAAATTCATTTGGCGGTGCTAATCCATATGAGTCAAAGTAAATAACTTCGCGAGGATTAATCGCGTAGGCAACCCAGTGCGTGCCAGGGCCGGTATTTTTATCGAGATTTATTATTCCCGTCTCGGTAGGGTTTGGTTTTTCTGGTAGTTGATCTCGCATAAATACGCCTCTGAAAAATTTTATTTTTTTATTCTTTGCTTCGTTGATCAAATCTAAATTTGAGGCTGGTAGACTCGTCTTAGGCCGGATCCGTATGGGGGCCGTCTTAGATAAAGGCCTGATCCTTTTTGTTGTTTTTGCAACATTTTCGCGATTAGGGGAGAGAAGGCGGGAAATAATCCTCCCTTTTTTTTACGGTATCTTCCTCCCATCACTTTATGCGCTAATTTGGAACCTACGGCTCCAGCCGCGCCTAATCCTACTGCTTTTCCAACTGCCGGAAGAATCCCAGCTAGCAGTCCCGGAATAGCAGCTAACAGAGGAAAAATGCCGCCTGTTTTGACCATGTCTCTGATGGCGCCTATAGAAAGGCTCACATGAACACCGGAATTTGCTGATTTGGCCTTGGTAAATCGTTCACGTTGACCTCTAGTTAGCGACAGTTTGTTAGGTCCACCGTGAATCTGATCGTTTTTCAGTGTTAATTTCATACCGCATCGCTTTGATATCGCTGATTGGAGCTTTTTTATCTGACCCGGAGTCAGAGTTACACTGACGTGCTCGTATGGCATATTAATAATCGCTTAGTCTAAATTTGGAATTTGTCACATGTTCTCGACAGGAGCATCGATGACTCTCATTCTGCCGCTAATGCCTTCCAAGATCATTGTTCTATCGCTGAGGATTACCGCGATGGCTCTTGCTGCTCCGGCTGTGTTAATTCTAGCTTTGAAATGGATATCGACAACGGATTGTTTTACCAAATCGAGATGCTCCAGGGAAAAGTAATAGATAGGATAGCGAGTATTAAAATCTAGCTGTGATATTTGCAATCCGGTATCGATATTTTGATCGCGGCCCATGAAACTTAGCAAGCGATGATACGCGCGGGCCGTCGAAAAATTTTCAAAATCGATGGCTATTTCCTCGGATGGCTCTTGCTGTCCGTTTATTCTCAGTGAAACGTTTGTTGCTGCAAATTTGTCGAATATCATATGACTGTGTTCTTGATCGTATCTGTTTGCGGCTTGAAGAGCAACAAAGATGTGCCTAGGTGCCGAAGCGCCTTGTTGTGACGCAATTCTCCAGGTAAATATTCCGTTAATATTAACATCGCAGGAGTCGGTCATCGTTGTCAACCAGGACATGACGGATTTTCCGCCTTGATTCATGAATGATAATAATTTTTCTTCCTCGAGCATCGATGGAACTATCGCTGGCATCCACAAGGTAAATTTTTCAAGGACAACTTTACCGACATTATCGGCATCCGCACTAGCTTCTCGCCAGATGGCTTTGTTACTGCCAGCAGCGTCTCGAACGAAAGTTATCGTGTGTTTTGCTCCGTAAATAACTTTTCGGAAATGCCTACAAAATCCAAAAATGTGAGATAGCGGAATTGCACAGGAAAATCTTAGTTCATTCTTAGTCAACATAGCTCTTCTCGTGGCAAATCCAAGATTGTAATTGTCATTGGTATTAATTATCATGCTTTCGACGTCAGCATTTTCGGCGGCGTTAGCATTTTTTTTCGGTTGTCTGATGGTATACTGGACATGATCAGCGAGATCAGAATTATCCTTGGCGAACATCATACTAGGACCGGCTGATCTGGTAAAATCATCCGAGTATCTCGCTAGGCCTATAATCGTCGTTGCTATATCAACGTTGTCCGTAATTGATTCGATCTCTCTTCCATCGATCATGTAAGTGGCGCTCTTGAATAAAGCCATGATGCCGTTATTGACAAATCCGACTTTAAAATGTTCGCCAAAGTTGGTATCGTTTGTTCTTATAATTCTCCCAACAACCTCGATATATGCCTCAGATGGAAGAAAATATCTTGTTGTATCGTGGACTTGAATTTCCAAGCGATTATTTGTATTTGGGTCAACTGCATCGTACGAGAAATACTGGAAATCTCGCACGGATGTATCCCTGCCTACAGGCTCGTCCATGTCAAACACTTCATTTGACACTTGTGCGAACATTTATTATTAAGAATATCATCTAAAACGAAGACCGCTACCTGAAATGAAGCTTGTATTTGCTAGATTTGTCTTAGCAATTTCCTTTGCTAGATTTGTGTTAGCGACTTCCTGCGCTAAATTTGTCTTAGCGACTTCCTGCGCTAAATTTGTCTTAGCAACTTCCTGCGCTAGATCGTTTATTTTTTTATTTGCCGCGTCGTTTATGACTTTGCTGATTTCGGGTGGCATTTCTCTGGTGATAGGCAATTTGACGGGTTGTTTTTTACGCATTAAATTTAATATTTTACTTTTGACAACATTGAAGCCTTTACTGGCCAAATTACTGATACCAGAAATGGCAGTCTCGCCAATTTTTCCTATTGCTTTTAACCCGAGCTGTTTGATCACGGGTCCAATTTTAGGTATTATTCGCGTAAAGAGACTTCCAATGATATCGCCGAATCCATTGCCGTGGATATATCTGTATACGGGCAATCGAGAGTTTACTACGCGGACCTGTTTGGGTCTGCGCTGATGTTTGTGAACAATCATGTTATTTCAATTGTGTTGTTTTAATCGATGAGTTCATCGACAAGTTCCTTGTAAATGTGAGAGTCGATGACACCACCGCGGAATAATCGCTGACAAATATCTGAGGCTTCGTTGATTATTTCACGAGAGTTATTTCCGGCTCGTTTTCCTCCGATTAATACCTCAAGGCGAGATACATCGTTGACAACACTATCAGGGCAAACGGTATATCCGCTTCCTGTCTTTGGTTTTGGTTTTGATGGTTCGCTAAACCACTCCGTTAACACGTCCTTATCTTCCTTTTCTTTTTCTTTTTGTTTTACTTTTTCCATAAATTTAAAATATTCGTCATCACGTTTGTAAGGAGGTTTTTTACTAGCAAAATATATCCATTCGATATATTTGCTTTTTTCAAGAGGTTTTCCACGAACACTGGGGTTAAAATATTTATCCCTATCATCATAATCCGCGGCAATATCTACTAAATTTTCTCCCCTTGCGATTTGTTCATGCACATCACGGGTAAAAACATTTCCGATAGCTTTATGAAGATTTTCATAGTCGGACTTCGCAGTTTCTTTCTCTTGTTGAGTTGATTTTTGCGATATCCCCGAAGATTTTTTTTCCTCTTTTCTTGCTTTTGCGAGATCCAGAAAATCACTATAAAGAAAACTTGTTTTCTTCGCCTCAGGTAAATTATATTTAGCTCGAAATAAATTATTATACCAAGATTCACGCGATTTAATTTTTTTCAATCCCTCCTCCGTTAGAAAAACTTTTCTATTGTCAAAGGAATCTTCGGCAAATATAGCAAATATTTTAGTATCTTTACCAAATAAGTCAAATTGTTTCTGTAATATTTTCCAACCGTCCTCGGTAAAAATTTTTTTTATTATATCTCGAGGTTGAATATCTTTATCTTCCTCTTGCTCTTGTTCTTCTTCTTGCGCTTGTTCTTGCCGTAATTTTTGATCTTCATCTAATTCTTCAGGAATTTGCCCCGTCCTCAATTCTGCTTGTGCTCGTGCTTGTGCTTGTGCTTGTTCTTGTTGTGCTTGTGCTTGTGCTTGTGCTTGTGCTTGTGCTCGTGCTCGTGCTTGTGCTTGTGCTTGTGCTCGTGTTTGTGTATGTACTATTCGCTCCGGCAATAATCGAGTGTGTTGCTCAATGTCTCTCGTCATAGGAATAAGCCCCTTCTTCCTGAGTTCCTTATCTTCCTTTTTATCGCCGTATGCGACTTGCTCGATTGCTCCAGTGACTGGACTCAACAACTTTGACGATATCTCAGTAATTCCATATTGCGAGTCTTCGTAATCACGAACTTTTTTCTTAAATAATTGTTTTGCCGGGATAAGTTTCCTTACTGCCGCTAACTCTTCTCGCGCTAATCTGGCAGAATGAGGCTCTCCAACTCTACTAGCTTTCCGACTCATATTATTTTCAACTATATTGTTTTAATGCGAGGTAAAATTAGGATTAGCAGCCAAATCTTCGCAAACTTCATCGACGGAATAAATTTCTCCTACCCCCCCCCCAAAATTGCTGTCCAAAATCAATGATTTTTGCACACAAAAATTGCAATCGGTAACGAATTTACGCAAATTAATTCTCGCAGGAAGGCTTATTTTTGAAATCTGAGGCTTCTACGGAGAAAGTTTGCGTAGAAAGCTTTATTTTGGTCTGGGGGTCTGGTCTGTAGAACTTCCCTGCTGCTCTGTAATATAAAAAGGATGGATTAATATCAAGATTTATATGTAAAATATGACATACTATTATTAGCAGATGTCTTTTGAAAATGATATAAAACTTTGATGATGTACAATATCCTATAGCTCTAGATATTTTTTGGGATCGACCTTTTAAATATCCAAGAACTAAACTAAAATAATTAACTGAAATTGATATACCATACTGTAGGCGCCTTTAGAATTTTCACTTTGTATCCAAGGAAATCAATTGCTGACTAAACTTGGTGGTTTTCTTCCTTTCTTATACTTAGTTTAAGATCATAGAATTGTAACAAATAATAGATAAAATTAAAAAATTAATATTCAAAAAATTCCTGATGATGATACAAGTGGGTATGTTATTGATTGCAATATACAGTATCCATTGGATTTACTTAATACAAATCAGTCTTTTAGCAGTGGAGTCATTGTCTGTTCGAAGGGAAGCAATTTACAGCAGAGTTATTAAAGAGTTAAAATGTAACTTTATAAAATTGTAATAAATTAGTACCTAACTTGATGAATACAGAAAAAAATATGTTGTCCAGTAGAGAGAATTAAAATTATATTTATAACTTGAGGAGAATTTGAAGAAAAAAATCATTTATTAGATTTTACTCAGGCTGCTTGGATGAAACCTTACATTGAGTTAAACATGGATGCTGAGAACAGTAGCAAAAACTCATTTTTAAAAACAAATAATTTTTGTAATTGACAAACAACTCAAGTTTGGGAACAAAAATAATCAGATTATGTGGGAAAAAATCAGTGCTAAGTTAGGTTTAACTTCAGAAATATTAAAATTTAAACAATGATGGTAGATCCATGATTTATTTAAAAAAGGATTTACTAGCAATTCACCATGTTAAAATACAATTATATTTAAATATGCCAATTTATACAGGAATGTGTATATCAGATTTGTCAAAAATATTATAGTATAAATTTAATTACAACAAGTTAAAACCTATCTATGGCAATACTATTTATTTATTGTACTAGATATATATACAGTGTGACTCCGCTATAACACGGTAGTTGGGAACCATAGATGCCAACCGTGTTATAGACAAATACACCTGCACTGAAAACAGAAGGCATATATAATAGTTTACTTTTTTAGAGAACCACGAACTGGTACATATACGTGAATACTGTTTATATATACTTGTCTAATGTATAGAATAAATAGAGTATCAACACCGTGTACTCACCCGGGAATCTCATCAAATACATTAAATCCATAGTACAAGTGATTCCATCGAGAATATGCACACACACATTTAAAATATGCAATAATTTTGTCACAGGTCATAGTGGTCTGAATTCAGTGGAAAAACGTAGCACAATCAATGACGAAGCACATTACTTTTCAGTACGTCCCAAGTCGGTAAATGTTGGTTTGCGTTTTAAGCCGCCGTTGGTAGCGTTCGTAAGCACAAACTGTTTCCCAGCAAAAATGTCACTTTCACGGCACAGTTAACGTGTTCCAGTCAGATCAGATTCCATTACTTTTATTTAGGCTTGGAACTAAATTCCTTTGAAGAAAAGTTCTTTTCTTATTGAAGATTGTAGTCAGCTTTCTTTGATGAAGGATACATGCGTTGTTGAAGTCACCGCTAATGGGCAGCTTTGGAGAACCAAACAAATGCCCATTTCATATTGTGGCGGCAACATAAATTACCTATTGCACAATTAAGACTGATTTTTTTCTCCATTTGCAGAGAACGTTTTCATAACAATCGGTGCTTGAAAGGTACTCTGCTTTCCTTTGAAATTTCAGCAAACTATTTTATCTGGGTACATTTTTAAAAAGGAATTGGGCGTCGTTTGGTCTATTCTAGTTACTGGTCCTCCCTGCCTATTAAATAAACCAATTTTTTTTTAAAAAAATTTACATTTGTGGCAGCAGCGTGATGCTGCCTTCCATGCATGCGTCAGAAATTTAAGAAAGGGTCAGCGGACGATAGAGACGCAGGTGTTCCGGTCTGATGACAGGGATTATTACAGAAAATGTTCATGTTCTGAAGGATTTAATTCTGAGTGAAAAGACGAGGAAATTTACTTACCATCCACGTACAAATGTCAGTCTATGTAAATATATTAATTACTAGCGAGCGGCCGAAAATCAGACGAAAAACAGAGTACGAGATAATGTCTCGTCCGGTTGATCTCCGTTACCAGAAATGTCAACAATAAAAAAAAAAAAAAACTGATATCGCACAAAATACAGTACTCATGCTAGATGTCATGATAAGCGGATTATGATATAACAATGCACTGTTTAGATGGTTTGTCAATATGGATAAAGAATTTGTTTCTGTAACAATATATAAATTTCAGTACATTTTATATCCAGTTTCATGGGGCCTCTGAATTTCTTCACTCTAAACCAATGGTTGTATATACAAGTTTAAACAACCAACAATGTCGCCGATAAAAAAATCGCCAGATGGTATATTTTGCCGCCAATAAGGAGAAAAAAGAATCAAAGTTTGCGACATTAGCGAAGCCGTACGCGATCCCAGAGTAAACTTTTTACACATTATTTTTCGTACTTTTAAGAAGAAAAGCTACTTTTACGGTTGCGAGAAAAATTCATATAAAATTTCAGGAGCCACGCCACGATCGTCTTGAATTATTCATACGCGATCTTTTCCCCAGAATGATAAACTTCTACGTTTTTTTTTCGTACTTTTAAGAAAGATTATTTTTCGTGTATGAGAAAAATATATGTATATGAAATTTCAGGAGCCACACCACAACGGTGTTATATTCGAATTCGTGTTTTAACGGAGCGTGGTAGAACGGGGTCACACTGTGTGTGTGTGTGTGTGTGTGTGTGTATATATATATATATATATATATATATATATATATATATATATATACTGATTCTTTAATATTATCAAAAAATACTGAAGGTGTTTATAAAGATGTTAATAAAAATCAAGACCGATTTAATACATCAGTTATATAGTGAAATGAATAAAATAAGTTTAAAATATATTTTTTTTAAGTAATATTTTAAAAATGAGATAAATGGAAAACATATGAAAGAATTTGTTGGACTACACCCAAAAATAGACTCTGGTGTATTAAATAAAAAAGAATAAAATAAGAAATCAAATTGAAAATATCTAAATACATAGAGCTGAAGATACTTCAAACTAATCTCTAAACTAGAATTCAAGCATGAATTAAACGAATGCACATTTTTGGAGAAAGTAGACATGATAATCAGATGTTTAATATAAAAAGTAAATCAGGATTACATGAAGAAGGAAAGTTCACCAGCATTTAACTCAAAATGTGCCAAAGAAGGAGTAATGAGTAACACTTTCATATATGGATAAAAAGAAATTGGAAAAATGAGATATTATAAACAATTATATGAATGATTGAAATATATACTCGTGAAACAATTTTACAGTTATAATACATAAGTATTATATATACAAACTGAAAACAAAACCATATTTTTAATTCTTAAGCAAACTAATTTAGCAATAACAATAAATGAGGGAAGAGTTTTTATTAAAATAATATGTACAATATTATTTTTATTTATTATTTACATTAAATACTTTTGCACTTGTTTATGAGACCAAAAATTTTTATGATTTTACCACCTAAGCAAGTTTTTCATTTATTATTACCACTACCCAAATCCATTAATTTATAGCAAAATAAACCAATAACATTTTATTATGAACAGTTTAATTTTTTCATTGAAATTGATATGCATATTTAATTGTTATGTATATTTATTGTTATATATATCTAATTTGTACTGTGCGCTTGAACTTTGTCTGTAATTGAAGATAGAGGCCTACCTAACAACTCTCATATTTGTCTTGTTTTTAAATTATAAATATACTATTTAGTTGCCAAGCCTTGAGTATGACCTTAGATGGTTCTGGAGTGAATTCGTTTATGAATTGATTGGAAAATGACCCACATCCTGGTCATCTTAGTGTGTCTTAAGTTTTCATATAAGATTCAAATCAATAAGATTCTTTATTATATCTTAAGATCAGACTGTAGTGGGATCATTTTTGGTTGTGTTCAGTCATACATTGAGATGAATTATTTATTATAAATTATTCGTTAAAATTATAAAAGGCTCATTGACATTTTGTACTAAATTACTATTTGTAGGGATTATTGTGATTTCCTTCAAAAACCTTTTGGATTGTGATATATCAGGTCTATTGGTATATCAGCACAGTCAAGTCTATTGGTATATCAGCACAGTCAAGTCTATTGGTATATCAGCACAGTCAAGTCTATTGGTATATCAGCACAGTCATGATTGGAATTCATCGTGGAACACTACGGGAATTCATTCGGAACGCTCTATACTTTTGAACTTGTGATACAGCTTTTAGGATTATCTGGGATTTAATTCATCATATTGTAAGTTTCTCTTAAATTTTCATTTCATAACTTAGAGAACAACTTTTCTTGTTGAATTTTACTTAACTTGTTGATTTTGCTTTTCTTCTTATTTAGTTTAAGACATAAGAGTCATAACAGAAAATATCACATTCTTTTAGATTAATCGTCTGAAACATGATAGATGTCTTTAGCACTGAAATATAATGACCATCTTTATCATTTATGAAAAATATTAACATATAAAATAATATCATGAATTACTTTTTGAAATTATCTTTTAAAGTAACATACTGAATTGCATTTTTTAAATGAACACCTGAAATACTGCACTGTCACTTTTTTGATATTAATATCTAAATTACATCTTGCATTACGTTTTTGAAAGTACCTTCTGAAATAACACACTGAATTACATGTTTACCTGCTACATTGTCCGCGTGTGTGTGTGTGTGTGTGTGTGTGTGTGTGTGTGTAAGCTCTCTGCTGCACGGCTTTGCTTGATATGCAACAACTTTGGAACTTACTTGCAATACAATTTATTACAAGAGTATCCTCCCTTGAAAGGTTTTCTTGATCGGAATATTTCCTAACTATTCGTATAATATCGGTGGATAAAATCCAAAGTATCCTAAAATTCGTTTTGTTTACAGTATGGCAGCCAGTGACAGTGATACGTCCGATAAGGCGCAAGAATCGCCGTCTTCCCTTTCAGAACAAGAAACATCATATCTTTATGTCCGTTCTCTTGGAGCAGGGGCATTTGGAGAAGCAAATCTGTATAGGAAAACCGAGGTACAAGACATGCGTTTAAAGCAGCTGAAATCCGCCCGGTTTATCCTATGATGTGGTGGATGAGCTGATTTTTCTTATTCTTTTTCATTTTCCCCTAGTTTCGAGAGAAGAGCGGACGATTTTTATGTAACATTCACATTGTCTGTATATTTGTGCATATTTCAGTCCTGCCAGAAGGGTATATTGTTTCCTTATTACTTCACTATTTTACATCAAATTTGCACTAAAAGTGCATCTGATAAATGAGTGTCTTGAACCAAAGCTGCGTCACTGTGGCCACTATTTAAAAAACAATAATCAAAGAGGACTCCTGTCATGGTTATAGCTGACTGAGCACTTGACTAAAAATGCCATAAATTGGTATATATGCATTTCTGTGGTAAATACTAGAACGTTATGTTTTGGACCTATTCTGTGCCATTTATTAGAATTACTAAAAAGTTGCAGCATCATGCAGCGAGGTTTGTCAGTGTTTTTGGGCGATTGTGAATGTGGAGATATGGAGTTTGTGATTGGGATGTTAAAAAAAACCTAACACTGCCCTCCTTATGAAAGTGGTTGGTGGCTTGGTGCTTAGTTTTTCGTACAGGTCATTTGATGTTGGTGTCAGAACATACTGTTTTATTCCCATTTGAAACCACTTTTTTTTGTACCAGACCAATCCCAAGAAGCTGCATTTTCTTTAGTTGTAAAAGTTCCATATTACATTTTGCCAAGAAAGATGACCATTTATAGGCTTGATTTAATTTCATTGATTATAAGCAGTGATACATATGTGCCCAAGCTCAGGCTATTGATTGTGTCAACAGATTAACACCAAGTGTTTGTGCAAAACTAGGTCTTTATTTACTGTAACTGAACTTCTTCAGGCAGTGTGTACACTTGCATGAGACCACTCTGGTGGCCTCATGGTTAGAGCATCCACCCCTGATGCGGGAGGTGGCAGACTGTTGATCATGTCAACATAGTAACACCATGCATTAATGCAAAAACAAGGTCATTATTTATTGTAACTGAACTTCTCACGGCAGTGAGTATGTTTGCAGGAAAATGTTTTAACATACAGTTATGATGATATGATTAAAGGAATTATATATTACTACATAAATGTTAAGGTAGCCATTTGTTTGGTATGGTCAGTCTGGTTTATTTTATATGACATGATGATTTTTTCCACTTTACTATCCAAGATGTTGTAATAATTATGTGGGATAGCACTGCATTGAATCTCAGCATATCAGAAGAATGTGTTGTTCTCAAAAAATTTTTGACTGGTTGTCAGTTAATAATTTAACAATATTCTTGTAGTACAGTAAAAACTGTTATAAGCAAACTCTGCTATGAGCAACCACCTGTCATTTCCAACCACAATTATAATGCACAGGTCGATTTTATTATATAAATGCTCTGTTATGAGTGACCCCCTACAGAATGTGACCAGTGATTGCGATGTCTTGGCGAAATATGCATTTTGACACTGCTGTGAACAAACGCATTGCAAAGATCGACATCACTGACCTTGACTTTATCCTTTGTAAACATGAGAGATCAGGGTACATGTAGTATGCAAACAACACTCCAGTTGAACAACCATATAGCGAGATAAACACCACTAACCATCATTTAATCCTTTGTTACAATGACCGCATAAATAGTAAAGATTGTTCTAATAAGGTATTTATATAAAAAAAATTGGCTGGCTACCAGTTTGTGAAATTTACAAGTCCACCATATGGTGTCATATGTAAACTGCAGTAAACCAGACAAAAGTACATGTCACTAACTGCCACTGTAGTGCCAAAGTCATGTGAATAGCCAGTAAGATTAACCATTTTTTCATCAAAGGGAGTATTGATGGACATACACTGTCAATTTAGAGGTTTGTATTTTTTATCTTTGTGAAAACCCACACAACGCCAATAGTCTTAATGTCCTTGTGAGAAATCTTTTGAAAGGGCTTCAGTGTAGGGTTGAGTACATCGTTTGTCTTTCCAGTCAATCCATAATGCCTGGAGTGGGGTGGGGGTGGGGTGAATGAGCTCTTTGTCTTTAATACTAGTAAGTGAGAATCATTTCCAGATTCTTTTTTTTTTTAAATTTCTTTTGTTACAGTATTTCACTGAGCCACCATCTGTTTATTTTGGTGCAGATGATCACAACCTTTGTTTATCAAGCTATAACACATTTGATTTCAACTTCATCTCAAAATAATTGGCACAATGGCAGAATCTCCAATAAAAAAAAGAAAAATTCTAACACTGGAAGAAAGAGTTAATGAAGTCATTATTATATGTTGTCAACAGTCACTGTAATTAATGATTATTATTGCTATTAGTAAGATTTTAAATTTGCACCTCATGCATTAAATTTCATTTCAAAGCAATGCTGCCATATGTATAGAAAAAAGTGCTCAAAGAAATTATTTTTAGACACATGTCCAGGGCTGGTGACTTTAAAAAAAATCACAAACCCAGACTCCAGTTTCAATATGCCCAAAATTTCTCTTTTTTCTAATATTATTTATCCCTTGTCACACAATGTTGCAATTGCTACAATTCAAATAAAAATTAAGTAGGGTTGAATTTGAAGGTAATGCAAGTCTCATTAGTGTTCATCACTACTCTCACTAGAGACTGGATGAACAAAATTCAAATGCATTCTCTGAGCAAATCCTTGTCAGAAATGAGTTGCCGTATGTCGATATGTTGTTGGCAGTATGTGCAAATAAATACTTGACTTCCTGCCCCCCCTTATTTTTTTGCTGGCATGTTTCACAAAGTACAAGTCTGTCAACCAGGATTTCTGTAATTTACTTTTGTTGGGCTTTGCTGATAGCTAATTGCTTCCTAAATCAGCTTCAAAAATTAATCACACTTGAGCACTATTCTGACAAATGAAATGATCATGTTTTGCATTTTATACATGCAGTACAAATCTGGCTTCAAAGATTCATTGCCTCTGTTCACAAACTTGTTAAAAATCTATAATACATAGGGTTTAAACATTCGTATTCAAGGCAGTGATATGCAATACATTTTCTTCTCCTACATGCATCAGACATCTCATTGATTTACTTATATTGAGTTGTTCCACTACCAGATCTTACTTATGTAAATTGGCAAAATGGGCTCACCCACTGCAGTCTTCAAATACATCTCATTTTTGATTCATGGCGAAACACTGGTACTGCGCATAAAATACTTTGAGTTACTTGCATCTTTACAGCAAGACATTTTATGAGCAAAATCAAGTCCAAGACTTTGAAGCAGAAGTAATATTGAAAGATCAGCATTTGGCAATCGCAGAACATTTTGTTTTAGAGCAACAGAACTCATAACTCTTTCACTGTGACAAACTTTATGAGAAAATTGTGTGTGAGATTCCTCATCTCTACTGAGTATCTCTCCACCAGCATAGATGCTGAAAGGCTGTGCACCATATAGAAACAGAAAATTTCCAAGATTTATAAAAAAAATTAACCTATTTTGGGACTCAAAATTAATGCTAATCTGTGATTAGTATATTTGTAAATGGATCATTAAAACCCTTAAAACTCAAAAATCTGTTGCATCAAAATAATTGTCCACCAGTTGGTATCACAAGTTGAAAAGTCTTATGCTGGTTGGTGAGTTCTGCATGTAACCTGAACTCAAGCTGCATGGATCAAGAGTGAATGATCCTATTTAAATACATGCTAACTGTGGTTTGGGATGCACCACAATGGGGGTCAGTGGGGAATTTCAGGAATAGAGAGGTAAAAGTCTTGTTTTCACATGGAATTAAAAGTGTGGATTTTATGCAATGACTTTGATCTCTAGTTCAAATACCAGAGCAAAATGACATTTCCTTTTGAGCAAATATTTTAAGACTTTTCAGCATTTTTCCAGTTTTGTCAATATTCATAATATTTTTTCCACTAGTTCATTTATAAGATTCTGTTTTTCAGTGCAAGGAATCGATTTTCTTTAATTACAACATTAACTGTTGCTGACAAATAAAAATAATTGTCTGCTAATGCCAGTGGCTTATAGCAATATTTTCTCACCCTGTAAATCCAACAAAACATATATTGTATTTTCCCAATTATTAAAAAAAGTGCCAAATATTATTTTTCTGATTCAGGACAACAGTCTGGTGGTATGGAAGGAAATCAATTTGACTCGACTTGGGGAGAAGGAGCAAAGAGATGCCATGAATGAGATTGAAATTCTATCCCTTCTTAATCATGCCAACATCATAACATATTTTAACCACTTCTTGGACGGGGATATACTTCTCATTGAATTAGAATATGCAAATGGTAAGCCATTTTCATGTCCAGTATCATACCATGTAAAATCAAATAGATAAGTCCATGCAAGCCAATGTCAGCAGGAATTTGGCTGCCTTAAACAATAGCAACATAATAATAATCAATATTTGTCAACAGGAATTTGGCTGCCTTAAACAATAGCAACATAATGATAATCAATATTTGTCAACATGAATTTGGCTGCCTTAAAGAATAGCAACATAATGATAATCAATATTTGTCAACAGGAATTTGGCTGCCTTAAACAATAGCAGCATAATGATAATCAATATTTGTCAACATGAATTTGGCTGCCTTAAACAATAGCAACATAATAATAATCAATATTTGTCAACAGGAATTTGGCTGCCTTAAACAATAGCAACATAATGATAATCAATATTTGTCAACATGAATTTGGCTGCCTTAAACAATAGCAACATTATAATAATCAATATTTGTCAACATGAATTTGGCTGCCTTAAACAATAGCAACATAATAATAATCAATATTTGTCAACAGGAATTTGGCTGCCTTAAACAATAGCAGCATAATGATAATCAGTATTTGTCAACAGGAATTTGGCTGCCTTAAACAATAGCAGCATAATGATAATCAATATTTGTCAACATGAATTTGGCTGCCTTAAACAATAGCAACATAATAATAATCAATATTTGTCAACAGGAATTTGGCTGCCTTAAACAATAGCAACATAATAATAATCAATATTTGTTCAAACTATGACATTCTGAAGGACATTGATGAAGACTGTCTTAATTCACATGACTGACACTTTTTTTTAAGTTAACAAAAAAAGTTGCAAGATAAGCACTGTTCATGTTCTGCCTTAACTTTTCTACCTTATGTGAACTGTCATGCTAGATACTCAGACCTGCATGGACAAAAATTGGTTCATATGTCTTCAGTTAGTAACATCTCTGGTAGGCCATTAGGATATCATTAAGGGGAAAGACTCAGAATAATCTTGAAATAATTTTTCAGGTGGCAATCTGGCTCAGAAACTTCAAAACCAGACAGAACTTATGGATGAAAGTGTAAGTATTGATACAATTTATCATGGTATAATTTACATGACTTGATCAGGGAAACCATCTTAAGTCCATACATTATGCAACTGTCTTAATAGTTTAAACATAATATATACTTATATCCAGCTACAATGTTATAATCAGTGGGAGATTAAGAACAATTTAAAAATGTTAGTGCCTCTCACATGCTCTTGTGATTATACAACCATTTTTAGATTTTATTTAGAAGAGATAAAATATAGAATTTGATCAGTTAATGAACAGTAGTAATTTTTGTTAACTGAATAAAATTTGATGTGTTTTAAAGAGGATTTTGTTAATGAACAAGTTATAAAATCTCATGTGACAGGGTTTATTACAATGCTTAATCTGATTTTTTTTTCAGGTTGTAAAATGGTACTTGTTCCAGCTAGCATCAGCTCTTGATCACATTCATCATTATGGCATTATACACAGGTATAATTTTGGCTTGGGCTTTTGATATTGCCATGACAACACTTTTCAGGTGTCACACTTCTTTCAAATTGTACTGGCTGGTGTGTTAAGGTTTTTAGCAGATGACGACTCATTGATGTGATTCGATAGTTCAAGAGTATATTGTTTTTCTTGGGGTTTTGTTAGAAATGAATTCAAATCCTCACTTAAGAATAGATAAATTAGCCTAGCATACACTGGATCAAATATAGATACATATTATGACAGTCTGATTAAAATCAGATCTCCACTATTCTGGGTGAAGATCTGACAGTGACTGCTTAGGGGTCATGTTCTGGTGACCTTTGAATTAGCCAATGGAAATGCAGCTTTCAGAAATTTGAAAGTTAATCAGATAGATAGGCACACTCTGATGCTCATCAGTTCTACTGCTCAGTCTCACAAACGTGATGATGTAAGACTTCATCCAATTGGCTGATAAAATTTGTGATTATAATAATAACATAGGTCACCAGAACATGACCCCTGCGTGGTCGCTGTCAGATCTTCATGCTGGACAGTGGAGATCTGATTTTAATCAGATTGCATATTATTACAGTTATGGGTTTTTATTTTTTGCTAGGCCATGCATTACTGGATTTTCAAAGTAAAATAAACGTGATAACTCACTGGAAGGAATTACAAGAAATAATTTCACTGCCACATCAGTAAGAAGATAACTGAGAAACTCAAAGTTATGCTTAATTGCTTCTGAATTGAGTTCAAATCCAAAGGCATGAATTTTTTTCTTAATATGCTTTTTTACTTACTTTGAAATGGAAAGGAGAATTATGTAACTATTTATATTTTCTGTGTGAATAATCACAAAACACAGCAGAACAAAAATAGTAAACCAGACATTTCCTGGGATTCACTTAGAAATATGCTGCTTCAGTCTGCTATATTGAACCTTTTGCTAGCCAATATGTTTGAGCATAAAATAGATTGAAAATTTGCTCTCTACAAGTGAATATTGGATATATTTCATCTCGTGATAATGAGTTTTTCACCCATGAGACCCTTGAAGCAAATATCCACTATTGAATCTGAATTGTCTATTAGGTAATTGTAAAGTGTGAATCCATTTTTTAATATAATATTATAAATATATGCATGTTGAAGATACTTAATATAGCAAACAAATTTAGATTGATATTGCTTGTTAAACAAAAGATATGCTCTAATGAACTGCATGTATGTGCACATATATCTATCTATCTACACACACACACACACACACACATGCACACACACACACACACACCTCCCTCAATAACTTACACACAGCAGGGTCCAAATACACAGACCACAATATAGGTGAGATGGACAAGGGACTTTGACAAATTAAGAAGTAGATGCCATCTCAGCTGGACATCAGCAGTGAGAAGGGGTGTGGGTGCAGTTAGTGTTTAATGGTTTGATACCCATTTTATGATCACGTTGGGAACAACTGTCAATAAAATGCTTTTTCTAATGAAGTTGTTTGGTTTTCTGTATAAATTACCCTTATTTTAAAGATAACCAGCCTCCAAAAGATCATTAACTTTATTACTACAAGAGGTTTCAGCATGCACACACATGTGTAATTAATCATTTGCATGTGGAAATATCGGAATGTTATTGTCAGTTCACAAATAAAATGACTAAAGTTTTTTAAAAACTAAGGACATTTAATTCATGAAACAACAGCTGTCACCATCAAAACTAGACTCTTTTTTTATTGTTCTGTTAGTAAGATATTGATACCAAGATGTAATTGTAAGTACATGTAATAGTAAAATTTCTGCTCATCCATGTGCAAACCTTTGAGTGCCAATTAGAAATTTTAAGTTCACTATAAACTTTGGATCTATCTTTCCTTTGAATTGTGTCTGTAAAACAATGATTTTCTAGCACCAGATTCTCCTTTCAATAGCTTTCCATGTTATCCTTGATCAAATTTGTTAATTAGTAGGATTGTTCATTTTAGATTTTTAGAAAATTTGTTACCTACATAGAAATATTTATAACGGTGTTCAATTGGCCAGATGAACTGAGATGATTTGACACACTACTGTGACTGCAGGCTCTTATGTGGATAGGATTTGCATGTCTTAACTTTTTTTATCCAGACTTTTTATTAGCTAAAAAAGACATAATTTACTTGATAATACAAAGCAGGTCTACTTTTAATCAATTGTAACAATGCAACAAACACTGGCAGAAATCAGAGATCAAACATGGTTTGCACTTAATTAGATTCTCATCAATGCTGATGGATGTAGCTGGGTATAGTAAATTGCAACTTTTCATGTTAAAATACAATGTTTCCAAATTACCAGTTCAAAGATAGAACAAAAACAAATTTCACTTGACAAAACTTATTGAATTGGTACTGGTATTTATTACTTAAAGTGTTGCCACCAGTAGGTATTACTGACATTTTCTGAATTCATGAATGAATAGAAAGGTCAAATATTGCATTTGTGATTACAGTAAAATATTATCTCATATCATTATTTACAGTGTACTGAGAGTTTTTTTTATAAAGAAAATTTAACAAAATATATGACTTCTTATTACAAGATGAGAATTTCATGATGCTTATTCAAATTTCTGGGCACCGACTGCCATTTTTGACGATAAAACTAGAGCTATGAAAAGTAACATTAACAGTTTAGATCATGATTTTCAACATATAGAGACCAGTTCTGATGATATTTTCTGGAAAGAAAAAAAATGGGATTTACAACTGACCCCCACATAGTAAGCGTGTTCACAAGTTATCAAAGGAGGTTGTGTGTGTGCTAACATTGTCTTTATTATTAGTTTATGCCAAAATGTATTCAGGATTTTTAGTCAGTATATTTTCATCAGGAGAAATATGATATATGCATGTAATATTAAAAGCCATTAACAATTTTTTCTAAATTTTCGAGACATAAAATCAGTCTTCAAAAAAATATATTTTGTTAAATGTTAATTGCACTTTATCAAAGCAGTTGAGGCTTCTATTTTTATATAACAGAGATGTGAAGACTTTGAATGTATTCATGACCAAGAGTGACCTCCTTAAGTTGGGCGACTTTGGAATTTCAAAAATTCTTCAATCCAAGAGTGAAATGGCAGAAACTGTGAGTATTAAATTGATGCATTAGCAACATGTGTCTACATTACATAGTACCACCAAAGAAAAGGTATGGGTGAGTGGGTGGGGAACACAATTACATTTGTGAAGGTGTACTTTTCAGTGTGATCTTAACCAGCCTTAGAGCCTCCAGCTCAAGTGGTCACTTTAGCCATAGTTGTCAGCCAACCATAGTAAAGTTGAATATGGAAGTACCTGAATTAAGGTAGCTAGAACAATGTTTCAGGTGTAAATAAACTTGAATTTTTAGAGGAAAAGTGACAGTAGTATTTATGAGGTACACAAAGGAAGATAATGAGGAATGTCAGTGTTATAATTAACGAACTGCAACTTTTTGGGGTTTGAAAGCTACAGTAACAAAAACATTTATACTATACTTTGTAAATTATTTACCCTATCAAGCTAAAATAGTGTGTGGTCTTTTTGTCTCTATGCCACTTTCAGATATTGCCTTCAGTTCGATTTACTGATATCTGATGCAGTTTTCACTGTTATTAGCATATCAGAGATGCTGTCAGATTACACAGGTGTGTACACTTTAACAGATTTGCACACTTAGAAAGAAATGAAACATGAAAACTCCCATAAGTTAGTTAAAAATTGTGCATATATAAACGAATGCTGTGCTGTATACAAGTTTTTGATTTAACGGTTAAGATAAACAGAATTTCCACAGTTCACTGGTATGGTATCATGGAGGTCTCTATTCCAAAATGTATGTGATCTGGCAACTCAGTGTATTGTGCTAGAACTTATATCCTAACATTTGAACAGCCAAGTTTAAACAAAAAGGGTCATTTTTCACACAATGTTTGAGAATATTTACACAATTGACCTCCAGTATTGGTGCTGTGATTCACATGCATTTTCTTGAAAATATTGCTCTCATTACTGATTGGATGGTTATATTTACAGTGGTGTTGTGAACAAAATACATGATATGATGTATATCTATTTGATCCTAAATGAAAATATATACATCACAACATTTAATTTGAAAAAAGATTCTGTTATTACTGAAGAACATAAGAAATGGTTTCAACATTAAGCATTTAAAAGGAAAAACTGATCTTAACCAGTAGAGCATCAGACCCCTCGCGGGTCTCTTGTTACTGTTCAGTATTTATAGGTTACTGCATTTGTATGGGAAAATATGAACGAGTTTTCGGAATGAATACTGCACGAACTTGTGAGTGCAGTATATCCTTCCGACAAAACTCGTTCATATTTTTCCATACAAATGCAGTAACCTTTTTATTATATGCTCATTTTTTTATTCTACCTAAGGTTTAACTATATAAACAAAATACACTATTAGAAACAACGTAAATGAATGAATGCCGTATTCCAAACTAAATACACAAGCGCAGATTTGACATTACAAAATGACATCATTATTAATGCGCACATAGCTCCGCCCAGATAAATTTGAACTTAGTCACGCGGTCGACATAACTTTCGAAAGAAAATGGCGTGTCTAGTTAAAATTGAAATTTGCAGTCATATTGTGAATGAATGCACACTGCAACGACTATTTTGGTATTTTGTTTTGATTCGACGAAGGTTTGTGATTTTGGACTGGATTCATCTGTGCAAATTATACATGAAATACATCAGACTAAAGTGGCGCGGGAGAAGCATGTTTACGTCTGCAAATGTGTTTCTGTTTCTGTCATTGAATGTTTGAAATCATAACGTGGGAAAATATGAAGTCTTTCAATTGCAATTTTCAAAAAGACGCTATGGATTTTAATGTGTATTTCATTTTGAGTGCAGTAAGGAGGATGCAGTTGCACTTATCATCAAAATTACAGCACACTTTCGAAATGTGTAATCCAGATTGAAAACCTATGACATGGCTCATGTAATTTGGATTTGCAGAATGAAGAAAAAACATTTTGAGGAAATTCAGGATGTAAAACTGTAAATATATTTAATTTTGCCATTCTTATCACCAGATAAAGAATACAGTATATTCCTTGTCACTTGTATATTGTTTGTAAGGACATAATCATCTGTCTTTTATATAATGTAGCTAGCCTAAATCCGTAGCAGTGTATCAACGTGGAATGTGCCAAAGCAGCTGGTTTTTTTTTTTTTTGCAGTCCACGAAACATGTTTTAGTTAATTCAGAAACAAATTTAAATAACCACAACGTAAAGAGCCTCTTACGCGAGTGTATATGATTTGTTTACAAATCAGAAGTGCTGGTGTCTGTGTCATTGTTTGTTTACAATAGAAAGTAGTTCCTTTATTCACGTGAATGCTATATGTGCATTGTCGCGCACGTTCAGTATAGGGGAATACTGAACGATTCCGACAATGTAAAGTTAACGGGGAAAAAAATGAGCATATAATAAACTGTACTCCTTCATTAAAATTCTGTCTTTGGAGCCATAGAGTGTACTGCCTTATAGATGAGTTCAGCTTGAAGTTATGTTCTTTTTATGGTAGGTTGAAGTTTTCACAAGATCTCACATACAATTTCACTGACTTTATTTCAGTAATATTGCAGAAACATTTTTATTCTCATTTTCTAATGTAAGATTTAAATTGAAACCAGGTAAGATTTTGCCCAGTCTCTCTGAGAGTTTATACTCCTGTGATACACAAAGGTAAAAATTGATGTCATATTGATTACTTCATAATGTAATGATGATGTCATTTCAAATGTTAGTCATCCTGTTCAGTTATTGGTAGTTTACTAAGCTAGACTAAAGTACTATTAGACTATCTTAAATGTCATTTCAAAAGTAACATCATTTTTGATTGGTTGAAACAAACTCTTGAGCTGAATGTCAAGCTTAAGAGGCTTTTGATTTTATTTTAAGGCTTGGATGTAAAATAATATTGATATGCATATTACTCTGATTATAATGTATTTATTAAAACCCTGCTTAATACAATCCCTGCTTAATTAAATTCTGTTTTTTAAAGTATGTATCACTGATCTCCTGAGTTTTGTTATAAACATGCCTCATTGTGTTTGTAAAATAGGAAGACAAATATATATTCATTATTTTTGAAGGAATTACATCTCTTCAAAATCTGTAACTTCTTTTTCTTGACTTTCAGTTTGTTGGAACATTGCTATACATGTCCCCAGAACTTGTTAAGGGTGATAAGTAAGTATAAAACTAAAAATAAATATTAAAGAAGTGAATTTTAGACTGTTTATGTTACACTATGTGGTGAGAAAGCAAACAATCATTTGACCCTTATAGATCACATTTATAATTCCAGATAAGTACACAGTACATGTACATTATATGTAGAAGAACACGCTTACATAGTTTATTCAAAACTCTCCCCACATTTCCTGATATTTTCCATGTTTAGAAAGACCTATTTTTTAATGAAGCCATCAGTAAATAAAGATAAGCAGGCTGAATTTTTTAAGCAAGCATTTTAAAAACATGACATATTTTGTACTGTGAATACACATGCAGATTCATCCATGAAGCCAGCAGGGCCTGTATCCATTCAAAATCTCTGAATGACCAGATTAATTTTTATTTCAGATTTTTCTCACTCATTTTGTCACATAACACAGTATTGTTAATTTAGTATAGGTGGGATTAATCAAACTTAATTGCTTAGTTATTATTTCTTCTATGTTCCTAAACTTTAGCATGTTTTTAGTGGCAATTCCGAATGTAGCCAACTTCGCGAGCAGCAAATTTTTAAAATTTGTTAAAAAAGCAAGTTACTAAATTATAAGTCTGTGACATGTGATATTTACTTGATGTATGCTTTTATATGAATAGATTTATTTAATTTTAGAGGTCATAAGTAATTAAATTTAAAACTTAACTGCAGTGTGAAAGACAAATGGATTCAGTTTCCATAGTTCAGGTCAATGAGGTTTAACATAACACGCATTTTTCATAGGGGCCAAGTGGTCTAAATCACTCACCTTTGCTAATCACTGCCATCTCACCTCTGTCCATGAGTGTTCCGCTTTTGAGGAAGGCCAATGTGGGAATGTGAGAAAGCTTGCCAGTAGCTTCCCATTGGTTGGTGGTTCTCACCGGGTTTTTCATTTTCTTCCTCCACCAGTTATACTGGGTGCCATGTATAGTCATCTTGCACTGAAAAATGATGTTAATCCAGAACAACAGCATTTTGTATGCTCAAGGTCATTAAGATGATATCAGGTCTGTGGGAACATGGACAGTTTCAGTTGTGGGGCAAACCTAACAAATATACCCAAAGCAATTGAGAAATTGTTAGTAAGATCAATGACATTCTACAACATAACTACTTTTATATTAACACTTATATTTCATTCAAGACAAAAAGTACAACAATAGGTCTTCTGGCATCTGTTTTAACAGTCTTCTGGCTTCTCAGCTTCCATGGATCTCAACCAAGAAAGACTAGCCTTCCTTCAAATAGTTCTAGTCACTGATATTGTACATTGCTTACAAAAAAGCAAGATTCATGGATCCACAGACATTTCAAGTCACAGCAGTGACTCCCATCAAACTTTAACCTGGCTTTCTACAGGACATACTGATCATTAATACTGAATTTCCAGCTATCATTAGAGACACTGAAAGCCTTGGAATGTTGGAACCTTCCTCTCTGTGCATGTCCTGCAGATCCTTTCTCAGCATGCAATAAATGTTTGACGATGTCTTAGAGATTGGCTCCATTCTTTGCATGGTTTCTATTGCTATATTTCAGTAAATGTGCATAGCCTATTCCCTACATTGAGAACCTTGCCATGATGCTTGCCCTCAACATTGCCATCAAGCTTGCCCTCAACATTGCCATCAAGCTTGCTCTCAACATTGCCATCAAGTTTGCCCTTAGAGTTAGTATAAATGCATGGCATATATATTCAAGAATGCCCTAGCACCATAGCTGCTTTCTTCAGCCTCTGACTTGCAGAAAGAGATGCATTCCTATCCATGTCTGTGATGCTAGTAGGCTGTTAAAAGGCCAACCTCAGATCACAACCTCTATCTTTCAGCCACATATTCTGCAGCCAGATCGAATCAGTCAGAAAGCAGAAATAGGCAAACCTTGTGCAGGCCCAGTGACCCGGAACTTGCCTTCTTTCCCCAAGAAGGATCTAATAAGTACAAAGGACTCCTCTAACACATTGAAAAATGTTCTTTAAATCCTGCTTCTCATTGATGACAATTTCCCACATTAAATGATGACAAGACACAGGAAGATAAGGACAGAGTTTGACCCAACTTCTCTTTTCAGTAGACTTCATGCAGAAAATGTCCATACCACCCTTTTCAAATGTGCTGGTAAAGGGAAACCTTCAACACTTCACTACAGAATGGGAGAGACTCAGCCTTGATGACTCATGGCTCATGCAGGAATTAAACATGCTCCTTATGGAAAGGGTGATGGAATTTATTTGTATTGGGACTTGTTTTGCACATTTCCGAGATCTAGGCATACTCAGCCAAGTTGAGCATGATGATCCTCAGATTGGTCTCCAGTGCCTTTCAAAGTGGAGATCTTGCTTGGGTCTCCACCAGTACCATGCCTCACTTCACAATTGCCTTAATGTCTTTGAGACTGAACTACCATATTTGCCAGCCTATAAGTCGATGCAGAGTATAAGTCGAATCAGCAAATTTGGCAAATTTCCCATCCTTCATCTTTCTATAAGTTGGTGCTGAGTATAAGACAAGGCCAGATCAACACCACAGACTGTGTTTTTCACTTTGTTCCACAAAGCATCATGAATTTTATCATACCAGTAACTCAGTTACCTCTCCAGTCGGGATCATTAAATGTAACTAAAAGTACCTATTTTGTTTCACAAGAAGTATTTTAAACTTATCATGTACTTTTAACTACATATAATGACTCTGACCTGAAAATTGATTGAGTTATAGATAGCATAAAACTTGCGATGCTGTGTGGAATCAAATTATAATAACTACTGGTTTCATAAATGTTAAAAGTATCATTGTATGCTATTTCAGGTTACCAGCAATAGGGAAATTGCATCATTAATACTATAATGCCTTTTCCGGTGGGTTGGGGAGGGGAAGAGAGATACAGAAAAAGATGCATATGTATTCCATTGCATGTTGTTTTTTGCACTTTGTGATCAAAGTAAAATATGGTCCGATATATGAGAGAGAGAGAAAGTTCAGCTCTTTGTGGAATTTTTTGTTCTTTTTTTTAATTTATTGCCCCCGTGTTGCTGAAGCTTTTGTCAAAGAGAGAAAACATTAATAAATGAAACAGAAAATATAAACTATAAAATTTCATACCATACTCCTTCAGGATTTAAATATTCACAGTAGTTATATCCATATAGTCTCCATTAGGTTAAATCCCAAGAATGACCATTTTGCATGCTGTCTGATTTTCTTTTCAAGTATAATAACCTCTCCATTCCGAACAGTTCAGATTTTGTTTAAAGTGCATGTACTCTACTGTACTTAGGCTGCAGTTATTTTTTATATTTGCTAGATGTACTTTAAATTGCTGTATTAAATGAAAACACAAACACACTGTGATGAAAGATGGAAGTTTTTTAAATGAATTAATAAATATATGTATATTCTCTACAACATATACAGTGTGATTCTTTCAAGCTCTAAACATGCAACTCATTCAATTACTTAAACATTTGTTATATGTGAATGAATTGTGACATTAGGAAACCTTATGACATACAAAAATAATTCATACAGTCATTCAAAAGTTGGAAACAAAAATATGATTGATATATTCATAAATTGTAAACACATGATACAGTAAGACCAAGATGTGATTCGTATAATCTCATGTAATAAAGAGTCATATAATTTAATGTAATAAAGGTCAGATTCATATAATCTCATGTAATAAAGGTCAGATTCATATAATCTTATGTAATAAAGGTCAGATTCATATAATCTCATGTAATAAAGAGTCATATAATCTCATGTAATAAAGGTCAGATTCATATGATCACATGCAAATCGATGTAACTCAATTGTACTCAAATGTACTAAGTGGAAACACAACATATATTCCATGTACTCAATTGAAACACAGCATAATCAATTGAAACAAACATGATCAATTGTAATAAACATAACAATTGTATCAAACATATGACTCATGACTCATATAGTCATTTGTACAGCATGTGTACAAATGACAACGTATGACTCATTTAAATACTTGTAAACCTTCTAAACCAGAAATTTTGACCTGGTTCACATGCCCATTGTCAAACTTCACTTCTCCTGAATTCTTGGGTTAGCCCGTACTTGTATTGGCCAACCCCCAACCCCCTTCATGGATCCACCATGCACACAAGTTTACAGGTCAACACTTGCGTCCTTGTATGGCCTTGATGGTTTCAAATGCTTCCATCCCCATACAGACATACAGACAGCCAGACTGACAGCCTGATACACCTGAACACACAGCTAAAATAAAACCAAACTGGTTGTAATATGTATGGAATTAAAATCTATAAATGCATGCTACTAAATTAAACTCCTAATAGCAACTTGTAACAATTCAAAAGTTCACAACGTTTCAAATCTGTGTAGTGACAAAGGCAACATTTCACACTACATCATTAAAACTGAATATGCTTCACATATTTGCAAATAAAATAAAATGTAACTCTTACCCCTATGGCTGTAGAATGAAATGAAGAGCATACACTCCTTGACAATATTACAAAGATCAGTGTGTTGATTGGAACAGAAACTTGCCTTAAATCTACACGAAAATTAGTATTTAGCAAAGGTGAAATATCTGTGCATCCTGGGCTTTTTGTGTCTTTCACTGCAAGTGATTTATCATGAGATGCATGTTAGTTCAAATACTTAACTAGAAAACAATTATCCACCCTAGGTAATGATGTACGCATGTACAGTGAAACTGATCAAATCGTTCTAAGGCAAAACCAAGTTATTTCTTGCCTTATTCTATGAAATATTGAAATGATGTAATTGAAGGCAGCAAAAATAATCTTTGAAAGGGATAATATTGTTTTCATTTTAAACAAAATTTTGGTTCAAACTGTGTGTCTTGTACCTTTTCTGTTTGTTTCCAGCTTTATTTTCATTCAGTGTATAAGTTTGTATATTAATCACCTATTAATAAATCATTCATACATTCATTCATTCATTTTGTTCATTCAGTCATTAGCATTCTCTGTAAAATAACCGTACCACTATGAAACCTCATATTATCTTTATGAAAACTGGATTGTAGCTATAAAGGGAGATGATAATATGAAAACTGGATTGTAGCTGTAAAGGGAGATGATAATATGAAAACTGGATTGTAGCTGTAAAGGGAGATGATAATATGAAAACTGGATTGTAGCTGTAAAGGGAGATGATAATATGAAAACTGGGTTGTAGCTGTAAAGGGAGATGATAATATGAAAACTGGATTGTAGCTGTAAAGGGAGATGATAATATGAAAACTGGATTGTAGCTTTAAAGGGAGATGATAATATGAAAACTGGATTGTAGCTTTAAAGGGAGATGATAATATGAAAACTGGATTGTAGCTGTAAAGGGAGATGATAATATGAAAACTGGATTGTAGCTTTAAAGGGAGATGATAATATGAAAACTGGATTGTAGCTTTAAAGGGAGATGATAATATGAAAACTGGATTGTAGCTGTAAAGGGAGATGATAATATGAAAACTGGATTATAGCTGTAAAGGGAGATGATAATATGAAAACTGGATTTTAGCTGTAAAGGGAGATGATAATATGAAAACTGGATTTTAGCTGTAAAGGGAGATGATAATATGAAGACTGGATTGTAGCTGTAAAGGGAGATGATAATATGAAAACTGGATTGCAGCTGTAAAGGGAGATGATAATATGAAAACTTTTGTTATGAACGTTCTGTTGGTGCTAAAAATAACACAGCCTAATCCAGCATGTCTTACTGAACCATGTTTGAGCCAGTGATATTCTGTTGAATTTTCTTTGTTTCAGGTATGATTATAAGACAGATATCTGGTCTCTTGGATGTGTTGTGTTTGAGATTCTGACACTCACACGAACATTTCAAGCATCTGTGAGTAGATTTTGGATATTAATAGGCCTGTTTAATATTTTGGATATTAATAGACTTGTTTAATATTTTGTATATTTCAATGATGAAAAATTATGTCACATATAAAGTCAGTACTTAAATTACCATGTCAGTAAAGTAAAGGTTGATACCTCTGATTCAAATGTCAGTGTATTACACACAATCAGTGAATTGTGTCACATCAGTGTATTATATAAAATTAGTGAATTGTGTCACATCAGTGTATTATATAAAATCAGTGAATTGTGTCATGCCAATGTATTATACAGAATCTGTGAATTGTGTCATGCCAGTGTATTATAAAGAATCTGTGAATTGTGTCCTGTCAGATTTATACAAAATCAGTTAATTATGTCCTCTCAGTGTATTATATAAAATCAGTGAATTGTGTCATGCCAATGTATTATACAGAATCTGTGAATTGTGTCCTGTCAGATTTATACAAAATCAGTGAATTATGTCCTCTCAGTGTATTATACAAAATCAGTGAATTGTGTCCTATCAGTGTATTATACAAAATCAGTGAATTGTGTCCTGTCAGTGTAGTATACAAAATCAGTGAATTGTATCCTATCAGTGTATTATACAAAATCAGTGAATTTTGTCATGTAGGAAATATAACCTTATAATGATTTATTTAATGTGATGTTTGTTAATTTTGTTGATTGATTGCAAGCTTTTTCTTTGTTATGTTTATGCACAAAAAATAATTTAACCGAATCAGTTTTGTATGCTTTGAATTTACTAATGGGGAGGTACCAGAATTTCAATAAGCTCTTCAATGAACTGACAGGACTCCTTCCCCAATTCACACATTTAAATTCAATTGAAATTTATATTTTTTCCCAAGCCATGATAGTTTATACCCAAGAAAATAGATGAAATCAAGTAAAAGAAATACTGTTGTCAAATCCTGTAGAAATCTTATGACATCCTACCATGTTTGCAACTCCTGCTCAATTTTTCTTGAATCTGCAGAACCCACTTCGCCTCGCTAATGTGATAGTGTCAGTTGAGCAGGAGGAAATTGATGGCAGATATTCACAGCAGATGAAGGCCATAGTTAAACACATGCTGCAAAAGGTAAATAATTTACAGAATAATGAATTCTTTTTTATTTTCCAAAATACACTTCAAATTTTGGATTTTGTATTCCTTCTTCAAAAACTACTGATAAGAGCCATTGCAAAAATCTGGATTTCTTCTTTAAATATGCTACCCAATCATAATATCTTGGGAGAACTACTACTACCTGGAAATCCAGCCCCCATTTACTGCTTTTAGCTAAAGGGAGCTTGAAGTTATCTACCAACTTAGGTTATAAGGATTGGCAGCAAATCCATGAACCTCTTGGTTACTACTTCTGCTTGTGCCAAGAAGCAGGCTGTGTCATGAGAGACCTTGCAAAAGCCAGAATCTTCTTGGAAGATATACCTTACAAGTTACAAGTTTTTCACTTATAAGGAAAGTATGCTCCGTCTATATTTTTCTCTTCCTATGCCAAGAAAGTTCTGTCTTTACAATTTTCTTACACTTTGTTGTTGTCACACATTTTTTTACTTGCATGGGGAATTTAAGTGACTTCACATGAAGTTCAAGCTATAATTATTTTATGTACATGCAACTCTCCAGTGCTTATAGAAAAGTCCTAATATATGTGTAATTTTCGATGATTTTACCTGTACAGGCAGTCATTGGGCTTTTTTCCCTACAGGTAATGGATATTGTTGCACCTACAATAATGAGTACAGGTAAGCTCTCTATACATGGTTGACTCAGTCGTGTCATGTTCATACATACTATAGGTGTCACTTGAGTAACATTTTTCTGCATAGGTAATTCATATTTTTAAGAGCACTTAGCCTGTGTGACTTCACAAGATAGGTGCAGGCTACAATAACTTTTATATGTTTGCATGTCTTTATGCTTTTGAAAACTCTTTATATATGTATAATTCCATTGTTACTGGTACATACATGTGAGTTTTTTTTTACCTAGGCATCCTAATATTGAGACACCATGCTTCAATGATTCTACCTGCACATGCCATCCTTGACCTTCCCTACAGGTGGTATTGTAATTAAGATCATTTGCTATCACTATTTTCTAGATAACCATCATTTGGTACAGCTCTGCGCCCACTCTGTATTCCAACAAGACAAGTACATGCTCACTGGTTTGTACCTCTCCTAATTACAGGTGGTATTGTCATTATATTTTACCTGTATGCTTCATTGCTTTGTTAGACTAAGCATTATTAATTTCTGGGTCAACTTTAAGATTTAGCTCTGCACCAACATTGTGTTCAAAAGACATTTGAGGACTTCAGTTTTATACATTTGGCTCTATTTATTTTACAGATTAGAACTAGGGGCAAAGCACAGTAATGCACAGTGAAGGACAAAGATGTCATATGTCTGCATGCTGACCTTTCCTCACTGAGAATTTCTGGTAGACAATGAATTTAAGTCAACTCTTACCCTTCAGTCATGAAGCACCGGACATCAACATGCTCTGAAGCAGATCCGCACCTAAGTCACCACCACAGGACTCAGGATTATTGGCAACTCCTATTGGCCTTGCCTCCTCAGTGTTCAGCTCTATTTCTATTGCAGAACAGCAAGAGACAAAGCTAACAAACAGCCAAGTTCTCTCTCACTCAGCAGGCACATGGACCAGTTATGTTGATCAAACATCCTGTAACCTGGTGATCCTGATGACATCCTATCCACATGATGGCCTATTTCTGTTTTCACTGGCCTAGGCCATATACTGTGGATCATGAGGGACTGAAACAACAACTAATAATGGCTTATTTACCAGAAAACAGTCTGGCTTCCAGTTCATCAAACTCAACCCATGTAGGCATTTACGAAGACAAGTCTGACCCATATTCAGTTTCTCAACACTGCCACAAGACAAGACTCCTTAATCAGCAACTGCCTGGAAGTCACAGTTTCTAAATCAGGGAGCTGTACGAGTTTAGTGAATGGCAGACTTCATCATTCTTTGCCAGTCTCAAGCATTACATAAGACTTTTGCCTTGCAATCAATTTCTGAGCCTCCATGGAGGAAATTTTTCCACCTTTGATCCCGGGAGTTCTGCCCTACTCCTCCCACCCCATTAACAACCTGGACAGAGCTACAGCATCTGTTGATCTTATGATGAAAAAGGAAGAGTCCAACTTAAATTACCTACGCAGTCTGGGAGAGTTACAGACATTCTGACCTGCCTTCGTCATCAGTTACTAGATTTGAGCATCAAAACCTTCATCATCAGTTCTACATTTGTCATACACCAGTATTTCATTTGCAGTCAACACTGATATTGCCACTTAGGAAATGACAAAGCCACACTCCATATATATGGTTTGGACAACTTTTTGATAACTTTCTGCAGTTATTGTGCAATATGGTAGCCTCAGGTTCCATGTTGGACTTGATGGCTCTCTTCCAACGGTTGGATTGCAGCTTGTCATCTCTCACTTTGAATTTCTTCAGGGCATGCAGGGAAGTTGGTCTCAAGAGTAGTCTGAGTACTGAACAGGTCCAATGAACACACATTGGATAAGTCCATAACCGCACCTACAATTCACAATTGCCAGACTCAATACTCTCTACCTCCACTTTCCTTAAGGATCACACAAGGCCAAACTATGACCAGAACCTTTAACCTCGAACCTTCTGTTTAACATCCAGGTCGAAGAAGTCAGCATACAAGCCATCAGCAAAACCAATTACCCTCTCCACAACCACATTGGCAATACAGGGATATTACAGGAAATCAACAAAAAGGCCACACATAGGACACAAACCTTTGAAAAGCTGTCCTGTTGGAGCTCCATCCTGCAACAGCCACAATTCTTGCAAACCAAAGTGGATAAAACACTGAAAGGGTTTCAACATTCATTTCTACATTTCTTCTCCTGACAGCCTCCTCCCGTAAAAATGATGTCATCTCCACTTCACCCTTTCCACACATCCTGGTCAGAGGAAGGCTCCAGTTCTTCACTGCCAGATGGGATAAGACTCGACAAATGGTTTTTGATGGACTCTGCATCACTTTCAACACTCCTCATCCTCTGTCTAGAGTCCCAACAGTTACAAACATCTCAACAGACCCATGCAGCAAGAAAGAAATGACCTTCTCCAGAAAAGGATGCTAGAACTCATTTAAAACACAAATTCTCCTGGGTTTCATTCCAGACTTTTATTGATCCTAAATGGCACTCTGCATCTGGTCAGTGACCTAAGCACCCTCAATCATTTCACTGTAGAATTGTTGGACAGAATGAGGACTTCCTTGCCATATAAATATCCCTGCCACCAGTGAATGACTTTCACAGTGATGGTCATCTCTAGAAAGTTGAGGCTAAATATGTGCTCTGAATTTGTATATGATCTTATTGTAGATGAACTGCAGGAACTTCCTGTAAGCCTTGTGAATAGGGACATGAAGGTATGTGTATTTTAAGTCCACACTGATTGTGATGTCTCCTTCACCATGCACACAATCAGGGCATCATCTGTGGAATTGGGGCAACATAACTTGGCTTACACCAGATATACCTCTGCAAGTACAACCACCAAAGATTACAGTCTGTACCAATGTAAGTTTGAGGGAGCCCACGTACTACCATTCTTTTGGGATGCCAGCAGTGCGTGGTCTCCATTGGAATGACATATGCACATCAGTATTCTGGAGATGGCAGCCATTATGAAAGCATTACACTGGTGGCAGAAATGTTTGCATGGCAAGGGAGTCCTTATTCTGTCCATCAACTCTACAGTGGTGACTTATCTCAAAAGATAAGGAGGAACCAGGTCTCCAGACTTTTGCATCCTGGTGTAGGACTTTCTAAAGTGGTGTTGTCACAAACAAATCCACATACAAGTTCACCATATACTGGCCAGAACATTCCTCTAATACATATGGAATTGCCACAGTTTTCACTCAGACCCAATGCAACTCCATTCGTGGACCTGTTTGCAACAAGGTGGAATACCAAACTCCCAGCCTTTGTCTCTGAAAACCCAGATCCAAAAGCCTGGGCAGTCAACACTCTGTCAATAGATTGGAATGGCCTAGAGACATATACCTACCCTCCAACACTTCTGTTTTTAAAAGTGATACAGAAATCAAGAGAATCTGAGTGCTGCCCTATCTTCATTGCACCACTCAAATGGGAGAAGTTGTGGATCAATGACCTCATCAGTCTTGCAGTGGAATCTCCTTGGAAAATTCAGATTTTCCCATATCTACTCTAACAACCACAAAAGCAATTATTTCATCCCAACCCAGAGTTACTGAACCAGTATGTCTGGATAGTATTAAACAGTCCCTCAGAAATAAACAGTTCTGACAATATTTAATGGAGAGAATTGCTCAAGCAAGAAGGGCCTCCACTTTGAAAGCATGCAAAGGCAAATGGCACGTTTTCACCAAGTGATGCAAAAATGAACAAGTACTATCTCTCTTGGAACCTATACCACAATAGCTAACCTCCTCCTCCTACCTCTCTTGGAATCTATACTGCAATAGCTAATCTCCTCCTCTGACTCTTTAAAGAGAGAAAGTTAGCACTGAGTATGATAAAAGGTTACTGCTCCACAATTGTTGATACCTTTCATCATAATGAAGAGAAGATATCGAACAACACAAGGACTTATGTGACCTTCTCTCCAGCTTTAAGCATACACAGCCAAAAATCTTAGCCCTGTGCCCAAAGTAGAACCTATCATGGGTATTAAACTGGCTGAACAAGACACCTTTAGGACAAGCATACACAGCCAAAATTGTTAGCCCTGTGCCCAAAGTAGAACCTATCATGGGTATTAAGCTGGCTGAACAAGACACCTTTAGGACAAGCATACACAGCCAAAAATGTTAGCCCTGTGCCCAAAGTAGAACCTATCATGGGTATTAAGCTGGCTGAACAAGACACCTTTAGGACAAGCATACACAGCCAAAAATGTTAGCCCTGTGCCCAAAGTAGAACCTATCATGGGTATTAAACTGGCTGAACAAGACACCTTTAGGACAAGCATACACAGCCGAAAATGTTAGTCCTGTGCCCAAAGTAGAACTTATCATGGGTATTAAACTGGCTGAACAAGACACCTTTAGGACAACTTTCAAGGGCATATCTTTCATTCAAGACCTGCTGCCTCATGGCATTAGCAGCAACATGCAGAACTAGTGAAATACTTGCCCCATCAGCAGACCAAATTAAAGGTAGTTCTGACAAGACAGGTCAGTCTTACTTATGATGGCATCCTCTTTCATTGCCAAGAACATGCTGCCTTCTGTGGGTAACCAGACTTTTGTCATGAACCTCTGTCTAGTCTGGACACATCAACTCAAGGCCTCCCTACAAGACCCAGATCGGGCTTTGAAGAGGTACCTTAATAGAACAGAGCTGCTGCATTGAGTTAAGATTTTGCCTACTTTTAACTCACAAGAAAGAACAGAAGGATATTCCAACACTGACTATCTCATCCTGGATTAAGTGGGTTATTTGCTCAGCATATGAAGAATTAACCCCAGCTCAAATGAATTTATTACGCATTTCAGCTCATGAGGTTAGAGCGGTTACCATCAGCATAGCCTTCGACCAGAACTGTTCTCTAGCCGATATCATTCAAGCGGTGGCATCGTGATCGGAATCCTCATTCTCTGGTTTTTATCTCTGAGATCTGTGATGCCAAAGGGCCCAATTTGAACTGGTGGGTCCTATATCCGCAGCTCAACAGGTCACCCTTTCAGGTTGATCGACAACTTCTTAAGACATGGCTTCATGACTTCTGCTGGATTTGCAGGGGGAAATATTTTCCTGTTTGAAGCCACCCTCCAACAGGTGGAGTCCCCTGCAGTCAGGTTATCTAGAACCTATCTCACATACTTTATGGGACTGGAGGTGGTATCTCCAAGTAAGGGGATGTACCTCCCTCCCCTTCGTACCTATTCTCCAAAGGTATTATGATAGGGTAACATATTGAAAGAAGAAACCAGTTTTTCCTAGTAAAATATGTTTCTTCAAGAATACTTACCCAATCATAACATACATGCACTCTCCCAACCTCCCCACAGTTATATCCATGGAGAGCATGCCATATGCTCCAATACTAACTGAGAGGTTCACAGATTTTTCAGCCAATCCTTATACTTAGGGGAGATCACTCTGCCTGACCACCATCTAAGTTAGCTGACAACATTTACCTGTCTTTAGCTAAAACTAGTATCTGGGAGGGCTTGATTTGCAAGTTAGTAGTACTTCTCCTAAAGTATTATGATTGGGTAAATAATCTCAAAGAAACGTATTTTACTAGGAAAAAATTGGTTTCATTATGGCTCTGCATTGGCCCATCTGTTGTCTCTTCTGTCCAGTGTGTTTCTGTTAGTACATATTTCTTATCATGTTTCCTTCAAAACTATTGGGAAAACTGCTATGAAACTTTATATACACATTTATCTCAGGATCTACTTGGTTCCAAATTAAAATAGTACCTCTTGGACATAGAGTATGACCACAATTACATCAATTTTTAAAATCCATTACTGCTTCTCTTGAACAGATTGGCATGTTTCCATGGGGTTTTATGATAAAGAAAGTTTTACAATGTCTATGGGTGCTAAATGAAAATAGTGCCAATCTGACTACAGTAGCCGACATATGGAAAATCTTTTTAACACTACTTCTTCTCAGCAAATTGTTATAGGTACATTAGATTTTCAAAGAAAGACTTCTTATGATGTGTGTCCTAAATTACAATGGTGCCAGTCTGACAGCTAGCATAACTACTGTGGTGGTTTTCTTGAAAATATTATTGCCACTGTTCTTGAATATTTGGTAATATTGACATTTGGTAATACTGCTATTTGGTAATATTGACATTTGGTAATAGTGACATCTGGTAATATTGACATTTGGTAATATCGACATTTGGTTATATTGACATTTCGTAATAATGACATCTGGTACTATTGACATTTGGTAATATTGACATTTGGTAATATTGACATCTGGTAATATTGACATTTGGTTATATTGACATTTGGTTGTATTGACATTTGGTTTTAGCTTAAACACTTTATATATAGTTGATCCTAAATGTAAATACTTATAATCAGAATTCAAACATTTTTGTTTTCACTACTTTTTCTGAATCTATGGTTATATGAACATGGGGTTTTCACTAAAAGATTTTTATTACATAAGTTTGTCCTAAAAAAATGTTAGTGGTTAGATGTCTAATATGGCTGCCGCATCAGTGTTCTTATAAATCTTCTTGTTGCTATTTCTTCAGAATGGATATTTGTGATATGCGGTTTTCAATAAAAGGCTTCTTATTCATGTAATAGGTCCTAAATGAAAATGGCACTGATCATATCTCCAGTATAGAAACATGATAGCTGTCTTCAAAATCTTGTTATTGCCACTTCTCTTGAACAGATGGTCCGATAGATTTTACTAGACTTTATGTGATATCTGGTTGATTGGCAACGAAAATGTTCTAACCACGTTTCTATCTTAATGGCCCAGGTCATATCAGCATGGGGTTTCATTGATAAAACACTTCACTATTTGTAGTTGGTCGTCAACGGAAATGTTGCCGATTTGATCTCAGAAATGTGAAACATATCATTTACATCTACTCCAGAATGCTTGTCCACACTGACGTGTTTTTTTTTAATAAAAACTCTTCTTCTTTAATGCAATATATCGTTGTTTCTATATTAAAATTATGCTGATACAAACCTCCAGAATATCTGTCCTGACAACCATCATCAATGGTACTATAGTGGTAATCTAACAAATCTCGTTATAGCTACGCATGTTGTATTATTGGTCAAAATAACATGAGGTTTTAATTTAAACACTTCTTGGAGTGTATAATTGGTTCTGAATGAAAATGGCGCTTTTTTGACCACCACACCTTTGTAAAAAATTTTAAAAACCAGACCTAACTGATCCTGGTGCCAAGTCAGATGTCATTGTGTGAATATTTGTGTTTCACTAAGTTCAGGTTTGTATGTAAACCAATGAATTTGCACTAGACTTTGTATTTAGGTGCAATATGGCCACTATGGCAGCCATCTTAGCGAATATACAAGTTGACAGTGAGTACATTAATATTAATTTTAAAGTCAGTGCTCTTGACTCGGGTTTTGTGCTGTACTGGCTTGTGAGCATGATAACACAAACAGGTATTACAATTTTAGTGTGAATATAGCTAATGAATCCCTTAAACTATGCTGGTTCAATCACCTGTTCCCCCCACATAAAAGAAAATAATGCTTTAACCAAACTCAGCACTGCAAGTATATCATGACATTGTCTAGGGCAACTAAGTTCAGTGATCCTCTGTCACTGATGTCAGGTTAAAATCAAAGGCTATGACAAAAAATTTATATTGCACTTCTGATTATCATGTGGAAATGTGAGCATAAAGATGTAAGAAGGTAGTTTGTCTTACAAATTTGGTATGTTAGGGTTACCATGATAACACAAACAGGCATTACAATTGTAGTGTCATCCAAGAATAGCAAACATGGTTTCAGTACTCAGCAGTTCAAAAGAATAAAAGGACAGGAAATTTTTGTCATGGATTCCTAGATAATATATGTTGACAGTAGAGTATCAGTTCCTTCAAAGGACTCTTGTTAATAATATTGGACCACTCCATACAGGTGGCACTTGATTTATACCAATTCAGCTTACATGCTTTCATTTTAATACCATTTATAATGAAGAAATAACATTCAGTTTGCACTTCTGTATTTATACCATCACTGGTGCCATTGCTGTGACTCAATCACAGCTCATATGCCATCACTGGTACCATGTGCTGTGACTCAAGCAGAGCTCATATACCATCACTTGTGCCATGTGCTGTGACTCAAGCAGAGCTCATATGCCATCACTGGTACCATGTGCTGTGACTCAAGCACAGCTCATATGCCATCACTGGTGCCATGCACTGTGACTCAAGCACAGCCCATATGCCTAATTTGTTATGCTTAAGTTATCATTACTTGTCCAAAAGCTTCCCAATTTACTTCTCATAGGTCGGTGGTTCTTTCTGGGATTTTCCCGGGTTCTTCCTCCATCATTAATAGCAGCTGCCATTTATAGCCTATCGTGTGCTGAAAAATGGCATTAAACCCTACAACAACAACAACAACAACTTCCTAATTTACAAGTATCCAATGGGAAATTACTTTCAATTTACCACATAGCCTCAGGAAAGCATCTGTGGCCTAGATTGAGTATCACCTGTTATCACTTCCACCTCCAGTCTGCTGGACCAGCATCCTAGATAAGAAATTTGTCAAATATGCATCCTTGTACAAATTATGATCATTTTCTCCCACTCTGGGTTTATAAAATTAGGGTTACAAACTGTATCATTGGACAGACAGATGCAATTTCTGATGTAACTGATCACAAACTTACAAAGCCATGCATAGAATATTGTTATGTACATTTAATATTTATTGTGTGCTTGACCTTTGTCTGTGATTGAGTGTAGAGTTTTTGCCTACCTGACTATTGTCATATTTTGCTTTCTTGGTTTTTGTCATGATTCTAAGAGGTAAATAAGATGTAGAAGTAAACAATATGTTTATTTAAGTTTAATTTAAAGGCTTGACCTTATTTGTAAGTTTGGTGGAATTTTCTGTTAGAAATGATCAGTTTCCAGAGACAATCTGTTTCATTATACATCAGAGGGCAGTTTCTATATAAATAGAGGGTAGGTAAACAATTATTCATTCCTGTTTCATATCAATCTTTGGAAATTTTATCATCAGAATTTTTAGAGGAAATATTTAAGTCATTTATTGTAGTTAGTTAAATGTTCATTGACTGAATTAACATACTATTCTTGGATTTTTGTGAATTAATTCAAAGACATTTTGGTTTAAATCATTGCAGTATATCAGCACATTCAGTACTATTGATACATTGGCACATTCAATACTATTGGCATTTCAGCAAATTCAAGACATTTGTAGATCAGCACATTAAAAATCTATTGGAATTCATTCAGAACATTCTATACTTTTGGTCTTGTGATATGCCATTTATGATTTTAGGGGATTTAATTCACAAAAATTGAAAGTTTCTCTTAAATATTCCATTTGTAACTTAGATAAATTTATTATTGTTGAATTTTACTTATCTTTTAGTTTTGATTGTTTCTTTTACCTAGCTTAAGACCTAGAATCTTAACAATATAGATATATATACTGTATCAGAGTGGGTAATTTCTTTAGGCAAAGATGTATCTGCAATATTCTCTTTATACTTGTATTCAAATTAGGTTGGTATGATTCAGGACTTTTACAAAATGGAGGTTACAGAATGTTCTCTATTGGTTGATAAAATTTAACCTAGAATTATATTTCAGTGCTTATAATCTGATTCTGAATTAAATAAATGATGAAGCTTGCATTATATAGAAAATTTGCATCACTTTTGTCTTTGAGACATCTATAATTCATTATTATTTTTGTCCATTACCAGATTTTATTTTTTTCTCACCCATTCAGGACCCTAGAGAAAGACCATCAGCAAAGGAGATCTTAGACATTGGGTTGTTTGAGGACATAAAGTAAGTGGGTTATTTGAGGACATGGAATAAGTGGGTTGTTTGAGGACATAGAATAAGTGGGTTCATTGAGGACATAAAGTGAGTCGTTTGAGGACATAGAGTAAGTGGGTTGTTTGAGGACATAAAGTAATTGGCCTGTTTAAAGATAAAAAGTAGTGAGTTGTTTGAGGACATAAAGTTAGTGGGTCTTTTGAGGACATAAAGTGGGTTGTTTGAAGATAAGAGCAAGTGGGCCATTTGAGGACATACAGTAAGTGGGTTGTTTGAGGACATAAAGTAAGTGGGTTGTTTGAGGACATAAAGTAAGTGGGTTGTTTGAGGACATAAAGTAAGTGGGTCATTTGAGGGCATAAATTAAGTGGGTTGTTTGAGGACACAGAGTAAGTGGGTTGTTTGAGGACAGAGAAAGTGGGTTGTTTGAGGACATAAGGTAAATGTGTTGTTTGAGGACATAAAGTAAGTGGTTGTTTGAGGACATAAAAAAGTGGGTTGTTTGAGGACATAAAGTAAGTGGGTTGTTTCAGAACATAGAGTAAGGGGGTTGTTTGAGGACATAAATAAAGTGGGTTGTTTGAGGACAAAAAGTAAGTGTGTTGTTTGAGGACATAAATTCATGGGTTGTTTGAGGACATTAAGTAAGCGGGTCATTTGAGAACACAAAGTGAGTCATTTGAGAACAGAAAGTGAGTGGGTTGTTTGAGGACATAAAGTAGTGGGTTGTTTGAGGACATAAAGTAAGTAGGTTGTTTGAGGACATAAAGGAAGAAGGTTGTTTGAGGACATAGATTAAGTTTGAAGACATAAAGTAAGTGGATCATTTGAGGACATAAATTCATGGGTTATTTGAGGAAATGAAGTAAGTGGGTTGTATGATGACATAAAATAAGTGGGTTGTTTGAGGACATAAAGTAAGTGGGTTGTTTGAGGACATAAAGTAAATGGTTGTTTGAGGACAATGTAGGTGGGTCATTTGAGGACATAAAATAAGTGAGTTGTTTGAGGACATAAAGTAAGTGGGTTGTATGATGACATAAAGTAAGAAAGTTGTAGGAGGACATAGATTAAGTGGGTTGTTTAGGAATATATAGTAAGTGGGTTGTTTGAGGACATAAAAGTTAGTGGATCATCTGAGGACATAAAGTAAGTGGGTTGTTTGAAGACATAAAGTAAGTGGGTCATTTGGGGACATCAAGTAAGTGGGTTGTTTGGGGACACAAAGTTGGTGAGAGAAATGATGTTGACAGTATAGAGCATGGAATTAGGGTATGACTACATGACAAGTAAAGGTTGCATGTGGGGTTAATGAGTTAGCAAGTTTTTTTTAAACCTCTTACATATTGTCAAACAGTGGCTTTTCATTTGTAACTTATGTGCAGTGTTAATACACAAATGATCGCATACACAAGGCATATTCATATTTGGTGATATCAATGAAATTAATCCATTATATTTTAAACCCTGGAGATTATTTCATTGTCATCTGAAATGGGTTAGGAAATGCCTTTTTGGGGGTTACTTCTGAATACAACCAAGTAAATCTTCTTCAGAGATTTTCATTAAGCCAGATACTTAGGTGTATAAAAAAATGTTGTTTTTGATTGGCTATGCTGCTTGTACATTTGATTGGCTATGCTGCTTGTACATTTGATTGGCTATGCTGCTTGCACATGTGCAGGAAGTTAAAAATTGGACTTCTTTTCTTTGTTTTGCATATTGGATACGTGATTTTCATGTCTGGCCACTTTTCACTACAAACCACAAACTTGACCTATGTTTTGCAAAGGTTTACCGGCAGTTCGGACCTGTCTGCATTGGATCTCATACCAAGAAGTTTAAAATCTGGACATAAAATCCGGTTCTGAAAACGCTTTGGCCTAAAAAAGATCGGGTCTCAAAAATCAGGTTTTGCCTTCTGTATGTTGTAATGCAAGTAGAAAGTCTATATTATTTGGTATTATTGTAGAGAACTATATCTGTCTACTTTTGTGTAATACCACAACTTTTCTTTATCTTAAATGATATTGATGATAGAGAGCTTGGAAGTAGGGTACAGCCTCATGATGTGTTAACATAGCATTCAGGGTTAATGAGTTAAAATGATGTAGCTTTTGCTATGTGCTTATTTTTCATGTTAGTGTACCTCACCTTTGGTCATACTGATTAACACTACCTGTCTGTTTATTATTCAGCCATTTCCTTTTCTGTGTGTGTTTGAGTTCATTACTGTTCTATGTCAGTCTCAAATATCTACCAGTTTTATTTTTGACCTTTGGAAGGCATTAGTAGTAATTACCATAAATTAGCACTTACAAAATTACACTTACTTAACAATTCTCAAAAGTGGCCTCTTTTTCATATGTTTTTAATACAAGAAAATGGACAGCAATATTTTGGTATATTTTATCATAATCTGATATGTTTTTGTTTAAACATATTTAATCTGCTAATTGCTATAAATGTAGAAAAAGGAAGTCAGACTAAAATTTGTCACAATTTAGAATAAGTCTTTTTACTACAGTTGATTCAAAATTTATATGGATCATCATGTGACTGATATGGTTTCATATTATGTACATGTATGCAATTCATACAAAAGAAGTAGAAGGAAAAGAGGTAGAGAGACAGAAGGAGAGAGAAAGGGATAGAGTGAGAGAGTTGTTGGTTGGTCAGATTTTTATGGCACTTTCAACACATTGAATTTGGCAGTATCATTCCTTGCATAGAGGTCTTTTGGATGAAACATTCCTTGCATAGAGGTCTTTTGACAGTATCATTCCTTGCACAGAGGTCTTTTGACAGTATCATTGCTTGCTTAGAGGTCTTTTGACAGTATCATTCCTTGCACAGAGGTCTTTTGACAGTATCATTGCTTGCATAGAGGTCTTTTGACAGTATCATTGGTTGCATAGAGGTCTTTAGGCAGTATCATTCCTTGCATAGAGGTCTTTTGACAGTATCATTGCTTGCATAGAGGTCTTTTGACAGTATCATTTTTTGCATATAGGTCTTTTGACAGTATCATCCCTTACATAGAAGTCTTTCACATTTGCTCAGATAATGCTGATATATCTGTCATCAGATGTAGCCACTATTACTACAGCTTTCTCTTTAACCACTGTTATGAATTTGACCAGGTTTGAACATTTATATACCAGTTATGACAATCCGCTGTTAAATATGGGTGCTATTAATAAAATATAAACCTTTACAAAATCTTTTCAAAAGCTGGTAAATAAAAGATGGCCAGATTTTACAGAAATATCTCCAGCATGAAGACCTTTCAGAATGTTATAGATTATGTGAAGTTGTTTTCAGATATGACCATCATTTCTTGTAATAGAAAAAAAATATACTTAACTGCATCTAAAAAAATCCACTGTTGAGGCCAGATTTTACAGAAGGCCTCATGACAAGAAGGCCTTTTAAGTTTGTGTCAGTGTTGTCAATGCTGCCAGTGTTGTCAATTCTTCATCAAATGCTATATTTTCTTTCTTTAAAATAAAAAGACTTTATTAATTTCCTTTTTATAGGCATTGAACAGAAAATGACAAAATTGAAAACTTTTGACAGAAACAACCCTAGCATGTTTAGTTTTTAAAAGCCATTTATTGCCTCCATTGGTGATAGAACAGAAGAGCTAATGAAATGGTCTATTATTTGTCCATTAGGACAGGTTTCTTATCACTAATCCTCATAAACTACTTGGAAGATTGCCATTAGGACAGGTTTCTGATCACTATTCCTCATAAACTACTTTTCACTACTTCTGATAAACTACTTGGAAGATTGCCATTAAGACAGGTTTCTCATCACTACTCCTCATAAACTACTTTTCACTACTTCTGATAAACTGCTTGGAAGATTGCCATTAAGACAGGTTTCTCATCACTACTCCTCATAAACTACTTGGAAGATTGCCATTAGGACAGGTTTCTTATCACTACTCCTCATAAACTACTTTTCACTACTTCTGATAAACTGCTTGGAAGATTGCCATTAAGACAGGTTTCTCGTCACTACTCCTCATAAACTACTTGGAAAATTGCCATTAGGACAGGTTTCTTATCACTACTCCTCATAAACTACTTTTCACTACTTCTGATAAACTACTTGGAAAATTGCCATTAGGACAGGTTTCTTATCACTAATCCTCATAAACTACTTGGAAGATTGCCATTAGGACAGGTTTCTGATCACTATTCCTCATAAACTACTTTTCACTACTTCTGATAAACTACTTGGAAGATTGCCATTAAGACAGGTTTCTTATCACTACTCCTCATAAACTACTTGGAAGATTGCCATTAAGACAGGTTTCTCATCACTACTCCTCATAAACTACTTGGAAGATTGCCATTAGGACAGGTTTCTTATCACTACTCCTCATAAACTACTTTTCACTACTTCTGATAAACTGCTTGGAAGATTGCCATTAAGACAGGTTTCTCATCACTACTCCTCATAAACTACTTGGAAAATTGCCATTAGGACAGGTTTCTTATCACTACTCCTCATAAACTACTTTTCACTACTTCTGATAAACTACTTGGAAAATTGCCATTAGGACAGGTTTCTTATCACTAATCCTCATAAACTACTTGGAAGATTGCCATTAGGACAGGTTTCTGATCACTATTCCTCATAAACTACTTTTCACTACTTCTGATAAACTACTTGGAAGATTGCCATTAAGACAGGTTTCTTATCACTACTCCTCATAAACTACTTGGAAGATTGCCATTAAGACAGGTTTCTCATCACTACTCCTCATAAACTACTTGGAAGATTGCCATTAGGACAGGTTTCTTATCACTACTCCTCATAAACTACTTTTCACTACTTCTGATAAACTGCTTGGAAGATTGCCATTAAGACAGGTTTCTCATCACTACTCCTCATAAACTACTTGGAAAATTGCCATTAGGACAGGTTTCTTATCACTACTCCTCATAAACTACTTTTCACTACTTCTGATAAACTACTTGGAAGATTGCCATTAAGACAGGTTTCTTATCACTACTCCTCATAAACTACTTGGAAGATTGCCATTAGGACAGGTTTCTTATCACTACTCCTCATAAACTACTTGGAAAATTGCCATGAAACTTTACACATACATTCATCCCAAGTTGGTTCTGAATGAAAATGGTACCATTCAGAAACCTAATATGGCTACAAAAGTGTACAACCTGAAAATCTTTTATCTTTAATGATACAAAATGGATGGTCTTATCAAAATGGAGTTTGGCTATAATGACACAAGGTACTATAAGTATACAAAAATAATTTATTTCAGTAAGTCATGTCTGACCCAAAATTGTTCTGTCGTTAGATACTAATGATCAAACACAGTCAGAAACCTTTTCAAAATGAGCAGAGAGGAAGAGTCCTGGAAAATTTTCATTGTCTAAATAATCAGTAACATGCAATGTAGCTCCCATGTCTATGCCTATATGTGCTGGCATGATAAACCCAGACTGATTCTCATTTATTAAGTCATTACGGATCACTGCCATTTCACCTCTGTCTGTGTGGGTTCGAGTCTCGGATTCAGCCAATGTGGGAATGTGAGAAAGCTTGCAAGTAGCTTCTAGTGGGTCAGTGGTTCTTTCTGGGGTTTTCCCGGGTTCTTCCTCCACCATTAATACTGGCCGCCATGTATAGCCTATCATGTGCTGAAAAATGACATTTAACCCTACCACAACAACGACAACAACAACATTTATTAAATTTGAAATATATTTTTTGAAGTAGAATTAAAAGTTTTATGCAGCTCATTTGTAGTCACAATTTAACGAAAGACTTCTCCAATGTGTAGAAAGGTATATAATTTTTTCTTTCTTTCGGATTGAACTGGATGTGACCTGATGTTGGGTCAATGACAATTTCCCAGCATCAAAATGTTCTCAAAAACAACATTTAATTAGTAAAACAATTTAAATATCCATCCAGAAGACTGTATAAGATCCATTTGTTCCACGCACTTGATTGATTTTTCATATTTTTCGTTACATTACATTATCACACCCATTGACTACTATACTCTTCACATGTTGCTTTCTTATGATGTTTGAATGAAAGCTTCATCATCAGTAGGAAAAAAATAGATTTTTTCTTCTCAGTACTTGTATATTTTTCTTAACACTACAGTTAGCTTTATTGAGTGTTTACTCAAAAATTATTTTGTAAAACTTTACCATGCTCCTTGAGTATTCCTGCATATTTTGTTTTGATACCATTTTGATTAATCAGTCTAATAATAGTCTAGAGTTGTTAGTTTCTATGTTTTAAATTCAAGAAATATTTTGTACATTTTTCACCATCATTGTTATATGCTACATCAGATCAAATTGTTGCTGCTTTTTTGTCATTATATAAAACAATATCAACATGAGGCCTAAGATTACTTTATTCAGCTTTTATTATTGCTTGTCTGTATTGATCAGTAGCTCACTCCTTATAGCATTTGGTACTGTTTCAATGAATTTTTTTATGCTGAATATTTTACTGTTACACTTCTAACAGTATGATCATCTACCATCACTTTTTGTTACCTTGGTCGTAGTAGAAATTATTTTTCAAGGTATCTTTACATAATTAGCTTCTTATGAATAGGGAACTACTCGGGTGGCCTAGTGATTAGAGCGTCTGCCTAGGATGTGGGAGGTCATGGGTTTGATCCACGGCTGAGTCACACCAAAAACTTTAAAAAATGGTACTAACAGCTGCCTCGCTTGGCACTCAGCATTTAGAGGTTAGTGTTATGACTGGTCTGCCTGGTGTCAGGATAATGTGACTGGGTGGGACATCATGCTAGATGTCTGTGTGCTAAACATCACTATAAACTGCCACACTGCAGACATTGTTGCAATATGACTGAAAAATTGTTAGACCTAGGTTAAAAGTTCAAATCACACACACACACACATGCACACACACACACACACTGTTGAATAGGAACAATTAATTTCAATGATGATCTGGCCCTTTTGGCACCAAATGTAATTCCAAATTCAGAACAATCAGTCAGGCACCAAATGTAATTCCAAATTCAGTACAATCAGTCAGGCACCAAATGGAATTCCAAATTCAGTACAATCAGTCAGGCACCAAATGGAATTCCAAATGCAGTACAATCAGTCAGGCACCAAATGTAATTCCAAATTCAGTACAATCAGTCAGGCACCAAATGTAATTCCAAATTCAGTACAATCAGTCAGGCACCAAATGGAATTCCAAATTCTGTACAATCAGTCAGGCACCAAATGGAATTCCAAATTCTGTACAATCAGTCAGGCACAAAATGTAGTTCCAAATTCAGTACAATCAGTCAGGCACCAAATGGAATTCCAAATTCTGTACAATCAGTCAGGCACCAAATCCAAATTCAGTACAATCAGTCAGGCACCAAATGTAATTCCGAATTCAGTACAATCAGTCAGGCACAAAATGCAATTCCAAATTCAGTACAATCAGTCAGGCACCAAATGGAATTCCAAATTCTGTACAATCAGTCAGGCACCAAATCCAAATTCAGTACAATCAGTCAGGCACCAAATGGAATTCCAAATTCAGTACAATCAGTCAGGCACCAAATGGAATTCCAAATTCTCTACAATCAGTCAGGCACCGAATATAATTCCAAATTCAGTACAATCAGTCAGGCACCAAATGTAGTTCCAAATTCAGTACAATCAGTCAGGCACCAAATGTAATTCCAAATTCAGTACAATCAGTCAGGTACCAAATAGAATTTTAAATTCAGTACAATCAGTCAGGCACCAAATGTAATTCCAAAATTCAGTACAATCAGTCAGGCACCAAATGGAATTCCAAATTCTGTTCAATCAGTCAGGCACCAAATGGAATTCCAAATTCTGTACAATCAGTCGGGCACAAAATGTAATTCCAAATTCAGTACAATCAGTCAGGCACCAAATGGAATTCCAAATTCTGTACAATCAGTCAGGCACCAAATCCAAATTCAGTACAATCAGTCAGGCACCAAATGTAATTCCAAATTCAGTACAATCAGTCAGGCACCAAATGTAATTCCAAATTCAGTACAATCAGTCAGGCACAAAATGCAATTCCAAATTCAGTACAATCAGTCAGGCACCAAATGGAATTCCAAATTTTGTACAATCAGTCAGGCACCAAATCCAAATTCAGTACCATCAGTCAGGCACCAAATGTAATTCCAAATTCTCTACAATCAGTCAGATACCGAATATAATTCCAAATTCAGTACAATCAGTCAGGCACCAAATGTAGTTCCAAATTCAGTACAATCAGTCAGGCACCAAATGTAATTCCAAATTCAGTACAATCAGTCAGGTACCAAATGTAGTTCCAAATTCAGTACAATCAGTCAGGTACCAAATAGAATTTTAAATTCAGTACAATCAGTCAGGTACCAAATGGAATTCCAAATTCTGTACAATCAGTCAGGCACAAAATGTAGTTCCAAATTCAGTACAATCAGTCAGGTACCAAATAGAATTTTAAATTCAGTACAATCAGTCAGGTACCAAATGTAGTTCCAAATTCAGTACAATCAGTCAGGTACCAAATAGAATTTTAAATTCAGTACAATCAGTCAGGTACCAAATGGAATTCCAAATTCTGTACAAATCAGGTCTTTATATATAAAGGTGGTAGAAAATCAGATGGTAGAAATAATGTCTATATTTTCAGAGATAGAAATCACAGGTGGTAGAAATCAGGTCTCTATTTACAAGGCATAAAAATTAAGCAGCATATACTGTAGCAGTTTTGTGGAAAGCAGATCTGTTATTTACACTAAAAAAATCATTGAGTGATCAATTTAAATGAAACATTGATTGACATATTTTTTTATACAAAAACACTTCATGATATAGCAATAAATTAAAAAGCAAAACTGTGTCATAAATGAAGCAAAGCTATAACTTATGAGAGATGAAATCTGAAAGATACAGAAATGTGATTT